>CM072527.1:47474798-47819798 GCA_036898135.1 Oncomelania hupensis
GAGTGTGGTGAGCATGTGTGCAAAAGGTCAAAAACATAGAATTTGTGGGAACTGTTGCGTTCGTTGTCCCTTCTCATTACTATGTGTACCTCAGTAACACCTCACTTTGCCAAGCCCTCTTTTATTTCTGCCTCTGTCAGTCCATCAAATTGAGATCACTGTACAACTCCTTTTCACGAGTTGAGTGTGCGGTGACAACTCACATTTACATCGAACACCCGGCTACCTATAGTTCTAGCTTGGAACCATCTCTAGCTCGTAGTTCTTTTGATGTTCTTTTCGTGGGACAGCCCACTAGGAAACTTCCATCTCTCAGTCTTTTGATATATTTGATCTGTCTAGACATTCCCTCAAACCACTTTTCCACGACAAATGGGGACATTTTTTTGGTTTTGGTTGGTCATCCTAACAATTAAGCAGCGCGGCCATGTTTTAAAGAGCCCAGATTCCTTGTCTGTACATCGGGTTTTCATGTTTTCATGTCCATTAGTTTGGTCCAGTCTGTCATAAGTTCTTTTTTTGTTTTTGGGGTTTTGTTTGGGTTGTCATTTAAGCATAGGCTCAACGGTGTTTTTCATGTTTTCATGTCCATTAGTTTGGTCCAGTCTGTCATAAGTTCTTTTTTGTTTTGGGGTTTTTGTTTGGGTTGTCATTTAAGCATAGGCTCAACGGTGGCAGAAATAAACGATCAATCTAGAAAAGCTGCCATGCTAGGGAAGGGACCATGGATGGTCAATGATGTCAATAGGCCTGGGGCCGCCCCTCATGCCAGACCCTCCGCATTCGCAGTTGTGAAATGTTTTAATAGACCACAACCATCCAGCCTCTGGCCATGCAAAACCAACATAGGCTTGCCTGTATGGGGGAAAATTTTGGGAAGAAAGAAGGGATAGAAAGAACCAATAAGACAAAAGAAATTTAAAAAGCTGCCAAGTTAGTGGAAAGGGATTTAGGGTAAAATAGAATACAGGTGAAAGGACCAGAAAGGCAGAAGCAAGACAAAAGGAAAGAAAAAGGGTTGGGCTAGCTTAGTTACCCAGCCAGAGAAAGACAAGCTGAGCCTATGTGGGCTATGGTTTGCAAGATGTTTCAACTCTCTCCTTCTCCCCCCTCCCCTTCCCCCCAAAAGGAAAAAAAAACAGTATAAAAAGATGCAGATGTTTGGTTTGATGGTTTGCAAGATGTCTGAAAGATGTGGAAAAAGCTGTGGATGAGGGATGATGGAGAGTGGGGGTTGAGCCAATGCAATATTTTGTATGCCAAACGCTAACAGAAAAAGGAGGCAGTTTACTTGAGAACTTACTCAAAGTGGATCAGATTGTAGACATCCTCGGCAAGCAGCAGAACATCATGTTGGCGGGCCAGCTCCACAAGTCTACGACACCGTGCTGCAATGTCAACCCCAGTGAGAGAAAGTGACACACACTCACCTATCCTATCCTATCCTGTCCCATAACCCGAAGGTCGTAGGGGCACCACAGATGATCGTTTAACCAGCATACTCCATCTTTCTCTGTCCTCAGCAGCCCTCATGGCTTCGCTCAGTGTCAAACCAGTCCATTCTCGAATGTTGTCCTCCCACCTCTTTTTCGGTCTCCCCATTCTTCTACCTCCTTGCACTGTGCCTTGCAGAATGGTCTTTGCAAGGCCTGATGATCTGGTGACGTGGCCATACCATCGGAGTTTCCGTTTCTTCACCACTGTGAGCAGGTCATCGTGTTGTCCAATGGCTTGTGTGATGGTCTGTCGGACTTCGTCGTTGGTGATGTTAAGCTCTGTGGGTTCGGGCAAATAGAATAGACCCAACGTTTCCCGGCACACACTCACACACAAACAAAACAGCAACAACAACAGCAGTGACAATAACACAAAAACAGCAACAACAGCAGCAATTACAACAACACAAAAACAGCAACAACAAGAAGGTATTAGCTCTACAAACAAAAACCGTTGTGACTAAAGGCCTCACTAAATGGTCTGATTCAAAACCTCTCCATAATCCTCCACACCCACCTCCACCCCAGCATACCATTATTATAATCCACTGATTTGCCCTTTACAAACAACAACAATTGTTATCATCATCTTTCTCATTATTTCTATTTTTAAAATATATATATTTTTTTAAATTTATTATTATTACTAGTTTTATTATAATTATTTCCTTATTTATTTGCTTGTTTACATTTTTTCTAATGTAATCTAATCTCTCTAATCTGATGTAATCTAATCTCTCTCTCTCTCTCTTTCTCTCTCTCTCTCTCTCTCTCTATCCATCTATGCTTTTCTATTCTAATCTATCTATCCATCAATTCATCTATCCATAATCTAATCTAACCTAACCTATCTATCCATCCATCCATCAATTATTATTATTATTATTATTATTATTATTATTATTATTATTATTATTATTACCAGGAGTGTAGCAGCGACCAGTGGGGTTGTTGTAGACGGGGATGGTGTAGACCAGGCCCCAGAACGGCCGTTTCTCCATCACAGGCATGCTGGCAGGTCTATGTTCCACCAGCAAACGACTCAGTACATCGGTGTCTATTCCATCCTTGTCACATGGCACTGGTTAAAAAAGAAATAAGATGGGTAAAGATAAGATTATGCTTCAATCATCATGGAAAACGTATAAAATGTATGTGCAATATGACTAGTCCTTAAAAGACGTTATTCCCGTGGTTTCTTTAGGGACTACAGGGGGACAGACCACATCACCAGATAGACCTTCACCAAATTGAATTAAAAAAACACTCATACAAACTTTCAACAATAAATAAGGGGTAGCATTAAAGGATGCATGTATTGCTGCACTCGGTGATCGTGGTACAGTCTGTGGTCTGAGTGAAGTTATTTCAATCCATCCCCGTTCCCTCAAATGTGGGTTGTTTGTGTTAATGCGAGTTTCTTTAATGTGGAAACGTGAGTTGTTTTTAATTCTGCTTCGATCATGGTTTCTTTCCAACCATCATAATTCTATCTGTTCAAAGATCAACTTGTGTAATGATTCTGAATCTTGACTTCATCTGGACAGATTTTAGCCACACAATGTAATATTGGCGTGTTTGGGGTATGAGAGAGACGAGAGAGTGAAGATCAATGACGGAGACAAAGCGTGTCTTTTGAGCAAAGCCGTTTAATCTGACCGGAGGTTACCAGCGTTATTTCCCTTGTTACAATGTTAGCTTATGAAAGTGTTGTTTCCCTTGGGTCGCCTGCTAGCATGCATGCGATGATGTTACACACATTAGGTGCAACATATTATAAGAGGCCTTGAAGTCCTTTACCAAAATTAAAAAAAGGTACTCATGGAAAGAGTGGTACACTGACAGACAATAAGTATAACTTGAAAAAAAAATTAGTACAAAAAGATGTAAAATTATGATTATCAGGAATTCTTCAAACTTCTCTCTAAGCTGCACTGCTAAAATCTCGGCACAACATTATAAAGAATAAATAGTTGTGAAGGAGACACAAGCACACAAACAGTTATTTCACAGAAAGAAGTCTCACCAGGAACCACCTTCATCTGCAAATCATCGCTGAGCATCTTGCTGGCAGCAAAGTAGGATGGATCCTCCATGAACACGACGCCGTCTCTGCCAAACAGTACAGACGCCACCATGTGCAGTGCCTGGGTCGCTCCTGCTGTCACCATCAGGTGTGCACTGCCACAAAGCAATCAATCAAGTCAAATCAAATCAAACAATCAATCAGCCACATGGCTCAAGAATTAAACAAACGAGTGAGCACATTTATTTATGTTCATAAATACTAATTCTCTTTTCCTTCATCCGATCCCTCTTATTTACCATGGACCATAAATGTTGTGTACTATATACAGTATCACCTTCATGTTCCGATGTCACCCACATGTAAGTCAAATTCCCTTGATTTTGGTGAATCTAAGCTTCTTTTTCTTTGCATAGTTCAGGGCCCACTTAGAATTCTAGGGAATCACCATATTGGTGAGATTTTTTATTCTCTGCATACTTATGCAAAGACTAAGAACCTTAGATTCACCAAAGTCAAAGGAATTTGCCAGTGTAATTTACAATTGTGATTGTGGGTGCCTACAGAAAGACAAGTGTGTGTGTGTGCGTGTATACATGCATGCATGGTGGTACTTGTACTATTGTGCGCGAGATTCTCAGTACTGCCAGTGAGATGTGTTGGATGATGTTTATAAGGTGCATATAAAGTCAATATTTGTGTTTTCTTAATATATAGTTTTAAACTGCAATCCTGGGCCTGTAATAATTTCCTTTTCAGATAATAAAGATATGTTCTATTGAATTGTGTTGTATTGTATTTTGTTGTATCGTATTGTGTTGTATTGTACTGTGTTGTGTTGTATTGTACTGTTAAAAGTCCAGTAAACTTAAGAAATATACATTACTTGTATAAACAGCTAGATTAGTGTGTATGTATGTATGTACACCCGTGCATCCTCTCGAGTTACCTGTCAACAGTAGCGCCATATTCCTCTGTAAGGAACTTAGCCAGTTCGCTGCGGAAGTCTGCGCAACCTCGGTCACGGCCATAGGTAAATGTCCCTGTCAAATCTTTTTCTGTATCCTAAAAAGAAATAAACTAAATAATGCATATAAAAATGTAATAAACTTTAATGAAATTAATGATAAAAGTAATAATATACATTTAAACAAAATAAATGTAATAAATAAAAAGAAAAGTTAAATAGTACCATATCTCTACCCCCCCCCACCCCACCCCCCCACCCCCCCCCCCCCCCCAAAAAAAAAAAAATGGAAAGAAAAACGAATTACAGTACTCTGCAGAAGAAAAAAAATTACCATCCGCCATCCGTCTGCAAACAATAATAAATCATCCCAAAAAGAAACGGAAATGTAAATTGTATTACTACAACTTAGTATAAGCTAAATTAGTAGTAATAAGAATATATCACATACATGCTGACTGAGTCATAGCAGTAAATAAACACTGCACACACAGGCCTAATAATTCCTGCAGTAATGGCAATTCTGACCCAGATAGTAATAATGCTGCATTCATTTTATAATTAGATGTCATGTTGGAGATATGGTGATATACTGCACTGGGCTGGGGCATATCATAAAATCTGATATATACTATATGCGTCATCATGAAGCAGCAAACCTTGCATAATTTGCAGTGTCTAATGAGGATAATAATAATTATTAGAAAAAAAATACTTTGCAACCCTAAAACATACTAACAGATAAGCTAACACTGCCCACCCAGAGAAATGTTGATTATTTTGACAATACTAATATAACTATCCTATCCTGTCCTATCCTATCCCGTAACTCGAAAGTCGTTGGGGCATCACAGATGATTGTTTAACCAGTGTGCTTCATCTTTCTCTGTCCTCACCTCAAGGCTTCGCTCAGAGTCAAGCCAGTCAATTTCATCTCTCTCTGCCTTCTTCTTCTTCTGCCTCCCTGCACCTTGCCTTGCAGGATGATCTTTGCAAGGCCTGATGCTCTGGTGATGTGGCCATACCATCGGAATTTCCGTTTCTTCCCCACTGTGAGCATGTTATTGTGTTGTCCAATGGCTGGTGTGATGGTCTGTCGGACTTTGTTGTTGGAGATGTGCTGGGTATAGGAAATGCCCAGAAGTCTTCTGTAGCACCTCATCTCCACGCTATGTTCTTTGTTGTAGGTCTGCTGTGAGGATCCATATTTTGCAAGCATATAGAAAGATGGAGATGACAAGGGAGCGCAGCAGCCTTACCTTGGAATGTAAACCGATGGTCCTGTCTTGACTTCCTGTCTTGACCCATTGACTGATACAATGTCTCCTAAATATTTGAAGATATGCACTGTGTTGAGGGACTGGCCTTTGACTTTGATGTCTGTGTTGATGCCATTGATGTTGTTGGTCATCATTTAGGTATTCTCTGCACTTATTTCTGTTTTTCCATTCCATAGGCTCTGCAGGTGGTGTCAAGCCTCTGTACAAGCTGTTCAAGTTTTTGTTCCTCTCCAGCCAATCCATCAAAGTCATCCGCAAAATAAAGGTTGGAGATTGCCATACCCCTTACGCTGACTGTGCCTTCGTGATCTGCAAGGGCATCTGACATGATGCACTCCAGAAAGATCTTGAAGAGTGTTGGAGTGAGTAGGCATCCTTGACGCACCCGATTGTTGTTCTGAACCAGTTTCCGATGGCGCTGTTGTGGAGGACTGCACTACTACCACTAGTAGCCTTGTCATACAGGCTTTTGATGACTTCAATAATGTTAGCATAGCATAGCAAATACGGCATGCAGGCTAAAAAGCCTTTGGCCCTCATAATTGATCTTATGTTGGGGCTGATGTTGTACACTCTCATGGCTGCCCACAGAGCTGCATGCCAGACTTGGTCAAACACTTTCTTGAAGTCTACAAACACATGATATAGATGTTATTGGTGCTGTAGGCATTTCTCGCAGATTATTCTGAGGTTGAAAATCTGCTCAGTGGTACTTCAGCCTGCCCTGAACCCTGCTTGTTCTTCAGTCATGATTTGTTCAGCCTGGGGTTTCAACCGGTTGAGTATTATTTTCAGGAGGACTTTGCTGGGATGGCTGCTGAGGCTGATGTGATGTGCAATACAACGTACTGTTTTATATGAACATATAAGTAATAAGAACAAATGCACTTGCCAGCATGAAGTTGGTTGCTTTCAGAAGAATTTCCCTGCAATCTTTTAGTGTCTCTGGTCCTGGTGAGCCTGCCATCAAGGAGACCACATCGGCTCTAGCTTCATACTGACGTACGATTTTCCCGTAGTCCATTTTGCGCATTTGTTTAGCGGAGCTGACTATTTAGATAATGGACGCAGCTTTAGGCCTATGGAAGCGAGACAACTCCGGAACAGAGTTCAAGGTCAAACTTTGCAAGATGGCTGCTCTCATCGTGGAAAATGGGGTGGCAACGCTTCGAAAGTCACCTTTATGGAAAAGTAGTAAGTTCGTAAATCTTTTAGCCTCAGTTTACGAAAACCGCACGTTTATAACTGATATAGGCAGCTTAATTTTAGCTAGGCAAATTGTCTGTATCGTGGTGCTACTAGTACTGTAACTGTTACACTTGTTAAGTTGTTGAATTCTATTGTTCTTGACTTCTTCTTCTTCTTCTTCTTTCGTTGGGGGCTGCCAACCTCAGCTTATTGAGGACACTGCAACCAAATGCTGGGTTACCTTGTTACCGGCACTCACCCGTTTAGGACATGAGCGTCAGGATCTTTAAAGTCCGTTATGATGGAGTGCATGCAACACAGACTAGACCTCGGTTTGTACTCTCATCCGAAGGAGTAGGAAACGGGAGTAAAGTGTCTTTCCCAGGGACACAACACATTGGCCCAGACAGGGCTCGAACCCGGGACCTTCAGACCCGCAAGCCAAAGCACTACCATTAGACCACCGTGACTTGTTACAATTGACTATATTCACTGATACAGTGCCGGTAGTACTAACTAGTACTCTATAAGTATTGTAATATTAAACTTTTGTTGGTTTCGAATGGTGATCAAGTAAGTTTTGGGGAGTTCGTGCTACTGAAGAATTAAATTTAAATTAACAGCAAGAACAACAAAAACACCATCTTTAGTATTTTTATAACTACTAATGTATAATATAATTTGTGCTCCTTTTTGACAAGATCTAGAAATAGAATGTATTTTGCTTAAAGCTTAATTTTAAACATTGATTTATTGTTTCTTCAGGATTGCTCTACTTAGCCCAAAGAAAGTCTAATGCCAAAAGCATTACAGAAGCAGCATATTCGTCATCTACTCCCCCAACACTTCAGAAAGGTAACATGTATCTTTCTATCTTTAAAAACACAGTCTCTGTCATCTACTACTACTATTTATTTATTTATTTATTTAATCGTTCTTATATAGCGCTTTTCCAGCTCGAGAGCTGCTCAAGGCGCTGGCCGATACAGGATCTAACTCAAGCCGCCCGAGACGCCCACCCGCAGCCTTTGGGCGCATGGTCTGACGCCCGGACAACTGAGCACAATCCTGGGCAGCCAGGGATGGGGAAGAAGGACCTAGGTGCATGCTGGGTGTTTTCTTGTCACCGGCACTCACCCGTCTAGGACATGAGCGTCAGGATCTTTAAAGTCCGTTATGATGGAATGTATGCGACACAGACTAGACCTTGGTTTATACTCTCATCCGAAGGAGTAGGAAAACAGGAGTAAAGTGTCTTTCCCAGGGACACAACACAATGGCCCGGCCAGGGCTCGAACCCGGGACCTTCCGATCCGCAAGCCGAAGCACTACCATTAGACCACAGTACTACTACTACGTGTATGGATGTGTAGGAACTTGCATTTATTAAAGTTTCTTCTTCTAGTAATATCCATCTGTCAATTCTGACAACACATACAGGCAATATGTTAACCTGTGCACCGAGATGAGATCGAGGTGGACATGTACAACAGCAACAACAGAAAATAAAATCAAAAAGGATACAATGTGAAATCAAAAAGGCAGGTATTGCATGTGAAACTGCAGAACTGCACTAAAGCCCTACTTGGTGTTTTGTGATTTGTTCACCTGTCGAAGAGCTTAGCTCGAAATTTGAAAATTTGCATTGTGCAGTTTTGTCTTGTTTTTATCCAAATTTATATTATTTTGGCTCATGTACATATTTGTTTCTTATTATTATATTAGAGCCCTAGGAATATCTTATTGATGCCCAGGCCCATACACAGCTCTTCTATCTTATTATTCAAGAATTGTTTACATTATTTTTATCACTGACTGCATGTATAATGTGTGTGCATACATGTGTCTAGGTTAGGTTGTATGTGTTTGAATATGAGCTAACCCTTTGCTGTGTTTGTCTGTTTTAGCAGTAGAGTCAAGAGCAGTTAAATTGGAACCAGAACAGGCAGTGCTGCAGCACGTGGACTACTTTGATGTGAAGTCTATGGTGAGCGTAAAGGACTTGTTCTCAGCCAGGGTGCACCTGGGACACAAGGCCGGCTGCCGAAACATTTATATGACATCGTACATCTTCGGCTGTCGACAGGATGTGGATATCATTGACCTGGAGCAGACGCTGGAGTGTCTGCATCAGGCGCTGAACTTCACAGGACACATAGTGTATCGCGGCGGCATCATCCTGTTCCTCAGTCGCCACAACCAGATGATGCCGGTGATAGAGCAGACAGCCAGGGATTGTGGGGAGTACTCTCACTGCCGCTACTGGAAGGGTGGCACCTTCACCAACTCCACCATCCAGTTCCAGGCAGAGACGCGCCTCCCCGACCTCTGCATCTTTCTCAACACCCTTAATAATGCCTTCCTGACACACCGTGGCATGATTGAAGCCACCAAGCTGCTGATCCCTATTGTAGGGGTGGTGGACACCAACTCCGACCCCCGCCTGGTCACCTATCCCATCCCCGGCAACGACGACACCCCCACCGCCATCTCCCTCTACTGCCGTCTCTTCAAAGATGTCATTCTTAGAGCAAAGGCCAAACGCAAAGAAGATGGATTGCAGCAGTAGTAGAACACTTGACAGTGATTTTGAATGATGTGTGCACAGGGATAGAAAGAGATTCAAAAGTGATGTTAGTAAACTGTCAGCCCTTAAGATTACCATGGACAAAATAACAATTCATGCATATTTTGTGGGTGTGACAAGAAACCTAGAATGGGATATAATTTAAATCACAATCTGGCCAACCCCTAGATTATCCTAGGATTAAAATAGTTTGGTTGTTTGACATTCATTGGAACACGACAGACTGTTATTATTATTATTATTATTATTATTATTATTATTATTATTATTATTATTATTATTATTATGCACTTATGCTAGATTTAGCTCTAGACGCTTACATGAGTATAGAACAACTTTAACTATAAAACAAAGTCACACTGAACTCTGAACTGTACATAGATTAAAAAACATTACATCGTACTGAATTTGTACCTGTGCCTCTTGTTTGAAAGCTTCAGTGCTGAATGTTGGTAGCTGTTGTCCCAAGCGAAGTATTTAATGTTGTGACGGTGTCCATAAGTTTTAAGCCCTACATCATAGACTAGTTCTAATATTAGTTGCATGTTGAAAATTTGGACTGAATGGCAATGAATGGTTATATTTATAAGTTGGAGATGATAAACATGATGTGATCAGTGTGTGTACCGACTGTTTATTAACAGTTGAAATCCCCAGTGGTGTGCCGGGGGTTTCAGTATAAATAGTATCCCCACTTTCTGGAAATGTAAGTTAGACGTTAATCTAACCACTGAACTGAACTGGAAATGTAGTGATTTAAATTTCCACTGTCACTGTCTTTCTCCTTTGTTCTTTCTCATTCCTACTCTGTTCTATCAATCTACTATATTATCTTCTTCTCTAGACCAGTCACCTACCATTTTTCTTGAAAACTCTTCCGGGACAAAACTCCTCATAGCTTGGGAATATTGGACGCTTTCTGCCAAATGGTCACTGGGGCTTCCTATGATGTTATTATTTGGCAATGTAGGCATTTTATATGTAAGTGTTTTGTTGATATTTTATAAGGAGGTTTGTATTCTTTTTTCGATAAATTAGAGTATAGCCAAAGCATCCCCTGCGTGGGATGTCTTTATTGTAAAGTGACCGGCTGGTGGAGTGCCTTCAGTGTTACCACTAGGGTTGTTTCGGCAGATCTTTTATGCGGCTCAGGGGTGAGTCCTCTTACATCGAAGTTGTGGTCTTGATTTTGTGGTCCTGATTCGGTTCTTTGCAGTCCGCTGCATCCTGTAAGCAATGAATAACTAACTAACTAACAGGTGAAATTTGTAAACGTTGTTGATGGCATGATGGCAATGACAGAATTATGTGTTTTATTATTTTGTACATCAGTTTGAACTATCAAGAATGAATTTCAATGTTTTAACTGATCAATATATTATTATGAGTTGAGTATAATTTCATAATTTGTTTTCCCCAGTGTCATTTATTCATATTTACAGGGAGGAAAGAAAGTGAGTTTTGCAGCACAAAAACACTCACAAAAAGCAGTTTTGTGTTACATTGTATTTCTGGTCACATTGTGCCATCATTATGCAGCAAAAGCACATGGCATCATTTTTTAAAAATCTGTTTACCACTCGCTCAGATTATATACACTCCTTATTTTTATTTTATTTTATACACTTTGTTAATAATAATTCAGCAATATGTTTTAAGGAATCAAACTATTTGGACTTAGAACTAGTAATCTGAGATACAGTTTATTATGTATTAACAATAAATTTTAAATACACTTTTTTGGCCTCTGGGATATAATTAAACACACATATGCATAAGAACTGGTAAATTTACTGTTATTGTACACACAAATATTTATTCAGTGAACATTTAATACTTTTTCAAGCAGCTTCGAACCAACAATCGACTTGGATGTATTCATCTTTGAATTCATCAGAACCTTTTCAAAAAAAGGCAAAAACCAACTAGGACCAAAGCAGGGCTTAAAAATAAGCAGTGTTTGAATATAAGCAGATAGAAATGACCCCACCTTCCCTGTAATGCATGAGAGTACAAGAAGTTATGTCAGTCTAAATTCAATGGGATAGTAAGTACTTGCAGACCTTTATGTTTAGTATTAGTCCTGCAGGATTTTAGCACATATTCTGCTGTCATTGCATTTGCACAAATACAACTATCATCTATTTAGAGCTGCTAGAGAACGTAATCATATTTGCAGAATAATATACATAGTATACTGCAAGTATTTTGGTACAAATTCTGCTGTAATGGTGATCAAGTAAATAAACCTACCCATTTAACATGGTAGGCGGTGGTGATGTATAGCTTTACAAGTTAATATTACATCATCAATCGAATTGTATATATTTCATAAAAATCAGTACATAAAAATAGCACACAAAATTCATTTTTGTCTCCACAGATATACAAGCAGCAATAGTAACACCAATGCCAACAAAAAAAACATGATGATGATGAAGACGATGAAAGTGCAGTCTTATTTAGCGCATGTTTCAACAAAAAATATATATGCCCAATGCGGGATATACATAAACATCAAGAAAGGTAATTATCCTGCTCTGAAAGGAGTTTAAAGCAACTTCCCTCCCTTGGCTTGTTTTAGTCCTTGCTCCTTAATGGTTGCTGTACAGTGCTAGCGTTGTTGTTTTTTTTATTATTTTTTTTAGTTCGCTTAAACTTTGCAATGATGATGATGAGAACCAAGACATTTCTTTCTGTCATATTACATTTTCCTGGTTAGTTATTCTATAATGATCTAATTTAAACGTCACAAAGCAAAGTAGTTAGGTTGTTATTCATTTCTTACAGGGTCCATCGACTGCAAAGAGCTGAATCAGGACCACAAAATCAAAATCACAACTTCGCTGAAAGAATTTTGTGTTCATCAATGCTAATTTTATTGGTGGCCTTGTGATGATATTACTGTGAAATAATATAGTTATTTATAGTCGGCTTAGAACTTCACAATTATGAACTGAAGGCAATATTCTACAGCACAAAGGATCTATTTTGACCTATGTAAATTTTCCTGGAAATCTGCTACAGTGGAACCTCCGGTATACGACCGTCCAAAATCTGAGAAAAAACGGTCTTATAATAGAGGTGGTCTTATACCGGAAACGTGGGGTGGGGGGAGGGGGGTCAGGCTCGGAGGGGTATGTAGTCATAATTTTCACACTCACCAGCATGTATTCTCTGACAAAGGAAACTGTAAAACATGTTTCATTTTTAGCTTTGTCTTTTATTCACAACTTCAAAAATAGAAAACAGTCGAACCACTGCCAGACGCGTTCATCCAAGTCTGTCACTCAGTGCAGAAGCTCTCAGTTTCGATGTTTCCCTTTTCGCCACTTTCTCCACTCTCCCATCGTAGATTCCTTATCCTTTATAATGAGCTGAATTTGGGTCTTCCCAACGTCTAAACTTCTTGCAATAGACAAACAACTCTCCCCATTTTCACTTCTTTCAATCACTTTCATTCTCTCTGCCAAACTCAAAACGTTCCTCTTGCGCGACGCCATTTTGACAGCCAGTGTAGGCGAGTAATGTCCCTTATTTGCGAACCGGAAATAGCAGACAACAGCAGGCGTACACTAACATGAGAGAAAAAACGAAAGGTACAGACAGCAAATTAACTGATATCTCTTTTAAATTGCCCTAAGACGGTCGTATAAAGGTCTTAAGACACGGTCGCTGGTCGCATAAACGAGGTTGTCGCATACCAGAGGTCATTTATTATTGGAAGTGAATCCGTCAGAAGTTTTCAGGTCACATAACGGAGGGAGTCGTATACCAGAGAGCCGCATACCGGAGGTTCCACTGTACTAACAAACACATAAGAAAAAAAGTATTTTGTTTAGCCAGCAAAAAAACTTACATTTACTATGTTTGCAAGCTTTAGGCTACAGCAAGAAATGTTTTCATCAATGTACACTTTTCTGATCGTTCTTTCAAACTACTGATATAATTATATGATAATAGTACATTACTTTTACTCTGGAACTCTACTGTACTTCATTTTGTAAACACATGCACACAATATCATGTTTGGCAAGAATAACAAGGGCAGTTAAATTCTTGTGCCTCCTTTTCAATCAAATTTGGCTTATTTAGCCATTTTAGTGCACTGCATTTCACACATGAAGTTATATTTTGATAACTGATCTTTTGATAAATAAAAAAAATGCTAAATTTGTATGCTTTTAGTGTATTCACACATGATTACATCATTGCTTTATTTTCTGTTCTTCAGACTTTATACATATTGTTCAACACAATTTAAAAACAAAATAACATTCCATAGTGACATACACTCTCAAAAATGAATGTAGCACAAAACAGGATTTATTTACTTGCATTCTAACATTGAATCAAACAAAAATGACCCAAATTATGAATGTCATGGTCAAACATGGTCATAAGACCACTTTTATTTGATAAAATCAAATTTCAACCACAAGTGTCGGACAGTCTTGTCAATCATCACGCTGATCCAAAGTCGGCATTTGTAAAATTGTGAAGTGGAAAATGCAATTAATTAAACAATTTACTATACCACAGCCATTGTTAACAAGTACACTGAGAGCAAAAACACATCACTATTAAAAATTACCATAAGGAAAATGGTTTTGCAAATAAATAAAAACAAAGAGGATTAATTCTGACGTAGCACATTCATAATCATTGTGCATGCACCCACACTTTCTTTATTCATGCAACACTTAAAACAATTAGCAATAACACCTGCATTGATATAATACTCAAGTCAAAAGTGAAATGAAGCTTACATTAGGGTAAATACAGTTTCATTAATTACCTGAAAATATATCAATTACATGAAATCTACACACTCGACTTGAGACAGCTTATCCCAGTTTGAGTTATAAATATACAATGTTTATCACAGGTACTGGGTTGATCATAACCGTGTAATAATATCACAGCAAAGTCAAGGACAGCATTTATTAACATCAAATGCTCAAAAGCTCAGTAAATGATATCTACATTCACAACAGTTCTGCTTGAACCCATGCTACATACTCTGCCTTAATATTCTCACATAGCTTACACTTCACGATGATGAATTAAAAAGTAGTCAAATGTACACAACAAGCAACACACTCTCCCTCCTCATCCCGTCCCTCCCCCATCTTCCCCTCCCCCCCCCCCCCCCCCTCCGTCACATTTCAGTCACACAGTCTCAAAGTACCATATTTCAAGATCTGACAGACAAGTCATCTCATACAAAGGTGCCTGTGCCATTAGCAGCACCTTGCAATGTAAAAGTCTATAATGCACAGTCACTTCAGTCGAGTAGAAGTTCGTGAGAAAAAACCACCATAATAAAATTTAACCCATCGCTGGTCAGTCATTTGAAGAGGAAAAAAAATCCACACTTTGTCTAGCTAAAGAATTCAAATAAAACTATTGGTCAAGAGTTCATATCAATACCAATCCACCCACATTGGCACTAGTCAAGAATTCAAATCGATGCATATGGAAGTCAGAAGTATGGCCCTAATATCAAGCTATAACGGTACAGTGTGTCTACACTGCTATGTAATGCTGTACGTAGTGCCTTTCCGGACTGAACTCAATCCATCTGGCTTGGATTTGATCCCCGACTCCCAACGGTTGAAAGCGGCAGGTGCCGTGGCAATTGTTGTGGGTATTGCAGAATCAGTTGGTGGTAAGGGGTAAAAGGCTTTGACTGATGCCTCTTTAGCCTTGATGTGTGCCACACGCTGTCGTGCTTCCATCAGTCGCTCTGTTGTCTCCTGAGAAACAATGAGAATAGGGAATTGTACCAAGAATGTAATTATTTCACAATGATACTCGTAAGGATATACCACTGACTCATGCATGGTCGCCATACAACTAATACCTGTACCTGTTTTGGAAGCCAGTCCACAACCACCTCCTATTTTCAATACAATTTTTATACTCGGCGCTTAACCAGATAACAGTCTGCTCTTTCTGTTTGACTTGGTGGAAGCTGCATATTGCTCAGCACTATAGACAGTCTATTTTTATTTTATCTTCTGCAGAGCCCAGAGGCACTGCATGAGGTCTCGTGAAAAGATTTTGCATTATTGTTCATTATTGTATCAGTACAACTTATGTTAATCTGATGAATAAAAATTGATACAACAACAACATTATTGTTCGCCTAAGCCCAGATCCTGAAAATTTTGGGGGTATCTGCGATGAGGCCAGAGGTCACTAAGACTTCACTTGACAATAACATTTTCCTTATAATGATAATGATGATTATGATGATGATGATGATGATTAATAATGCTTCTATTTACCTGCAGCATGCGTGTGTCTAGAGCAGCCTTGGCCATGGTAGTCTCGGTTTGCCTCATGAGCTGTCTGTGTTCCAAATACTTCTTCACCGTCTCCTGCTGCTCCAATTCCACATTGCGCAGGACAGACACCTGCACAGCAAAAACATCGTGCCGCATTTCTGAATTATTACTAACTATAGAAGGTCAAAGCCCTTATGACTCACACACTCCTTATGGAACTCGCAATGTTTAACATGAACATGAGTGCCATGAGTGCCCAGAGAAAACAAAATGAAATGGTGGCATTACAATGCAAAAGTATAATACTGACTTTTATTTTTCTATGCTCTTGACCTTGAGATGACCTTGACTTCCGGCTCCAAATACACATATGTACTATTAAAACAAACAGCAAAAGCCAAACCAAAAACAGTGACTTGGGACGACCTTGACCTTAAGTGCCATTGACCTTGACTTTCAGATGACCTCTCATGCATGCCTGATCAAATAACCCAATCTTGTTGCATACTATGTGGTAAATAAACAGCCATTCCACTGTACGAAGACCTTTTTTTTTCTGTTTTTGCAAGGCCTAAACTGACCTTGACTTCCAAGATCAACGCAAAAACGGAACAAATGTGAAAGATCAGTCTATTATCTCTTAATACTACATGTTGGGACTTTATATCTCTCATAGTTTAGTGTCAAGGTCACTTCAAAGTACCTATACAAGCCGACTTTGAACAGCCCCAGTGACCTTGACCTTGGAGTGAGGTTGACCAAATTTGCAAAGTATGTGTGTCTCATTGATATCTATCATGCATTAAAAAATCATAAGTTCAACATTAATAAGCTAGCACTTAAAATTTAGTAAAAATGTGTCATTTTTATTTACTAATATTGGATGACCCTGTGACCTTGACCTTAAAATGAAACCATTTGCTGATAATTTTCAACTATTTAGGACTCATCTTGCACAGATTTGCAAATACATGGATTTTTTTTTTGGGGGGGGGGGGGGGTGGTGGAGGTGATGGAGGGGGGGGGGGGACGTGGGGGGTGTGGTGTGCGTGTACATAGTCACACTTTGCTTTGCATGTGAGTTAAAAAAAATTATAATAGTTGCCTGGTATGGTTACTGTGCACACACTGAGCATGGTTTTAATTGTCATCATCATCAAGTATATGAAACATACACATCAAAGAGGACTAAAAACATTTCTAATGGATGCTCTGATGTTGGATGTGGCGAGTGTCGATTATGAGTGTGTATTGCTGTTATACATCAAAGTAAAATGCAACAGCTACAGATGTGTGTATGTGTGAGTGTGGGGGAGAGGAGGAGGGGTGTGGGGCCAGCCATTGTTAATGTTTCTTGCAAATCAAATGTTATAAACCTCTAAACATTTATGCGAAAAGAGTCTCTCGATGACTCCTCTTTTCACGTAAACATGTATTGAAAACTTAAATGAGAACTCATATTGCTTAGTTGGGTACAGGTCACTCGCTTGTACTTCTTTTTTTTTTAACTACAGAAAACTAGGAATGTAAAGAAATAAAACAAATAAATGCACAAAACAAAGTTAACATAATTATTCATTTGAAACATTACTCATACACACAGAGTCTCAACAGCTATGATGACACAGTCAGTCAGGTTTAATTTGCTTCACTACTGGTTTAATAGTTATAGCTTAACAGTTAGATAACACATACTTTGTCACATCAGGAACAAAACTAAACACATGCCCAAATGTTTCATTCATGTATAGTATATAAAATGTATAATCGTTATAGTTTATATATTCTGGCATAAATAAATTGACCATTATATAAAGACAAATGTATCCACTGAAAAAATATACATTGTCAAAATATTGGATTTAAAAGATTCAAAGTATGAACATTGTAGTTTTTTTTTTAATGTATGTAATTGTTTTGTACATAATAAAATAAAATAAATAAAGTGTTAGAATAATAAATGGAATTCAAAGCCATCAAAAATAAATTGTATAAAGACTTGCAAAACTTAATTTCCTCCAAGATGACGTGAAAACTGTTCTCACCAAAAAGCAATTTGATTTCTTGGCAAAGTTGCTTCTAATTCCTAGTTCTAAAGAGATAGAATTGTTGATACAATAAGGCATTGCAGGTTTACTGTGGTTGAGGTAGATGTATACATTTCACATGTATTAAAATGCCAACACTATTAGGCTAAAATAGAGTAAACCTCGAAAGTCATTCCTAAGACTTGCTTATGCGCTCATAACAATTTATAACTTCTGAAAAATTAGATCTGAAAAAAAAAAGTTGTTAACACTATAACCATCTTTTATGGAAAAATCCTACTGTTAAATTTTAAAATTTGTTTGGTAAAAGTCGGAAGTTTGGCTAATAATTTTATTCCATTGTATATTGTAAATATATTGCTGCACAAGATTTCAGTGATGAACTAAAGTCAGGGATAGTTTGTGGAGCACTTCCCACATAATCTGTATGCATGCTAATCTCACAACAGGTCCTGTAATATATCCATTTGCATTTGTAGCAAGATGTCCATAGGTGCCACAAAATGCCCTGACCTTTTCATCCTTTTTTCTACATTTTTGCCAAACAACATATGTATCTACTATAATATTGCAGAAAATGCTGCTAACAATGTTACATCATGAAAGAGAGAAAATATACTACTGCCATGCCATCAGCAGTACCTATGAACAAAATAATTTAACTGTGCTTGGTCGTGATACTTTCTGTAATTTGGCTGCAAAATAAATGTTTATTTGAAAAACCATAAAATAAAGAAAATGGATAAGATTTTAAGGACAAGAAATAATGCTGATTGCAGAGATGTGAAAATTGCGACTGCCTGCAGAATAAACTACTGCCACCTACCACTTCTGTTTTTGTGCATATATTAAGATGTTACACAGGAGCCTTGCTAAATGTGTTCACTACACTGTTATGTGGAGGGATATTCCGGCCACTTTAACTGTGTGCCATTGGTGAAAATAATGTTTCAAAACCAGTGTTGATGATAGTGTGAGAAGCTTGCTTACCTGTGAGAAACTTGCTTACCTTTTCTTTCTGAGAATAAACTTTCTCTTCAAATTTAGCCTGGCGGTCATGGCGCATGAGGGCTTTAGAGACAGACGTGTGCTGGGAGTTGAACTCGGTCATGAAGTTGTGGTCAGAGTGCAGAGTCTTGTTGAGATCAACCACTCGGCCCTTCATCTCCTGCTGCTTGTCCAGGTAGTTGAGGTGCATCAGCTCCTTTTTCTCCATCTGGTCCAGCAGGCGGGTGCGATCCTGGTCTCGTTTGCGGATAGCCTGGTTGCGTTTCTCATCGTGGTACATGTTGATGCGCTCCTTGGCACGTTGCTTCTCCTCCCTCATGGCCATGATGTACTCCATCTTGGCTGCTGTTCTCTCTGCCTTCTCCCGGTCCTTGTAGGCCTTCTGCACGGCCATAAGACACGTCAAGCCCATGGTGCCATGGACCCGAGCAAACAGGCGCTGGTCGTTGTTGGTGAAGCTGTATGGCAACACTTTAGGTCGTGGCTCTGCCTGCAACTTCTGAATCCGTTCCGCTTCCGCCTCACGCACGTGACGTCCATCATTCATGCGCATCAGAATCATGTCGGTGGTGGGGTCTGACAGAATGATGGTGGGTTGTCTACCTTGGATGCGGTAGTGCGTCACTGGCTGGTCTTCATCGTCGTCATCATCTCCTTTCTCATCATCTTGCTGGGCGCCTACAACAGGCCCGAAGAACTGCTTGACGCTCTTGATGCGCTGAGCTTTACACGGTTCTTTCTTGTCATGAGACTTGTGACGTTTTTCCCGCATGCTGGGTTGGTGGGTGCTGCGTGCGGTGGTGCGAAACGTGGGCTCCAGAGACTCTGCCTCGTCCAGTGCTTGCAGTGTGCTGGCTTGCAGCTTGGCAAGGTTGATAAAGATGTTGCGTCGCTGGCCCCCAGAGTCTGTGTCCCATGGTAGCAGGACCCCACCAAGAGTTGGAGATGGGGAAGGCATCGGCCCCTTCTGTGACCCACACATACACCACAGCACTAGGAATTAGCTTTTCTAACTGACTATCATCTTCAGTCAATGCTAGCTGCAACATTTTGTGAATGTAGTCATTACATTTTGTTTGAAGGTTGATGCACAGTTTTTTAGTCCGTGGGAAAAAAAAAGCATTTGTATGTATACAGAACTACAACAGACAGTTCTAATGTGATCCTGTTTGATGTACTTCATGGATTACATAATTAAGATAGCTTGCTGAGTAAGTTTATTAAAAGTAATCATTCAAACGAAACAATCAATCAGTCTCTCAATCAAAAAGTCCATCAAGAAACGGTTGATTAGTTTGTCAATAAGTCAGCCATTTGACCAAAATGTCAGTCACGAAGTGTATGAATGGCACACAATGATTATATTCAGGAAGGCAAACGTTTGTGTAAAACACAAAGTAGTTTTGCATTAAAACAGAAGTATGGACCTTAGAACAAGGATCTGGTTTAAATGAAAACGTCAGGGGCATAAAAGTCAAACAATGTAATCTGATTCTACTTCTCACCCCAGATCCTGCACGTTTGGTTTTTCCAGAGAGAGAAGAGTGTATGGACATGGTGTCCCCTGTGTGTTGCGAAACAGAGCCAGTGACAGGCACCATCAGCACACTATGGTCTTGCTGTTTCGTTATTGCTGACCCCGCTTGGTACTTTCGTGGCTGAGCCAAGCCTATCCTAGAAATAAAAATATCAGCCAATGTTCAGCATTTCCAATGCCATCATGCCTTCTGTACATTTATTTATACATGTATACTCAATAAACATTGAAGACTTCAAATCAACACTGTCCACTGTGGGAACCACAAATTTTACTCCTTCTTCATCAGTTATAAAATCTAAAAAGTTTTACTCTTGAGTCTTCTCTTCTTCTTTGATGTGGGCAGCCAACTTCAATATATTGAAGAAACTTGCTGCGCTGGATTTGGGGGCTGCTGATTTGGAAATACTGTACGACGCTATAATCATAGATAGTGATATTTAAAGATGTTTGACGTGCTTATAGCTGTATAATAGGTTCTGAGGAATAGAAGGGGGGGGGGAGGGGGGAGGGGGTTGGAGGTGCAGTTGGGTTTTATTGGAGGAGCTGCACAACGCTAGCCTGAAATGAGGCCAGGGTCGTTGCGGAGACAACCTCTTCAGGCAAGGAATTCCACTCAGCGATAGTGCGTGGGAAGAAAGACTTTTGTCGGTAATCAGTTCTGTTAGAGGGGATGTCATAGGAGTGATGGTTGTACAAGCGGGCGCTTCTCTTAGGGCGGGCACTTGGCTTCGGAGAGCACCTGCTGTTGATGTGGGTGAGTCCATGGTGGTATTTATAGAATGTTGTCAATCTTGCTCGTTTTCTTCTTGTTTGAAGCGACGGCCACAGCAGCTCTTCTAACATCTTGTCCACACTGGCGGTTTGGCGGTAGCGGTTTGACACCCACCTAGCAGCTCAGCGTTGGACCCGTTCTATGGTGTTGATCTTGTCCGCTGTGTAGGGATCCCACACGGGGCTTGCGTATTCCAAGATGGGTCTGACTAGCGCTTGGTAGGCTGCCTGTTTCAGTTTGATGTTGGACGTCTTCAAGTTCCTTCTCAGGAACCCCAGGGTTCTGTTAGCCTTGCTGGTGGTGCTGGTGATGTGGGGCCCCCACTTCAGGTCATTGGTAAGGGTGACGCCAAGGTACTTGACGTGTGTCTCTTCCTGCAACTTGTGGCCATGAAGGGAGTAGTTATATTTCAGCTTCTTACGGCACCTGGTCATGTGTACTGCAGAGCACTTCTGGGGATGGAAAGACATCATCCATTTGTTTTCCCAGTCTGCTAGCTTGTCAAGGTCGTCCTGGAGAGTCTGCTGGTCTAGCGGAGTCTTGACATCTTTGTGGCAGGCAGTGTCATCGGCAAATAGTCTGGTAGTGGATGACAGTCCGGCAGGCAAGTCGTTGATGTACAGCAAGAATAGGCTAGGCCCTAGGACGGAACCTTGGGGAACTCCTGACTCCACTGCTGCAAGCTCCGACACTGCGCCGTGCACCACAACTGACTGTTTCCTGTCAGCCAGGAAGCTGCCGATCCATCTGTTGATTTTTCCGCAGATGCCCAGGTGGCTGAGCTTGCGGAGGAGAAGGCAGTGGCTCACCTTGTCAAAGGCCTTGGAGAAGTCCAGGACGAGCAAGTCTACTTGGTGGCCTCTCTCAAGCACTTCTGAAGACTCGTCCACCAGTCCAATCAGCTGGGACTCGCAGGATCGACCTTTTCTGAAGCCGTGCTGCTCAGGGCATAGAATTCCCTGGTCTTCGGCATAGTCCATGATGCGGCTAACTAGGATGTGCTCTAGTAGTTTGCACAGGATGCATGTAAGGGAAATAGGTCTGTAGTTTTCTGGCTTGTAGCGCTCCCCTTTCTTGAAAACAGGGGTGACAATGGCGGTTCTCCAATCGGCTGGGACAACACCAGTGTCCAGGGAGGTCTGGTATAGGGCTGTTAGAGCAGGAGCAAGCTCCGTCGCCACTTCTTTCAGAACCCTTGAAGAAATGCCGTCAGGTCCGCTGGCCTTGGCTGGGTCCAGGTTCCTCAGCAGCTTCTCAACACCTGGGGTTGTTACCACGATATCATCGCAGAGCGGTCGGAGCGGATCGGGTGGAGGCATGGGGCACCTAGAGTCAAACTGCTCTGGGGTCAGCGAAACCTTGGGGCTGAAAGCAGACTTAAACTGTTCATTAAGAACTTCAGCCATCTGCTTGCTGTCGGTCACCAACCTTCCCTCAACCTTCAATGGGGAGACGCCAGAGATTTCATTCTTTTTCTGTTTAATGTACGTCCAAAATTTCTTTGTTGCATGGGGTTTGTCCGGGGAGTCGTTGATAAGGGAGTCCACATATTGCCAGTGCTGTCTTCTGAGGCGCCTCTGAACCTCGCTTTTTAGAGTCTTGTATGCTGTTAGTAGTTCTGCTTGGTTAGTTTTCTTCCATTTCTTGTGAATTCGGTTGCGCCGTCTGATCAGCCGTTGCGTTGTATAGTCTAGCCAAGGTGTGGATTTCTTTCTTCCTAGGAGTATCTGGGGCACATATTCTTGAACTCTACTAAGGAGACCGTTTTTCATCTGTGACCATATGGCTTCGACGTCTGGGTTGTCAGAGGCGGAGGTGAGGATTTGGGCAGAGAGCTCTGCTGTGGACATTCGCAGGGCCTCCCAGTTGGTGCGCGAGTAACAGGGGACCTTTCGAGCTGTTTGCTGGACCCGAATGGGGTGTGTCTGTAATTCGGCATACACAATGCAGTGGTCAGATAGGCCTGGTATGACTTCCAACCTAGGGACCAATTTGGGTGTGTTTGTAAGGAATAGGTCAAGGATGTTTTCATTTCTTGTAGGTTTATCCACAATTTGTTCAAGGCCTGTGTCGGACAAGAGGTCAAGGAATCGGTGGTGTAAGCCTACATATGGAGCGACTTTTTTCAGGGAGGATGAGGGCCATTGGAAACCTGGAAAGTTAAAATCTCCACCAATGAATATTATGGCGTTGGAGTTATTACAGGCTTGATGCACTGAGACTTCAAAGGCCGCAAGGCTGGCTTCGTCGCTAACGTCAGGGCGGTAGTATGTGCCAACAAGTAGGTCGCGTGATCCTTTGATTTTAATTTTTGCCCAGAGCAGCTCACATTTAGGCTTGTCTAGGGTGTTTTCCTCAGCACAGGCAAGGCTGTCAACTGTGGCGATCAGGATACCCCCACCGTTTCTATTACGGTCTTTCCTGAAGACTTTGTAGTTTGAGGGGAACACTTCGCTGGTCATGATGGTGTCATCTAGCGTCTTCCATTAAACCTGTCCCCTCCCATCTTACTCCATATCTAGACATAATCTTCTTAGCGTGCGGTGCTTCCAGATCAAGTAAAGTGTGTAAATAGTATCCTGTATTATCATTATATTATTATTATTATTATTATTATTATTATTATTATTATTATTATTATTATTATTATTATTATGCTAATATGAAACAACATTGTCATAGGAACCTGGAATGTCAGGACCCTAACTGCGGAAGGAAAATTAGAAGAACTGGCCCACGAGCTGGACCACTATCGATGGAACGTTCTAGGTATCAGCGAACTGCGCTGGAAAGGCCTAGGTGAAACAACGACTGACAAAGGCCACAAGCTCTATTTCAGCGGTAGAGATGACAGGCACGAACACGGCGTTGGATTCTTGGTCCACAAGAACATTCTAGCCACTGTCATGGGTTGCCGCCCAGTCTCCAGTAGACTCACTACCATCCGTCTGAGAGCAACCCCTTTCAACATTACCATCATCCAGGCCTATGCCCCAACATCAGACTATGAAGACAGCGAAGTGGAGGATTTTTATGAAAATATACAGGCGGTCCTTGACCAAGTGCCGAAGAAGGACATAGTCATAGTGCAAGGCGACTGGAATGCCAAGGTTGGCCAAGATGCGCACCACAACTGGGGAGACACATGCGGACCCCACTGCAACAGCGAGACAAATGACAGGGGTCTGAGGCTATTGGAGTTTGCCAGATACAACAATCTGGTACTGGCAAACACGCTTGGTCTCCACAAAAAATCCAGACGATGGACATGGCACAGTCCCGGCGGGGAACATCACAACCAGATCGACTACATCATGGTCAAGAAACGCTTCAGATCAAGCATCAACATTGGCAGGACACGCACTTTTCCAGGAGCAGACATTGGAAGTGACCACGATCTCGTGATGATGTCTTTCCGGCTCCATTTGAAGAGAGTAAATACAGCAAAGTGCACTAGGCTGAAGTTCGACCTGGACAAACTGCAAGACCCGGAGGTGGCAAAAATATTTCAGGCCACAATTGGAGGGAAATTTGCACCACTGCTTATTTTGGGGGCAGGCGAAGTAGATGTCAACACCATGACCAATACCTTCAACTCAGCTGTAACAGATGCCGCCACTGAGATCCTTGGCAAGCACCGACCAAAGAAGAAGCCGTGGATCACACCTGAACTTTTGGATCTGTGTGATAAACGAAGAGAGTTAAAAAAGAAAAAGAACACCTCACAGGGAGCTGATGTCTACCAAAAAATCAACAATGACATCCGAAAAGGCATGCGCACAGCAAAGGAGAACTGGATAGAAGATCAATGCCAGGAAATAGAGAACAATCTGAACAAGAACAACAGCAAGAAGGCCTACCAGACTGTGAAGCGGCTGACAAGTGTTAAACAGCCCAAAGTCTCCACTATCCAAAGCAAGTCTGGCATTTGCCTTACAGAAGAACAAGAAGTCTTGGACAGATGGACAGAGTACTGCTCTGACCTTTACAACCATACACCAAATGGAGACCCATCAGTTCTAGCATGTCCCGAGAGCAGAGAAGAAGAAGAAATCCTCCCAATTCTCCGGGAAGAAGTTGAGGCAGCAGTGCAATCGCTGAAGAAAGGGAAGTCACGGGAGTGGACAACATACCACGGAACTGCTACAAGCAGGAGGAGAAGCGATGACTGATGCTCTCACCATTATCTGTAACAAGATCTGGCAGAGTGGGGAATGGCCTACACCATAGACCCAGTCGCTTGTCATCACTCTTCCCCAAAAAGGTAACCTTCAGGAGTGTGAAAATTACCGCACCATCAGCCTCATCAGCCATCCCAGCAAGGTCCTCCTGAAAATAATACTCAACAGGTTGAAACCACAAGCTGAACAAATCATAGCTGAAGAACAAGCAGGATTCATGGCAAGGCGAAGTACCACTGAACAGATTTTCAACCTCAGAATATTCAGTGAGAAATACCTACAGCACCAACATCTATATCATGTGTTCATAGACTTCAAGAAGGCATTTGACCGAGTCTGGCATGCAGCTCTATGGGCAACCATGAAAGTGTACAACATCAGCCCTAAAATTATAGAAGTCATCAAAAGCCTGTATGACAAGGCTACCAGTGCAGTCCTCCATAACAGCGTCATCGGGAACTGGTTCAGAACAACAATCGGTGTGCGTCAAGGATGCCTACTCTCTCCAACACTCTTCAACATCTTCCTAGAGCGCATCATGTCAGATGCTCTTGCAGATCACGAAGGCACAGTCAGCATAGGGGGCAGAGCAATCTCCAATCTTCGTTTTGCGGATGATATTGATGGATTGGCTGGAGAGGAACAAGAACTTGAACAGCTTGTACAGAGGCTTGACACCACCTCCAGAGCTTATGGAATGGAAATAAGTGCAGAGAAGACCAAAATGATGACCAACAACACCAATGGCATCAACACTGACATCAAAGTACAAGGCCAACCCCTCAACACAGTGCACAGCTTCAAATATTTAGGAGCCATTGTGTCAGACAATGGGTCTCGACAGGAAGTCCTCTCCAGGATCGCACAAACAACTGCTGCCCTGACAAGGTTGAAGCCCATTTGGAAAGACAGAACCATCAGTCTACATTCCAAAGTAAGACTGCTGCGCTCTCTGGTCATCTCCATCTTCCTATATGCTTGCGAAGCATGGACCCTCACAGCAGATCTCCAACGAAGAATACAAAGCATGGAGATGAGGTGCTACAGAAGACTTCTGTGCATTTCCTATACCCAACACATCACCAACGACGAAGTCCGACAGACCATCACACAAGCCATTGGACAACACGATGACCTGCTCACAGTGGTGAAGAAACGGAAACTCCGATGGTATGGCCACGTCACCAGATCATCAGGCCTTGCAAATACCATTCTGCAAGGCACAGTGCAAGGAGGTAGAAGAAGGGGGAGACCGAAAAAGAGGTGGGAGGACAACATTCGAGAATGGACTGGTTTGACACTGAGCGAAGCCATGAGGGCTGCTGAGGACAGAGAAAGATGGAGTATGCTGGTTAAACGATCATCTGTGGTGCCCCTACGACCTTCGGGTTATGGGACAGGATAGGATAGGATAGGAATATGTACCCTACTCTAATGCTTTCACTGTCAGTACAGATCTGCTTACCTTTTCCTGGTTAAATAACCCCGCCAGTAGCGCTGCACGATAACAACTGGGGAGTGTTTGGCTAAGATGTGGTTGATCTGGGCCTCCAGTCTCTGGATTAATTTGGCCTCTTGCCAGTAGTTAGCATTCTGCCACAATGAACAATTATACTCGTAGTTCAGTGTCCTGAGTAAGTTTTTTTGAGCAGGTATATAAACAAAATTACTTCATTGTTCATTAACCAGACTTGTTTTTAGCTGATATTTGTCTCTCAAAGTCTCAGGGCCGCATATAACATAACCTCCAAATGTAAGTAGTAAAATAGAAAATATAGCGAAACTTAAGTGTTACATCACATATTCTCATAGCATGCTCACACATGGGATAGTGTAGGAGGTAAATCAAGAGATGACACCATTGTTATTATTATATTCTTACCTTTTTTAAGTTACAATTAATTATAAAGCTATTTTGAATTAGTACTTTTCATATCAATAATTCATTTGACAGCACAGTGGTTTGTTACTAGACCAAGACCTCTTTCATACTATAATTTGTCTCCTATAAGTATAACAAAGAGGAAATCATCATTTCATTCTATCTTTCTTTTTCACCTGAGGGGATGCTGGGCATAGATCCAGTCTGAGGTAAGGGTTGAGGGCCTGAAAATGGCTGCCAAACATGGCATCCTCGATGATTTCCTCATCAGACACCACATGAAAGTCGAGAGCTTTTAATGTCCAGATACTGTTGACCACGTGATGGCGATAATTCTTTTTGAGATACAAGGGTGTGTCATACAGTGTCAATATTTGCAGTGATCGTGCTGCTGACAGGCTCTGCAATGTCTCAAACTTGCCGAGAGGGTTGTCATGGAGATAGACAGAACGCAGCTTGCGCAGAGCTGACCAAAACGAAGGGCCTGGTACTGATGTCAGCTGCAATCACAAGGCAAGATAAACTGAAACTAGCTGGATTGTTATTAATAAAACAGTAAGATTTTTTTTTGGTAATCATCAATAATTTATTCAAAGATGGTGTTAATTGTTACAGAACTGCTGAGGTAAACTATGCTCAATATTGCAGATATGTTAGGCTAAAAGGGTCTACTCCATCCACAATGTAATATAGTCCCTTCATTATGAAATAAATCAATGTACAGTCATCAGGAAAAAAAAAGATCAAATAGATACTCCCATACAAATAGTTCAAATTGAAAAAAAAAAAAACAAGCAAAATAAATTTGAAAAAAAAAAAAAAAAATAATGTACATAACCACAACACATACATAAAACGTGCAAGAGATCCTGTTTTATAATTTACCTGGTTGCCATGGAGATCAAGCTTGACCAGCTGCTGACAGCTGGAGAGAGAGTCAATCCGGGTGAGGAAGTTGCAAGGCAGGACACATATCTGAAGACTGGGACACATGGGGATGTCCCCCAGCTTGCGAACGTGCAGTCCTGACAGACGCACAAGGTAAATTCTAGAGAGGTCTTTCTTTGTTTTGCTCAGAGGCCCCATATGCTTTATCAAGTACTGAGCGTCTGGCTCCAGAAAGTATCCTGTTTCCTCCGCTTGCCTGATGGCTTCTATCTCTTGCTGCTTGTAGTACTTGTTCAGCATAGTCATAGTGTTGTCCTTCTGGCCCACAATGGGCCGTGAGAATTTGGCCCAGTCTGGCAAGCTCACCATGGTGATTGGTGTGTGTTGGTCTACACAGTACACTGACCCTTGTCTGTCCCTTGCCTCCCCCTTCTACTACCTGAAAACAGTGAAAGAGACATGATGAACTCACAGACCTCCTCTATGTATGATTCAACAATCTAACTTAGCCTTTGACATATGTGGATACTTGAAAGGCAAATACACATCACCTAAAGAAAGTGAAAATCGTGTAATAAAAATGTCTTGAAATAATGTCAACGCATAAGACATACAAAGTAAGAGGTTTGAAAACATGTAGAAAACTTTGCAAAGGGTGCCATCACATACACATGTTGCTGGAGACGATACATACTGAACTTGTACACCAGCCCTATTTGGGTGGCATAAATACCCTTAAATTGTTTGGATGGAAGCATGAAAACCCTCACAATTTTAACTACTCCTCGCCTTTTAGAAATGAACAACATTGATTAGAAACACAATAACATACCAATTTATTTTACAGCAATTTTTAAAAAAGTAAATAAAAGAATATTTAAAGCAGGGGTGTCAAACTCAATCACTCAGTGGACTGAAACTCAAATCACACATAAGGATGAGGGCCAAACAGGATAAACAGTCAATAAGCAACATTCAATAACATTCAATAATAATAACTGAACGTTGTTAAGATATTGTAACGAAGAACATTCACTCACTACACAACTTTTATTTTCACTTATTCTGATCGAAGTGAGAACACACTGAGGCATCCTATCATGCAGCGAGACTGCTAATTAGGGGATTTGATTTGCACTTCATATCGCAGTGCCATTGAAAAATATTTTTGCCTAAAATTCTCTCTCGAGCCGGATATAATTGTAAGCTGGGCCTGATGTGGCCCGCGGGCCTTGAGTTTGACTATCCTATCCTATCCCATAACTCAAAGGTCGTTGGGGCACCACAGATGATCGTTTAACCAGCGTACTCCATCTTTCTCTGTTCTCAGCAATCCTCATGGCTTCGCTCAGTGTCAAACCGGTCCATTCTTGAATGTTGTCCTCCCACCTTTTTTTTTGTCTCCCCTTTCTTCTGCCTCCTTGCACCTTGCACCTTGCAGGATGGTTTTTGCAAGGCCTGATGCTCTGGTGACGTGGCCATACCATCGGAGTTTCCGTTTCTTCACCACTGTGAGCATGTCATCGTGTTGTCCAATGGCTTGTGTGATGATCTGTCGGACTTCGTTGTTGGTGGTGTGCTGGGTATAGGAAATGCCCAGAAGTCTTCTACAGCACCTCATCTCCATGCTTTGTATTCTTCGTTGTAGATCTGATGTGAGGGTCCATATGTTAGGCGCAGTTTTGAGTTTGACAAATGTACTTTAAAGTGACAAACATTTTTTATCATTTTGAAAACAGGATATATTGTGAATGATTATAGAAATCATTAGAAGTAGAGGATTCATAAACATTCCAACTCCTGCTACCGTTCTGGTTTCAGTTTACAGTTTGGCTATTTTAATCATTACAATTAATTTAATGTTTCTTGCTTTGTAAACTACAATATTACCATTGGAATATGCCGCTAAGGCCAAGTTTAACAAAGATTAACTATATCCTAAACTACGTCTTATACTCACTGTGCAATGTTATCTTAGCGGCATATGCAGCCTGCATTATTCTGCAACAGACAATAACATTGCTTCAAATTATAGCAACTTCCTCCATATTGTAAATGTCGTCATGGCGACGGAACCGGAAATGGTGCGATTTGGGAAGATGGCGGCGTGGGGTGCATTTCCATGTAGCAGACGACAACTTCGTCTTGATATGGTTCTTCCATGTGGACAATCATTTCGGTGAGTTGATAATGTGCTGGTTATTCCTATGTTATTAAGATACGTATAGATTGTTGTGTCGTCGCATCAGCATAGTGTGTGTAAAATATTCTTGATGATAAAATTTCAAGTGAGTGAGATCTACTTTTGTTTTTGTTTTCTTTGACTGAATATCGAATCTAATTTTTCTGTTTCAGATGGCACGAAGAAAAGAGCGGCGAATGGCTCGGTGTGATGGCCAACAGGGTGTGGCGCTTGAAACAAGATGAAACCTGTGTTTACTTTCAGGTGTCACATTGTGTTACATTTTTCATTGAAAATATTGTATCCTTGTGGGTACTAATTCATAACTCTAACTAAGAGTAAGAGGCTATGTTATCAGTTAAATCCTAAGAGACTGAACTCAATCCAATAACTTCTCGGAACTCTAACCCTAGAGACACATTGGAGCAAGGGAGGTAACAGGGTTTTTAGTCTCTTAGGAATTAGTTGTCACCATGTGCAGTTTGTGTACAAGCACTTATATTCTTCCCATCAGCTACCAGATTATGGAACTCATTGAGCGCCGACTCAGTATCAGCCTCGTCTGTTGCATCCTTTATGGCATCGCTGACAGACTGGAGCGTAAACATCCTGTGATGAATATTCCCTGCGTGTACATATGTCTACTTTTAACCCAGCCACGTTCGCTTTTGAGCGCTTTTGCCTGATTTTAAATTTTTGGGCACCCTTAGCTGAGCACGCCAAAGTTGTGGAGTCATTTCCTCGAAAATGGGGTATCCACATTACTGCGAAGAAGAAGAAGAAAAAAAAAAAAAAAAAAGCAGACAAGAAATAAATGTACCTTCTAAACATTTGCAATAAAACTTTTTTTTTTTAAAGGCTATATGGATTGTTATTATTTAATACTAGATTGATTCTGTATAGGATTTTACTTAAACCATTAGAGATCTGTATAAGTGTTTTTTTTAACTTGCTGTTATACCTTATGGTTTCTTTTTTTTGTAATTTCCATTCTTTTTAATTTACTTCTGCCCATGCAGGTGTATGGTGGGTCAAAGAAAGAAAAAACAAATCAAACCTCAGTTGGTGTTTTGAAAACCAAAGCAGACTCCAAAGCAAGGCGCCCAAAGGTGAAGCTTGAACCATCGGAAGTCAAGGCAGAGCGCTCAAGTATCAAATCTGAAGGATCCGGTATCTGTGATCGTAAAGACAGACTCACTTTGCAGACAATCAAAGCAGAATTTTCTGATGATGCCAAGGTCTGTGGCAGCCAAGTTGTTGCAGTCAAAACAGAACTTTTGAATGATGGAGACGCGTCTGCCATCTTGGTTCTTCAAGACTACTTTCAACTTGACATTGATTTGGACAGTCTGTATTCTCATTGGTCCAGTGTGGATCCTTACTTTTGTGAAACAGCTGCTAACTTTTGGGGTATCCGTCAGTTGCGCCAAGACCCTGTGGAGAATTTGTTCTCCTTCATCTGTTCCACTAACAACCACATCTCTCGTATCAGCGGTATGGTGGAAAAGCTGTGTACAACATACGGAGAGCCTATTGCTGAAGTAAGTCTGCAAGTGCAACTTCTGATTTGCAAAGCTGTAGAGAACATTTTCAGGAAAAAATAATTTCTGTGACTTTTCACCTTAGTGATAAACATGTTTATGTTTATAGATCTATCTATGATTATTTCTGTGGAAGACACAGTCTCTATATAGTCTAAAGATCTTTAGAAGGCAAATTTAATCTATAATTTTTATGGGAGGGAGACTCTCTTGACTTACTGCTTTGATCTGTATGCTGTGCACAATTTATGCACAGTATTCAAAAAGTTAAACTTTTTTTTTTTTTTAAAGTATGAGTCTTGCATGATTTGCATGTATAATATTTAAGACATTGATGCACCAAATTTTTCATTTTGCTTGACTTGCCCCCCCCCCCCCCCCCCCCAAAAAAAAAGGTTAATGTTTAAATACAACAATTTTAGAATGGCCGATCACAGTGTTTCAGAGAGAGAGAGCTAAACTGACATTCATATTTTAAAATGCCTAATGAGAAGATCACATAAAGGAAGGAAAGGAGATATAATGCAGCACAATATAAACGTGTTGTAAAGTAAATCCATGTACAAATTTTCTTGCCAAATGCTTCTTCAGGAGTTAAAACCAACTGGAGTATTTTATTGTTGAGTATGGTCTCTAATACAACCAGAGACAGATCTGTCAGTATTGAAGCAGATTGACTTTGTTTGCATCGCATTGTATTTTTGCATCGTTTTGTTTTCTAATATAAGAGAAAAAGGCAAAGGTAGTCCCATAGCCTTGTGGCCGTAGGGGAGCGTGATGTTGGAGATCACACTTATCTTGGGCCAGCATAATGAGGGTGATGCCCATCTCTCTCCCTCGCTGCTTTACCTTCCCCACCCTTACGAGAGTAGGTACTCAGTCACATTTGAGTCAACTGGGGGCGTTGTTATTTGTCGCTTCACGTTTTGCGGTCACCCATCCAAGTGCTAACCGCACTGGACGGTGCTTAACTTGCGACACAGTAGCGAGTGCTCCAACCATTTTTATGTTATGCCATTCGCCGCTCTTTTCTTCGTGCCATCTGAAACAGAAAAATTAGATTTGATATTCAATCAAAGAAAACAAAAACAAAAGTAGATCTCACTCACTAGGGGCGCTCACTCTGGGCGACTTGACGTGTGTTTTGCTGTCGGCTATATTTTCTTCTGTTTACATTGTTCTTAGCGTATTGTGAAGGCTGATTTATTGCACTGACGTGTGTGAAGACTTCAAGATGTGTGCTGTGTTGTTTCTGGATGTATTGGTGACGGTGGCTGTGGTATTTTGTGTGTTGAAGTGTGGTGTGAATGCTACGGGTCAACATGGCGATCGTCATAACGGTTGGCGAACAGATTTCATTCAGTACACACGTGAGTCAATTTTGCTTCTGCAATCGGCTGTTGACGCTATGCCCCATCGATTTGACTGTTTCCCAGCAGAAATCATTCCTGATTGTAACGCTGATGGACCCAATACCGATGTGATTGTCCGAAGGCGTAGACGTGGTCACCGAGGGGGGATACGACGGAGGTTGAGACGCTACAGAACCCTACTACCCCTCCCTTCCATCATTCTTTCGAACACTCGTTCTCTTCGACCCAAGCCACCAAACTGCAACTTCGATGAACTTTGTGCCTACGTACAATATATGAACGAATTTAAAGACGCATGTTTATTATGTTTCTCAGAAACATGGTTTGACAATTGTATCACCGATGACAGTGTTTATATTGACGGTTTTGGCACGCCATTCCGCAGTGACCGATCTGAATTTACTGTCAGCGGTAAACATCACGGAGGAGGTGTGTGTTTGTATGTCAACGAGAAGTATTGTAGTCGAGCCAATGTGACAGTACGAAAGCAACTGTGTACACCTGATGTTGATTTGCTCGCTGTGTCACTGCGACCCAAATACTCACCACGTGAATTTGGGCAGATATTTATAACTGTGATATACACACACCCTACTACCCAGGCTTCACGCACACGTGCGTGCACAGAAATCGCAGATGTAGTTCGTGCACTGCAGTTGATTTCGCCTGATGCCCCTAATTTTGTTCTTGGCGATTTTAATCATTGTGACTTGCGCAGTTGTCTTCCTTCATTCAAACAGTTTGTCACAGTCAACACACGGGTAGATGCTATACTTGACTGTTGCTATGGCAACATTCCCCATGCATATAAATCTTTTCAGCTCCCTAAAATCGGACTATCTGATCACGTCTCTGTACATTTGATCCCTTCATATAAACCTAAAATACTAACTGAGTCTGTTGTTGCCAAAACGGTAAAAGTATGGTCGGATGATTGTGTTAAGCAATTGCAGGGTTGTTTCGATTGCACAGACTGGAATGTTTTTCTTGATTCCTCTGATGATGTTAATCAGGCTGCTGATGTGGTCACTGACTATGTTAAATTCTGTGAAGACATGATTATTCCAACCAAACAAGTCAAAATTTATCCAAACAACAAGCCCTGGGTCTCGAGATCACTGAAAAATACTATTAATGAAAAGAAAATTGCATTTCAAACTGGGGATAGGGAAGAAAGAAAGAGGGTTCAGAGGAAATTAAGGGAGGAAATACGTGCAGCTAAGTTAGAATATAAAGAGAAAGTTGAACGTCAGTTCCAGTCAGGCAACATAAGGGATGCTTGGAAGGGGTTGAAAACCTTATCAGGCCAAAATAAACCTCAGAGCAATGGTTGCCTGCGAAGTGAAGATGAAAAGTTAGCTTTCTCTAACGAGCTGAATGATTTTTATTGTCGTTTTGAACGCAATGATTTGAGTGACAGTTTGTCTGAAGTTTTGGTTGATCTTCAGGAAAGGGTGAGGAATGGGGAGGGAGAGGCTTCCGGTGACTTTGAGATCCGGGATTGTGTTGTTGAGTCCCACTTCAAAAGAATAAACCCCCGTAAGGCAATGGGTCCAGATGGCTTGTGTGGAAAACTGTTGAAAGTATGTTCTGCTCAGTTATGTGTTGTTTTCAGTCATTTGTTTTCTTTATCATTGAAACACTGTGCTGTCCCCTCAGTCTGGAAAAATTCTACTATCTGTCCTGTTCCAAAGTCTAGAAGCCCATCTGAGTTGAATGACTATAGGCCCGTTGCACTCACCAGCATCGCCATGAAATGCTTTGAGCGTATCGTCTTGAAAAAACTTCTCTCTCAAACACAACAGTTTCTTGATCCTTTTCAGTTCGCATACAAGCAATACAGATCTACTGACGACGCAACACTCACTCTACTCAACAATGCTTATACACAGCTGGATAAACCTAGTTCTTTCGTTCGTATTCTCTTTATCGATTTTTCTTCTGCTTTTAATACGATACAACCTCATCTCATGGCGCTCAAACTTCTGGCCCTTGACGTCAATCCCAGGCTTATCCTGTGGATAGTCAGCTTTCTAGTTCACAGATCTCAGTCAGTCTGCTTCCAGCGAGCTCTCTCCTCTACTCGAACTACATCAACTGGCTCCCCTCAGGGCACTGTACTATCTCCTGTTCTGTTTACTCTGTACACCAACGATTGCACCGGCTCTGAAAATACACCTCTCATTAAGTACTCAGATGACTCTGCCCTTCAAGACCTCTCCAACTCTGCAACTGTTTATCTAAAGAAGTGCAAAAGTTTATTGCATGGTGCAAAGAGAATTTTTTAAATATAAATTTGAAGAAAACTAAAGAACTGATTATTGATTTTAGAAAAAACCCATCTGCTGTGCCTGACTTAGTGATTGATGGAGAAAAGGTGGAGAGAGTCTCGGAATACAAATATCTGGGAACAATAATTGACCATAAGCTTACCTTTGATTCCAACACTACTTCCATCCATAAGAAATGTCAGTCAAGAATATATTGCCTCCAGAAATTGCGCTCTCTGAAAGTCAACAAGTCTGTTTTATGTAACTTTTACAGCTGTTTTATCCAATCGGTGCTGACCTTTGGTTTTCTTTGCTGGTTTGGAGGTCTCAGTGTGAGGAGTAAGAATGTGTTGGATAGAATTGTGAAGGTGTGTGGGAAAGTGGTAGGTGAAGAGCAGAAGAGTTTGTGTGCGTTGTATGAAAGTCAAGTAAGAAAGAAAGCGAGAATGATTGTAAGAGACTCCACTCACATCCTAGCCCAGCACTACCAGCTCCTTCCTTCTGGTCGTCGTTTCAGAGTGCCTACTGTTTCTACAGTTAGAGCTAAGAACAGTTTTGTACCCAAATCAATACAAATTCTTAATAAGTGTTGACTGAATGAGTTGGGTGCGAGTGGTCTGTGGGAGTACTAGAGATGAATTTTATAATATGTAACAATTTTTTCAACTATTCAGTATTCGGGGTGTCGGATAGTGCAGTGGTTGGAGCACTCGCTACTGTGTCAAAAGTGAAGCACCGTCCGGTGCGGTTTGCACTTGGATGGGTGACCGCTAAGGTGTGAAGCGACAAACAACAACGCCCCCAGTTGACTCAACTGTGATTGCGTACCTACTCTCTTGAGGGTGGGGAAGGTAAAGCAGCGAGGGAGAGAGTTGGGCATCACCCTCATTACGCTGGCCCAAGATAAGTGTGATCTCCAACATCACGCTCCCCTACGGCCACAAGGCTATGGGACTACCTTTACCTTACCTTTACCTTTTATTCAGTATGTAAGTTAACTAATGCATAAGTTTTAAAATTTGTGATTGTCAGTGTTATAATGATACGCAGAGTTTGATGATTGTATATATATATATTTTTTTTTTTTTAAAGATGCTTTATAACGTTTATAATTTTGGTGTAATATAATCTAATGTCTAACCCATGTGTGTGTGGATGTGTGGGTGTGTGTGTTTGTGGGTAGGTGTTTTATTTATTTATGTTGAAGTGCAATAAGGACATGTAGTGTGATATGTATTTTAAGTTTTACAATGTGTCGGAAATGTTCTTGTTAATATGTACATAAGAGTGAGTACACGTACATGCTTACATGTTTATAGTACTGTTACATTTTATTACCTTTTGCTGACAGCAAATCCATGTTTGAATTTCTCCTTGGAGATAATAAAGTTTTCTGAATCTGAATCTGAATCTGAATCTGAACCACTGCGCTATCTGACGCCCCCAATAATATGTTATTGTTTTACAGGTTGGTGGCAAAGTATACCATGGTTTTCCACCTGTAGCATCATTGGCCAAAGATGGTGTGGAGGAAACATTGCGGGAGTTGGGTTTCGGCTACCGAGCTAAATACATTGTACAATCTGCCAAGTTTATTATGGACCGTCATGGAGAAGCCTGGGTGATGTCCCTCAGGCAACTGCCTTATGCTGACGCTAGGGCACAGCTGTTGCAGCTTTGTGGCGTTGGAGGCAAAGTAGGATATCATTTTACTTTTTTTGTTAACATTGTTAACCCTCTTAATTTTCTATACAGTGATGATCTAGGAGTGAAGTATTCCGAAGGCAGTCAGTTTTACCATCAATATGTGAAGGTAAGTAAATTTGACATGGGAAATCTTCATTAGGGCACTAAGTTGTCAGTCCATTTTGAAATAATATATAGCATTTTATGTTTCAACTCCCTTGTGAGACCAGGCAAGTATGCATGTTTCAGTGCGCACACACACACACATATGTAAACTTAATATGCGTGTGGGGATCAAGTGTGCAAGGGTTCTAGCTCTTGTTTGTGAGTCTGTCTGTCCTTGACCATAATACTCACACATGCCAAAATTTCTGTTACCACTGTAGGATATTGCCTGTAACGTTTATTTTCATAGGTTGCAGACTGCGTGTGCCTGATGTCACTGGATAAGATGGAGGCCATGCCTGTGGACACGCACGTTTTTCAGTTTGCAGCACGGCATTATATGCCAAAGCTAATGTCTGCCAAATCTCTGACTGACAAGCTGTACCAGGAAATAGGTATTTATTTGTTTGTTTGTTAACTCGGGGACTGGGGCTAGGTCTTTAAATTTTACGTCCCTGAACACTGACAAATGTGAAACTTGTGTTTATTTTCTTGAAAGTGTGCTTCAACTGCATCCAGAGAATATGTATTAGTTTGCAATAGTGGTGATCACTGTATTTGTAATCATGTTTTACCTATCTGAATTTGCTGACATATGTTTTGTACTTTTTTTTCAGGAATCTATTTCAGGAAGTTGTGGGGTCAGTACGCAGGATGGGCACAGACTGTAAGTTGTAGATTAATTGCTTTAATTTTTTTGTCCCTCTTTTCTGCTTCTACATTTTATCTACTGTTATTGTTGCTGAAGTCAATTGTTTTATAAAGACATTTTGCGCTTTATCTCAAAATTGTTTAAAATGATTTTGATAATTATTTCCATGCTTGCCAATAGTTCAGAGAATGACCTATCACCTGTTAGTCCTTTACTAAATTTGGCTTCTGTAGGCTATAACCGAGTCACAAGATTGCCATGCAAATTAACACTTTTGAAATTGCTGATTTTCAGCTATGTGTAGAAGTGTCTGAAAGTACGTTTGAATGGCTTACCATTTTGTTTCTTTTCAATAGGTTCTGTTCGCGTCAGAATTACGACAGATGCAGAGCATGAAAACTTCCAGCCCAGTAAGTAAATGGAATATTTTGTTTAAAAAAATAAAAACGTTTTTTAAATCTTTGACGTATGTTGTTTTTGAGAGTTAAATAATTTCATTACTCTCCAACTTGTTAACGAATGAAAGTTGACCCTTAGAATGTGGTACTTGTAAAATTCTTGCTGGTTTTGGATGAATGCTCAGGAGTTTCAAAGCAGTCAAAACAATTTGGGGTGGTGGTGGGGAGGGAGGGGAGGGGTGAAGTGGGGGAGTACATAAAAGAAAGGTTGGGGGAAAACAATGTACCCCTTATGCGTGGTGATTTTTTTCCCTCTGTCAGAGATTTGTTGGTTTGATTTCAGACTAAAGTTGGACTTGAAGCAAAAAAAATAAGAGAAAAAATCTCTTCACAGCCTGACACAAAGAAATCCAAGAAAGCATAACTGTTCCAATGACTGAATATATTCAACAAGTGCTGGGCTTACAGTGAAACGTCTGTTTCGTAGGACACAGAAATTAAAGCAATAGAAATCAAAGAAAACGTAATCATTTTGATGATGGAATATTCAGCAAGCTTTGGTGCTACTACACTGACAGCTCAGCAAAATAATTTTAAGTGCCAGCAGAGATTTGAAGCGAATCTGACCATTGAAAACCCAAAAATATCATCAGTATTTGGGCTTTGAAATTCTCAGGTTAATTGTTTAAATTGTGGAATGAATTTATCCTGACATTGTATGTGCGTGTAGGGTGGTATGGAAATGTTCAAGTCTGTCATTAGCATTGCAGATTGAAGAATCACAAAATTGAGTGTCCTAGTGTGTATATGTGTGATGTCTCTTAAACCTGCCTTGTATATCATTATGTAAAATGAACTATCATGACATTGTGTATGCCAGCATAGTTGGGCATGAGATATATAGTTAAAATCTACATTGAGAGGAAGAAAGAGGGGATGGGAGAACGTCTATTTTGTTTCATTGTTGCATTCAATTATACATTGTTGCAATTATGATTAAATGAATTTTTTTCACAAAGATATTAACTCTGTCCTTATGAGAAGATTGTTTGCAACTGTAGACTATATTTTAATGAAAAACAGGAGTCATGCTAAATTTGCAAATGTGGGCATTCTTTTTGATGGTAGAATACAAACATTTATGTATTCTGCAGATAAGGGCTCAAAATGAAAAGTGCTAGCACAGCCCGGTATGTTTGAGAGATAATTTTCTGCATCGTTTCTGTATATTTTTATTGTTTTTTTTTGCAGTATTGTTAGCTGACTTGATGAAATAAGAACAGCTTTTGTGAATGAATGCATTCAGAACATAATATTAATTTGTTTGCTGTCATGTATATGTGTATTTACCTGAATTTACCTGAATTTACCTGAGTGGCCACTGAGCGCGGCCGACGGGGTAGGAAGTTTGAGAACTTTTTTGTATGTCTTTTTTCATTTGCCAATAGCCACTTCCACCACACATGCACACATAACAAGGATCAAAAGAAAGAGGAAAGAGAGAGGCCAGATGAAGAGAACCAGATATGAAAGAATGAACAGAACATTCCAAAAAAAAATCTTGACTGTTATTTTTCCACTTTATTCAGCAAAAGTCTCAGTGTTGAGTCACTCTTTTGTGAAGTGAAAATGGCGACAAAGAGAAGGGAAAAAAAATCTGCTATCATTGTAAATTGTAATATGAATATATATCATCTATTGATGACCAAGTATATAACACCTGAAATAAACCTTGTCTGCTGTCTAAAGCTCATAGTAAGATCATATCATAGAAAAGTATGCGCAGATGTGCCAATAAATACAAATAAAATAAATAAATAAAATAAAAATAGGAATTATAATAAAAAAAAGAAAGAAATAAAACGAGCATTTAAACAATAGACAATATACAATTGTTAAAAGTGCATGCCTATTTATATAATAAATATGTACACCTTTAGCAATAAGATAAATGGCCAACACAAGACAATGACAATGAAAGAAAAATAACAGTTTTGTAAACTATTCTTTATTCATTATGAGAATAAGCAATTGTTTGGATGGAATGCTCGTACGTTAGCAAACTTGATACCAAAACATTTATAAAATTAAATCAAAAGTCCAGAACAATTAGTTTTATTAATGTTTTGCACCTTCTTTTTTCTGCTTGAACTGAAAAGCTATAATCCTCATAAAAACAATACTGATGCGCAGTACTGGCAAGTAAACAAAATAGAATCTAGATTCATCGTTTTTTGTTATTTATTACCTCAGGAAATGGTACTCATAATGTGACCAAAAATTGAAACGGTAAATACAAGTTCAGATTTTCACACAAAAACTGTGTTTTTTGTGTGTGTTTTTTTTAAAGAAGGAAATAAACAGCAAACATTGAAGTGCTTACTATTTTGATTTCTTTATCATCTTCCTGCAGATCTGAATTAGTTTTGATGATCAATGGTGAAGTTTTACCTGCTACAGTGAATTAAGTATATCATTAGCAATTTACTCCTTTAACTCTTTGCCTGCCAGCCATGTTTCCACGTTTGTGCCAGACATTTCTCTGGCACTGGAAAGAAAGTTCAGTACCTTAGGCATTTAAGCTACTGTTCTTTCAATAATAGTTGTTAAATAGACATATTTCATATCAAATTAAAGGTAAAAGAGTGAAGAATAAGAAAAAAAAACACAAAAATGTTAATTTGATTATGTTATTGAAATATGTGTTTTGAAAGCATGTTGATCTTTTTGAAATGATAAAATAAAAGAAAAATATTTCTACATACCACAGTGATAAAAAAAAAATCTGGAGGAATAATTCCAATCACTGTATCAGCTTCACACACCAGAAAGAAAATTTATTTAGGATCAAAATACACTTTACAGTTTGAAATTATATTGATTATTAGCAGAGTTTGACACACTGTCGATTGTGCCCATCACAATGCTTAGTAAAATGCACAAAAAACACTCTAAAAACGAATCAATTTGAAGAAACCACGTGCGTGTCGATCGAGAACGAAAGTAGAAAGAGGTATCTCTCTTTGGTTAAAATAAAACTTGGATTGGACTGCGCAAAAAAACGGAACGAAACGGAATACTGAAATCGACGATATATCGTCGATTGGCACAAACATGGCGGCTCATTGAAGAATTGTCAACAAGGCCAAGATGGTGGCCGTCATTACCGTTACAGCCGTGAGTATCTGCTTGCCCTCCGTAGGCCTACTGTCAACACTGGCTTCCACCTCAGTGATATTCCATCAGACATTTCTCTTCGATGTGACCCAAATACTCCCGTCGGCGACCGAAGCAAAAAGTCTAGCTCCAGAAAGAGAGGAAAGAGAGGAGGGGTTCAGCGTAGACTTCGAAAGTTTGGACTGAATGATCGACGCAGAGTTCCACCATTGCCGTCAGTTTTGCTCTCTAATGTGCAGTCAATTCGCAACAAGACCGACGAACTTGAGGCCTACGTACGCTGTCAAAAGGATTACCAAAACACGTGCCTTTTCGCCTTCACTGAAACATGGTTGGACGATAATGATCGGGACGAAGATTTATGCATCACTGGCTTCGGTCGTCCCATCAGATTGGATAGAGACTGTAACATCACTAAGAAATCCACTGGTGGAGGTGTTTGCTTTTATGTGAACGAACGGTACTGCAACACTGTGATTGTACGAGAGAAGATCTGCACTCCTGACATCGAACTTCTAACCATTTCACTCCGCCCCTATTACCTGCACCAGGGAGTTTCCACAATTGTTTTACACTCTTGTTTACATCCATCTACGTGCTAATGTTAATGCAGCCGCTCAGCTGATCGCTGACGTTACACATAAACTTGACACTATTTCTCCCGATGCCCCAAAATTCGTCCTTGGGGACTTCAACCATTGTCAACTGAAAAAAACACTTAAAACTTATAAACAATATGTGACCTGTGCAACGACAAAGAGGAACACTACACTGGACCTGTGCTTTGGCTCTGTCCCTGATGCATACCAATCTAAGTCTATGCCATCGTTCGGTGGTTCTTACCACAACAGTGTTTATCTGATGCCAGTTTATAAGCCTATTTTTCATCGCCTGCAGCGTGTTGTGAAGTCTGTGAAGTGCTGGTCAGCTGATAGTATTGCTTGTTTGCAGGGATGTTTTGATTGTACTGAATGGAGTGTGTTTCATGATGCGTGTGACAGTTTGGACGAATTAGTGGATGTGATTTCGTCTTATATTTCCTTTTGTGTTGAAACTGTTATTCCTGTGAAGGAATGTGTGGTTTTCCCAAACAATAAGCCTTGGGTGTCCAAAGATTTAAAGTCAGTTTTAAATAAAAAGAAACGTGTGTTTTTCAATGGAAGTGACCATGACAAAAAGATGATCAACAGGGAAGTCCGTGATGCTATCAAGAAAGCCAAAAGGGTTTACAAAGAGAAAGTAGAATCCCAGTACAGTGGTGGCAACCTTAGGGGTGCCTGGAAGGGGATTATGTCCATGGTATCTGTCAATCAGAAAACGGATTGTTCTAAGAAGTCTGTAAAACTTGAAGGTGTTGTTGATGCTGATGTGCCCAACGTTTTAAACCATTTTTATTCTCGCTTTGAAAAGCATGACTTTTCTGCCAACATCTCTGATATTAGGACTTCACTTGTACCTGACCATAATGTTATTATTATTTCAGAGGAGACTGTGACCAAAATGTTTAAGTCTATGAATGTTAACAAAGCACCTGGCCCTGATGGGATTTGCGGTAAAACACTGCGTTATTGTGCTGATCAGCTTGGCGCAGTCTTCCAGCCTCTCTTCCAACAGTCTGTCGATTCTGGGAAAATACCATCTCTTTGGAAATTTTCTAATGTTGTCCCATTACCCAAAAAGTCTAACCCTAAACAACCCAACGACTTTAGGCCTTTTGCTCTCACATCTCTTGTGATGAAAACTCTTGAAAAAATTATCAAGGCTCTGGTTTTGAGTGCGACTGAAAAGTTTCTTGACCCGCTGCAGTTTGCTTACCGGGCTGGTAGGGGGGTGGAGGACGCCAAGCTGTTCATCTTAAATACTCTGTACAAGCATCTAGAAAAACCAAAGGCACACGTACGCCTCGTTTTTGCAGATTTTTCTTCTGCATTTAATACCATGCAACCACATATTCTGGCGAAAAGATTGATTGAGGAGTTTAGGCTTTCTGACCAACTTGTTTTGTGGATCTTGGATTTTCTGGTTGATAGACAGCAGAGAGTTTGTGTTAATGGTTGTTTTTCTGATATTGCTGTTACATATACAGGGAGTCCTCAGGGATGTGTGTTATCTCCCCTGCTTTTTATTTTGTACACTGACAGCTGCAGAAGTACCCAAGAGTGTAGGTTTTTAGTTAAATTTTCAGATGACTCTGCCTTGTTGTCTCTTTTTCAGGGCCCGGAAAACGATCATGGTCTTGCCCTTTCTGATTTTGTTAACTGGTGCGATAATAATTTTTTGGAAATGAACGTGTCTAAAACAAAAGAAATGCTTTTTGATTGTAGGACAGTGAAGGATGATGTCCGTCCATGTGTTATTCATGGTGAAGATGTGGAAGTTGTTGACACATATAATTATTTGGGTACAGTTTTTGATAGTCAGCTGAAATTTGATGTCAACACCCACAGTCTTGTCAAACGTGGTCAGCAAAGAATGTATCTTCTTAGGAAACTAAAATCCTTCTCTGTAAACACAAAGATCCTCAGTTTGTTTTACCAGTCTTTTATAGAAAGTTTGCTGACTTTTTCTTTTATCTGTTGGTTTCACGGTCTGACTGTGAAGGATAGGAACAGCCTGAATAGCATAGTCAATGTCTGCTCAAAGATTATTGGAGTTAGGCAGAGAGATCTTTCTTCTTTCTGTGATCAGCAGATCTTACGGAAAACCGGGAGCATCCTCAATAGTCATCAGGAACATTGTTTGAAACCCGAGTTCACACTGTTGCCATCCAGACACCGATATGCTATGCCCATCTGTAAGGGAAATCGGCGTTCTAAATCTTTTATTCCCAGTGCAATCCGCCTTCTTAATAGTACTAACCGCTTTTAGTTTTCGGCACTTTGGGGATCTTATTTGTTATATAGTGAGAGTCTCCCTTTAGTGTCTATGTGTACTGGCTGAACTTTTTAATCAACTTGTTGAATTTTGTTGACTTTTGTGCTATCACTTGTGATCTTGATTCGCGTGTGTGTGTGCTTGTGTGATGTTTTTTAAATTTATGTATTTCTTTTTTTTTTTTTTTTTTTTCAAAAATGGTTTATGATACATTTTTTGAGTTTCTTTATGCTGCCTCATAAACTTATAATGTAATTGCCCTTTGGGATGAATAAAGTTGTATTGTATTGTATTGTATTGTATTGTAAATCGACGATATATCGTCGATTGGCAGGCAAAGAGTTAACAGTCGATTCACAGCACAGATGGATCACGACTAAACTGGGAGTGCATGTAGCCTTACACAAAAAAGAGGTTTCGTTTTCATAAACTCACTACGAGATCTATTATATAATCATTTTAATAAATGGACGGACAAGTACTGTAAAACAAAAAAACATTAATGCTTAGGAAAATTGAGCGCTCTTGTGTTGTGCAAGAGCAGATCTGTTATCTTCAACTGTGAGGGACAGAACAATGACTCCTACTTGCAGTTGATGGCATAAGAGGAATAATATTATATGGACAGACAATTGATGTGTAGACTTCAGTGTAATAAAAGAGTGAAGTGACATGAGTCTGATGATCAATGGGCAAGCTTCCTTTTGAGTTCAATTCCATTTAGGAAGAAATCACTTTAATGCTGTGTTCCACATGTGGATTTTTGTGTTCTGCTAAGTTCCGTTATGTCCAGTTCCATGTCCCATCAAGGGACTACAGCTATGTTGAGTTCAATGTACAGATGGGATGAGGGGCTTGGTGATAGGACCAAGTGGTGGTGACTGTTTGGTGGGCTGCTGGTGCATTTCCATCATCAGGGAGTCCTTTGTTGTCGGTGATGTTCGACTCAGCAGCTGATCAGCATAGAACATGGCCTGCACAAGCAACAGCAAAAGTACATCAGTGTAATGGCTGGCTTGCAACATTTTCCTACAGACATAATAATGCTATGCCAGTATTAGATTGTTGTATCTGGCAAACTCCAATAGTCTCAAGCCTCTGTCATTTGTCTCGTTGTTGCAGCGGGGTCCACATGTGTCTCCCCAGCTGTAGTGCGCATCTTGGCCAACCTTGGCATTCCAGTCGCCTTGCACGATGACTATGTTCTTCTTTGGCACTTGGTCAAGGACAGCATGTAGATGTTCATAGAAATCCTCTTCGCTGTCGTCATAGTCTGATGTTGGAGCACAGACCTGGATGATGGTGATGTTGAAAGGGGCTGCTCTCAGACGAATGGTAATAAGTCTAGTGGAGACTGATACAGGCAAACACACTTGGTCTCCACAAAAATTCCAGACGATGGACATGGCACAGTCCCAGCGGGGAGCATCACTACGAGATTGACTACATCATGGTCAAGACACGCTTCAGATCAAGCATCAACATTGACACGACATGCTTTCATTCAGGAGCAGACATCGGAAGTGACCACGATCTCATAATGATGTCCTTTTGGCTCCACTTGAAGAGAGTAATCACAGCAAAGTACAAATTGCAAGACCCAGTGGAAGAAATATTCAAAGCCACAACTGGAGGGAAATTTGCACTTCTGCTGATTTTGGGAGCTGGTGAAGTAGATGTCAACACCATGACCACCATGCACCTTCAACTCAGCTGTGACAGATGCCGCCACTGAGATCCTTGGTAAGCATTGCCCAAAGAAGAAACCGTGGATCACAGAAAAATCAACAATGACATCCGGAAAGGCATGCACACAGTAAAGGGGAACTGGATAGAAGGGCAATGCCAAGAAATAGAGAACAGTCTGAACAAGAACAACAGCAAGAAGGCCTACCAGACTGTGAAGCAGCTGACAAGTGTTAAACAGCCCAAGGTCTCCACGATCCAAAGCAAATCTGGCATATGCCTTGCAGAAAAACAAGAAGTCTTGGATAGATGGACAGAGTATTGCTCTGACCTTTACAATCACAAACCAAACGGAGAACCATCAGTTCCTAGCATGCCCCCAGAACAGAGAAGATGAAGAAACCCTCCCAATTCTCTGAGAAGAAGTTAAGGCAACAGTGCAATCATTAAAGAAGGGGAAGTCAGTGGCAGTGGACAACATACCCACGGAAATTGCTGCAAGCCGGAGGGGAAGCGATGATTGACACCCTCACCATTATCTGTAACAAGATCTGGCAGAGTGGGGAGTGGCCTGTACCATGGACCAAGTCATCACTCTTCCTTCATTAGTGTGAAAATTACAGCACCATCAACCTCATTAGCCATCCCAGCAATGTCCTCTTCAAAATAATACTCAACAGGTTGAAACCCCAAGCTGAACAAATCATAGCTGAAGAACAAGCAGGATTCAGGGCTGGGCGAAGTACCACTGAACAGATTTTCAACCTCTGAATAATCTGCGAGAAATACCTACAGCACCAACAACATCTATATCATGTGTTTGTAGACTTCAAGAAAGCGTGTGACGGAGTCTGGCATGCAGCTCTGTGGGCAACCATAGGAGTGTACAACATCAGCCCTAAAATTATTGAAGTCATCAAAAGCCTGTATGACAAGTCTACCAGTGCAGTCCTCCACAACAGCGCCATCGAGAACTTGTTATTGTAGCAGACAATGGGTCCAGACAGGAAGTCCTCTCCAGGATCGCACAAACAACTTCTGCCCTGACAGGTTGAAGCCCATTTGGAAAGACAGGACCATCAGTCTACATTCCAAAGTAAGACTGCTGCGCTCCCTTGTCATCTTCCTATACGCTTGTTAAATATGGACCCTCACAGCAGATTTACAACGAAGAATACAAAGCATGGAGATGAGGTGCCACAGAAGAATTCTTGGCATTTCCTATACCCAGCACATCACCAACAACGAAGTCCGACAGACCATCACACAAGCCATTGGACAACATGATGACATGCTCACAGCAGTGAAGAAACATAAACTCCGATGGTATGGCCACGTCACCAGAGCATTAGGCCTTGTAAAAACCATCCAGCAAGGCACGGTGCAAGGAGGCAGAAGGAGACGGAAAAAGAGGTGGGAGGACATTCGAGAATGGATTGGCTTGACACTGAATGAAGCCATTAGGGTTGCTGAGAACAGAGAAAGATGGAATACACTGGTTAAACGATCATCTGTGGTGCCCCAACAACCTTTGAGTTACGGGATAGGGTAGGATATGAATAATGCTGTGTAGAAAATGAATATAGTAATATGACAGCGCAGCAGGGCTGTAAACTGTCTGTAAAGTGGAACTCTTAGTCAATAATATGACACAGCATTGAGAATTATAGAAAACTAAAAGCAAGAAAGTAGACGAGTGCGCTCCAAACGGAGTTCACAGGCTTCCTGAAAAAAAAAGGATATATGTGCTGTTTCAGAACTGAACAACAGTCAGATCAATAGAATTATACAAGGACTTTTGATAGAATTAGATTACAGAGTACTACAGCACTTCAGTGTTCCAAAACAATGGTTTAAACAACAGCACCAAAAAAACCACAAACTTTGTACTAAATTACTGCTCGACAATCAGTTCAAAACAAATACAACACCCTTACCTTAGGTGCGCTGACTGTCTGGATGCCAACAGATCTCGTGAGGACCTTACGAAGACCACCAAGGCGTGTGGTGGAGGAGAGGGCCTGTGTACGCTCCAGGAAGGTGGGGATGTTCTGCTTGGGGCGTGGTATAAGGCCCAGGTCGCCCAAACTATAGTGAGGTAGGGTGCTTCCTTTACCAAACGGAGATGGCTGCATATCACTGTTAACGTAAAATAAATATAATGTCAGGAAAGATGTATACAAAACAATTGAGTATGCTGTACAATTGATATTACTGGTTATAAACCATCCTCTATGAAATCGTTTACGATAAAAGCAATGGTTACTATTCGGGATCGGCAATATTGATGAAAAGGTGCCTTTTGGATCTATCATTGACATGGTGAGAAACAATAATGGGAGGATTTCAAGCTTTCAGAATCACACAGAAACAAAACGCACACAAAAAGCTGCTGTTATGGTTTTACCAAGCTTTTCACCTGTACACTTCTTAGCTCTTCAATAGTTTTCTCTGATAGCTACCATTTAACTACATTCTCTATGGCTGTTTTACCTCATCACATTGTTTCTATCTTTTGGAAATACCTGCCTATCATAGATAGTATGAAAGAAAATATAATCGTCATACAACTGAAATGGTGAGGACAATTGCACTAACCAAAAAAATGCAATAATTATCACTAAGATAAAAAAAAAAATTAAAAAATGTGCTGACAACTTTTTATACGCAAAACAAAAATTATGATGATTTTACTGTGTGAAGGTCGTTGTTGTTGTTGCATCAATTTTTATTCATCAGATTAACATAAGTTGTACTGATAAAGGTGTGAAGGTCATACCCTTTGCGGATGCTAGCACTGCGTGTTGGTCTCTGCGTGGATTGTTGGAACTGCTTGCCAAGGTCTCCAGGGTCAGGTCCCAAGCCCACTGCGGCTGCAGAGTTGAGGAGGGTGAGAAGCTGTTCTAACATGTGGTTACGCAGCTCTATATCGTTCATAGGCTCCTCATCTTCATCATCCGGTGATGTTTGCTGCAGGTGACATAAAAACTGGGGTTCATTTCAGTTCACTCCAGTGCAGGTTTGGGAATGATTGAAGCTTTTTAGTTAAGAAAGATTTCTGAGTTTTGTACTATTGTAATTAAACCTTTATCAATAAAAAAAAGAGGATGATGATCACTTTTTGTAAGGTACAGAATCGCCCAGGCTAGCAGAGAAAAGGAATATAAATAAAAAGGGGTATTGGAATAAGATATGAAAAACACTCAAACAGGGCATGTCACACTCAAGTTATAACCCAGTTAACCACAATTTCGGGGCCCTACCGATCGGGCAAATGAAAATTGGAACCAACTCAGGCCCGATTCGGGCAAAGATCGGGCGATCGTCGGGCTACCTGAAACTTACCCGATCGTAACCCCACGTTCGCCGAACAGGAGCCCGATTTTCGATAAAGATTAGGCGATCGTCAGGGTACCCAAAACTTACCCGACCGTAACCCAACCTTTGCCAAACGGTAACTCGATTCCGGCAAAGATTGGGCATACGTCAGGATACCCAACACCAACCCTATTGTATCCCATCTTAAACCAGAAACAACCCCGATAATGCCCCATCCCTGGCCAATGCTGATTTACTATAAAATCATATCCCACACATTGTTTATGATATGTGATTGCATGAAGAAAGAATTGAGATGTCTGGTGTTAATAGGGACTGTCGGCACAGGCATTTTTGTTTTCGGAAGTCCTTGGTGTGTCCCCACTGAAGTATTTACACACCATTTCGATAACGATATATATTAATGTGATCTTTATCGCTTTCGAAATCGTGTGTAAATACATCAACGAAAGGCAAAGCCCCCAAAAACAACCACAGCGGAATAGATTTAAGCAGGCAAACAAAATATCATATCCGAGCACATGCAACTGTAGAAGAAAACAAGATTGGCACCTAAGGACAACCGGAAAAGACCAGCAGTAATGGGCACGGAAGTTTACCATTGGCTTATAATGTATAAATAAATACAATAGTTAAAAGAAACACTTTAACAATATTTTACATATTGTATGATATAAATTAAGAATTATAAGCACAATTAAAGAATGATATCTTGCTGAATTTATTTTGTATAAATATATTTCACATATGTACGCCGCAGCAAATGTGAAGCAGACGAAACAGTCCACAGACAGTTTAGCGAATGAGAAGTGAGAGTAGGCCTATGTTAGCTTGTGCGCAGCGTGCCTTTGTGGTGGGCAGAATCGGGCGACACGTGGGAGCCCGAATCATTACGCATCCACATTTCTGGACTCTGCTATGCATCGGGTTTTTGTAAGGCAATATCGGGCCCCTACGCTAGCCAGACAAAAGTCAGGATAAGTACTGTGCCCTAGGCGCCGTGAGTGGGGCCTAGATCAGGCTGGTTTGCTGGGAAGTATAAGAACCTCATGCCACTTATTTGAACAGTCAAATTAAAAATGCACACACATCATCGCCACAATATTTGGTATAACTGGGTTCTCTTCCTCTTCAACCTTGTCACAACCAAGACTGATTTTTTTTCCTATTGATAATCATGCTTTAGCGTAGCCACAATCATCATCACCAACCTCTTCCTACTTCTTCATCATCATTAACCGCCATCATCACTTTCCTCCACCTACTTAGTATTCATCCCTCTCTCAAACTCACCCTGAGTGCAGCCCTGAGTGCCTGAGCAGCCTGAGCCATGATTTGCTCCACACGTTCTTTGTCCTTGTGCTCCCTCTCCAGGTTGGTCTGTGTTGTGTTGAATTTCTGTTCAAGCTGTTCCGTCTGTCGTGCCTGGTTCATAACCTCTTCCCTGTGATGCGCATACATTTTTTACACATAAAAATATTTGATAACACATTTATAAAAGTGATCTGTGATTTGTTTTTGTGTGAACTGTTAAATGTATTTGATTTTAGATGTATTTTTTATTTCCCTGCCAGTGAATGTTGGCTTTGAATGTGTATTGGCAAACACAATTTTTTTCTTTTTCACTTTGCAGACATTAAAGGACTTTTTGTGGGTTCACGTGTATGCCCCAACTAAATGCTTACCTCTTTTCTTTAGAACTGCATTCGGGCCAGTGTATACCCCAAGAAAAGTTCATGTTTCCGGAAACTGCCGAGTGCAATTGAAAACACAACAGGGGAAAAAAAAAAAGAATTTTCACTCTTACGTTAGAAGCACTTAAAACTCACTGATGGTTTTGATAGAAATTGATCCATCGCTTTTTGTAATAGCTGTCAGTGCATGATTTTGGGTCCGATGCATAGCAGCAGACTTCAATTGCGGAAAGTTACAAACTTCGAAGTTATAAACTTTCATGTAGTTGCGAACTACGGTAGAGCGCTATGCACATATGCAACCCATCTGTTGACTAAGAAGTTCTGACCTGATATTTTTAGGCATGGGAATCCCCGATAAATAAATAAATAGTGACATATTAACATCCAAAAACAAAGTGACAAAGTAAACCTTATGTAATTTTATCATAATTAAAGTCATCTTTTTGCGATGACTGTGTATGAAATATTATGATTGTCATTTTTATAGAAAATGTCAAACGGGACTATAAATTAAAGATTTTGCTATGATTATCCAATAGTCAAATTTTTTTTTAAACTTTGAACAGTATGAATGTTATGTGGAATATATTGTTGCACTGCAGTCATGAATATGTTTTATAGTTGTATTATTTTTGTAAATGTAAACAATATCCTTGAAAGCATGTGTCAGGCTACAGCCAGTGGCGTATCACCGGAGTACAAGACACAACTGCAACAAGGGGCTGAGTGACCTCTTTCTTGCAAGGGGGAAATTCGATGCTGTCTTCTAGCACATTGGCTAGCTCTAAAATCATGTGCTCGGCAATCGGTATCCTTTAAGAAATTGACTATTGTTCCACACCTCAAATGGATGTGTTATGTCTCTAAATACTCGATTTCTTTGAAGCAATCGGTGATTTTGCCGCCTACACGAAAGAACGCACGCCATGTTTGCTTTCGGTAGTTACTAACTTCGAGCTCATAGTCCACTTTCGATGTGGACTACTGTAGTTGGTAACTTAGGTGCGGCCTACTGGCTCATGCATTATGAACTACTGCTCATAGTTCGTAACTTGCAAACTAGTTGATAACTTCGTGTGAAGTCTACCGCTATGCATTGGTCCCAATATCATATATCTTGTGACTGGATGACATTCCACACCCACAGACAGCACATACTCCACCCATCTTGATCACCTTCTCTACATCACAAACGGGAAATCCCTCTTTTGCCGTTTGAGTTCCAATCTACGGTTTAACCACAGGTGATCACATTCAGGTTTCGCTAACAGCATTATAGAGAGGGTTATGAGCCATCATAACTGTAAAAAATACTTTCATTAACAGGTACCACAAAACGTGACTACGGTTACTTGTGTTTAAAAAATAAAGGTGAGATCCACCTCAGTGAGGCTTGCAGTCTTGGTGTGTGTGTTTTTCCTTCTCCAAAATGTATTGAATAATTGGATGTGGGGTGTGCTGCTTATATATCAGCATGACTTACTGGAAAGTGTCATAATGAAATGAAGTTGATGACAATGACTATTTCAAAAATGTATTTATTTATTTAATCGTTCTTATATAGCGCTTTTCCAGCTCAACAACTGCTCAAGGTGCTGGCCGATACAGGATTGAACTCATGCCGCATAGTCTGCAGAGTTGCCAACCCCCCAAAAAGTTTTCAGTAGTAAAAATTCTGAATTTCAGTAGTTTTATGACATTTTCCGTAGCCATACGTCCTCGCATTTTTTTTTAAACGAAGACATGCATACACAGTCTGCAACGAAGGTCGTGAAGAGTGTTTCCGCACGAATTATTGAGAGATCCATATCGAGCTTAAAGAAGGTGGCTACCGACTGAACAGGGACTAACTTCTCTGGATCAGGGCAACGACTTTTGTGACGATTGCCATTCACGTGTCACGTCACATCGTGGAAGCCGCCATTTGAATGCTAAAATCTGCCAAGCACGCTGTACAATACACGCTGTGTTTTGATCTCGATGACGCAGTGATGCACGGAAATTTTTCAGAATACTCTTTCCTGTACTCTTGATTTGCTGTCCTCTTCTTTTTTTTCTGGGCTTTCATCACTAGTTTTCTTTCTTTTTGGCATTATGGATTCAAAATACGCCGCACACAAACTTTTCTTCTCGCGCTGTAGAACGTGACCCGGAAACGAAAGTGTCACAGAAAGGTCGAGGTTTTGTGCACTGATTGGCCGTTTGCAAAACCACTTCACGGTGATTGGTCGAATTTCCTAACATGCACTGGAAGCGTGATCTATTACACCGTGCACGTAAACCGAATGACCGTGACCTTGAGGTGCTACGGGAGGCACAGGCGCTCAATAAAACTCGTTAAAACTGTAATACTATCGTCGAAAATTGACTTTCCGTAGTAAATTTTCGATTTGCGTAGCTCCGTAGCCGCGTATTCATTTCCGGAGTAAACTACGGAAATTCCGTAGTGTTTGGCAACCCTGAGTCTGACATCCAGACCACTGAGCACAATCCTGGACGACCAGGGATGGGGGATAAGGGACCTAGTGCGTGCTGGGTGTATTTGTGTAGCCGGCTCTCACCCGTCTAGGACATGAGCCTCAGGATCTTTACAGTCCAAGCGATGAAATGCATGCCTGCACAGACTGGACCTCAGTTTATACTCTCAATCCAAAGTGGAAATTCAAAAGTGCAATACCTAGTGGCGGCAACTTGCTGTCGGAGCAATTCAGACTCTGCCTCCAGCTCCTGATGCTCCTGTTCTCTTAGCTCCAGATCAGCAATGATCTCCTCCTGGTTACGGCACTTCTCGGTCAGCATGCGGATGATCTGTAAAACACACAGGCACAAACACACACACACACACACACACACACACACACATACAACCAAAGTTAATAATTACTTATTCTGCATTTCTGGACTGATACAAATTATAAAGCAGGGGTCATGCTCACATTTTTAATTTTGCATCTTTGTACAAAAACATTGCCTCCACTGTCATTATAATGTGCCACATTGTTTAATTAAACTACAAGAGCAAAGCCTATATGACTCACATGCTCCTTATGGAACTCGCAATATTTAACATGAAAATGAGTTCCCCCCCCCCCTTCCACCCCCCCCACCCCAAAAAAAATAAATGAAAAGGAGGCATTAAAATGCAAAATAATACTGACTTTGATCTTTCTATGCTCTTGACCTTGAGATGACCTTGACCTCTGGCTCCAAATACATTCATGTACTATCAAATAAAGTACAGCAAAAGTCGTATTATGCCAACAAACCGGTGACCTTGGGATGACCTTGACCCTCATGTGACCTCTCATGCATGTATGATCAAATAACCCAATATTGTTGCATACTATGGGTTAAATAAACAGCCTTTCCATAATTTACCCGTCCCTATACTGTCATAGTAACCCCAACTCTCCGCCCCTCATCACTTCACTCCTATTGTAGTATTTAGCCTCTTATCTACATTCGCCACACACAGCCACTCCCCACTTCACTCCTATTGTAGTATTTAGCCTCTTATCTACATTTGCCACACTCCGCCACCCATCACTTCACTCCTATTGTAGTATTTAGCCTCTTATCTACATTCGCCACACTCTGCCACCCATCACTTCACTCCTATTGTAGTATTTAGCCTCTTATCTACATTCGCCACACTCTGCCACCCATCACTTCACTCCTATTGTAGTATTTAGCCTCTTATCTACATTCGCCACACTCTGCCACCCATCACTTCATTCCTATTGTAGTATTTAGCCTCTTATCTACATTCGCCACACTCTGCCACCCATCACTTCATTCATATTGTAGTATTTAGCCTCTTATCTACATTCGCCACACTCTGCCACCCATCACTTCATTCCTATTGTAGTATTTAGCCTCTTATCTACATTCGCCACACTCTGCCACCCATCACTTCATTCCTATTGTAGTATTTAGCCTCTTATCTACATTCGCCACACTCTGCCACCCATCACTTCATTCCTATTGTAGTATTTAGCCTCTTATCTACATTCGCCACACTCTGCCACCCATCACTTCATTCCTATTGTAGTATTTAGCCTCTTATCTACATTTGCCACACTCTGCCACCCACCACTTCACTCCTATTGTAGTATTTAGCCTCTTATCTACATTTGCCACACTCCGCCACCCACCACTTAATTCCTATTGTAGTATTTAGCCTCTTATCTACATTGGCCACACTCCGCCACCCACCACTTCACTCCTATTGTAGTATTTAGCCTCTTATCTACATTTGCCACACTCCGCCACCCACCACTTCACTCCTATTGTAGTATTTAGCCTCTTATCTACATTCGCCACACTCCGCCACCCACCACTTCACTCCTATTGTAGTATTTAGCCTCTTATCTACATTTGCCACACTCCGCCACCCACCACTTCACTCCTATTGTAGTATTTAGCCTCTTATCTACATTTGCCACACTCCGCCACCCACCACTTCACTCCTATTGTAATATTTAGCTTCTTATCTACATTCGCCACACTCCGCCACCCACCACTTCACTCCTATTGTAGTATTTAGCCTCTTATCTACATTCGCCACTGTTACGTTGAAACGAACGAAAGTGTGTCTAAAGCGCGCACGATAGATCTAATCGTTTCGTTTTGCAAAGTATTCAATAATGGAGTTTATTTACCTTTGATTTGAGTTGGCACTGTTGTTAGGAGAGAGTAAAGTTGTTGATAGTGATTTGGAAAGTTGCTGTGAAAGTTGTTGAGTTGAATTGAGAATTGTATGCAGTTGTTGATGTATGCTGAATAAAAGTGGAAAACTTCATACGTCGACTTTGTGATTTGTATGCTGTTTGGACGGGCTGTGTGAATAAACGAATCTGAGTTACACCTTATCAGGACTTCAGCATCGGGGCTGAATCAAATACTGATAAAGAAAAACACCAACATCGAACGGAGTGTAACATTTTGGGGGTCAAGCCGCGATTCACGCCATAGCCAAGGGTTCAACTGCTACAACAAGCGAGTCAACGTTACGAGAGGCAGTCATCGAGGGTAGCCGCCAACGAGTTGCGTCGAGAGGGGCCAACATACTGGGACTACATCACCGATAGATTCGGGTTGACTGCAAGGGCGTGTAGTCGCTGAAGAGTTGCTTCGTGAGCGAACAACAGATCGGGACTACGTAGCTGCCGTAAGACTACGTCGAGGGACAGTCTCGGAGCTACATCGCCAGTGTTACAGAGAGCGGCGAGCGGACGTCGCGTATACTTCAGCACAGGAGCGTATACATCAACACCAGCGTGGTGCGGCGTCGCATACGACGAGGACAGCGGGGCCTGCGTCAGCGAAAGCGACTAGTGACAAGCATCAGCGCTACTGCAGAAAGCGTGCTGTTCTAGAACAGTCTAGAAAGGTACAGCACAGTCAAGAACTTTCCAGAAAAAAAGAACTCTACAGTCAAGAACTTTCTAGAAGAAGAACCTTCCAGAAAAGAACTTTCTTGAAAAGAACTTTCCAGAAGCATCAAGATGGCTGACTTCTGGCAGAAAGGGGTTGAACTGAATCTAAAAGGCAAGCAGCTGACGGAGTACGTCAAGTCTCAGGAGAGAATACAAGAAAGAGAATTGGAAGAGAAGCGTCTAGAAAAAGAAATAGAACTAGAACAGAAGCGTCTAGAAGTAGAAGAGCAGCGTCGCCGTGAAGAACGAGAATTAGAAGAGCAGCGTCGCCGTGAAGAAAGAGAATTAGAACAGAAGCGTCTAGAAATTGAACAGCAACGTCAAGAGAGAGAAGAGCAGCGTCGCCGTGAAGAAAGAGAGTTCGAGCTGAAGCGTCTTGAAGGTGAGCGTCAGTACCAGTTAGAGTTGGCGCGTATCCAAAATAATCAGCATGCGCCACGAGTCACCAACGACCATACGGCTCCTAAATTGCCAGCTTTCGTCGACGGGAAGGACCAGATCGACAGCTATCTGGCGAGATTCGAAAGGTTCGCCGAAAGCTCTAACTGGCAACCTCAAGACTGGGCAATTCGACTGAGTGCACTTCTGACGGGGCAAGCTCTCGAAGTTTACACCAGACTGTCGAACAATGACGCCAAAAACTACGACGTCTTGAAAGAGGCCCTGTTGCAGTGCTACAACTTTACAGAGAAGGGCTACCGTAAACGCTTCCGTGAATGCCGGCCTAAGTCAGACGAGACGCCAAAGCAGTTTGTGGAGCGCCTGTCGTCATATCTACACAAGTGGGTGGAGTTATCAGGCGAAACGAAGTCTTACGACAGTCTCCATGACCTGATCGTGAAGGAACAATTTCTCAATGCCTGTCACAAGGACCTAGCGACCCACTTAGAAGAACAAAAGCTGCAGACGCTTAAAGATGTGACTGAGGCTGCTGAAAGATATCTCATCGCTCATGGGAAAACCCTGGGGCCACCCAGCGCGACGAAACATTTTCAGAAGACTGGAAACCATGTGAACCAGATCCAGGGAAGCCAGACGAGCCAGAGACAGACAGACTCCACGCCTCCTCCCAGGGAAGGGCATTCAAGGGGCTGTTTCACCTGCAACGCTACAGACCACAGAGCGGCTAACTGTCCTCAAAACAAAAGTAGCGGACAGCGGAGCAGTACGGACAATTCAGCGGCGGGCAACCGGCAGAGGCGGTTCTCCAATCAACGGCAAACCAGTAGATCTGACCATCAAGTGTGCGGCGGGAGCGTCATTCTTCCGAGTGAGACCGAGCGCACAGCTACCCCTGCGGACGTGCAAGAGTGCATGACTGATGGCCAACTCCTCCTTGCCAACGGGAAATCCATCCCCGTCGTCGCCAGCGCAGCTGTGACCGTACAGAACATGCCTGTTTCAAAGGGACGCGTCGGAAATCATGAAGTGACTGTTTTAAGAGACTCTGGCTGCAGTGGGGTCATCGTCAAAGAAGACCTAATCGCTAAAGAACAGTTCACTGGCGATTCTAAATGGACACTTATGGCCGACAGCAAATGTGTGAGAGCGCCAGTTGCAAAGATTCAAGTCAACACCCCTTTCTACATAGGCGAAGTCGAAGCGGTTTGCCTGAAGAAGCCGCTGTATGATTTGATGATCGGGAACATCGACGGCGCGAGACGACCCGACGACCCCGATCCAGAGTGGAGTCCTGCCTCAACTCAACACGTCGAAGTTGTGGAGGAGGATCCATTGCCGTTTCCCGATGGAGACCTTACAGAGCTGCTACGGGACAATGTGGCTACTCCGGCTCAGCCCTGCCGACCAGAGATCGTCGGTGCTGTTACTACCAGGGCCCAGGCCAAGAGAGACAAGACGTCTACGCCACTGAAGGTCGCCGACAACTCTAAAGCTGCCATCGTGGACAGAGATAAGCTGATCCAGCTCCAGGAAGCTGACAGTACTTTAAACAAGTACAGGAACCGCCAAGACCACGTGACCAAAGGCAGTGGCACGGTCTATTTTGAGGTGAAGGCCAAGATCCTGTACCGAATCTTCCAGCACCCGAGGGTCAACGGAGGGAAACCACTACGTCAAGTATTGGTACCGTTACCTCTAAGGCGCCAGGTGATGGAGGTAGCGCATGACTCAATCATGGGAGGTCACCTGGGTATCAAGAAGACGTCGGATAGAATCCAGGCGGTGTTCTACTGGCCAGGACTTCATGCGGACGTCAGCCGTTTCTGCCGATCATGTGACATTTGCCAGAAGACCATACCTCGAGGAAGGGTCCCGAAAGTGCCTATGCAGAGGATGCCTCTGATCGACCGACCTTTCAAGAGGGTGGCCTTAGACTTAATCGGCGAAATAAGACCTCCGAGTGAAGAAGGTCATCGATGGGTACTGACTTTAGTGGACTATGCGACTCGGTACCCAGAAGCAGTGCCTCTGAAGAAGATTGACACTGAAACTGTAGCAGAGGCACTGGTGGACATGTTCAGTAGACTTGGAGTGCCTGAAGAAATTCTGACAGACCTCGGGACGCAGTTCGTCTCTGACTGCATGAAGGAGGTCAACAGACTGCTGAGCATCCGGCATTTGACTACGACACCCTACCATCCAATGTGCAACGGGCTTGTCGAAAAGTTCAATGCTACGCTGAAGTCCACCCTGAAGAAACTGTGCAGCGAGCAGCCCAGACAATGGCATCGCTATATCAACGCCTTACTTTTCGCCTACAGAGAAGTACCGCAGGAGTCCACCGGCTTTTCTCCGTTCGAGCTGCTGTACGGAAGAACCATCCGAGGGCCGATGCACATCCTAAAAGAACTGTGGACGAAAGAAGTAGACACCCCAGAGGTGAAGAACAGCTACCAGTACGTGTTTGAGCTACGGGAGAAGCTGGAGCAGACTCTCGAGATAGCCAGAGAAAACCTGAAGAAGTCCCAAGACTGTGGAAAGCACTACTACGATCGTAGGGCTGTGAACAGGAAGTTTAAACCTGGCAACAAAGTGCTGGTGCTGCTACCTACTGATCACAATAAGTTGCTGATGCAGTGGAAAGGCCCGTACGAAGTAGAGACCGTGGTGGGAATCAACGACTACAAGGTGAAGGTCGGCCAGCATTCCAAGATATACCACGCCAACCTCCTTAAGCTGTACGTGGAAAGGCCATCAGAAACTGTGCACGCAGCCACAGCAGCTGTGACCGACGACAGCTTTGACAGCGAAGAACTGTTGGAACTGGGAGACTTCCACAGCAAAGAAGGCATCGATGATGTTAAGCTAGGACCGAGCTTGACGGAAGGTCAAAAGTTGGAGCTCAAGGACCTTATGGGCGAGTTTCCCCACAACTTCAGCGATGTCCCTGGCTCTACAACTTTGGTCGAACACGAAGTCCACCTCACTTCGAATATCCCTGTTCGATCCAAGCCCTTCCCGATCCCTTTCAAGGCCCGTGAATCCTTGAAGAAAGACATCGATGAGATGCTGAAGATGGGCATCATCAGGGAGTCCAGTTCCCCCTACGCGTCCCCTGTCGTGGTCGTGAAGAAGAAGGACGGGAGCAACCGAGTATGCATCGACTACAGGAAGGTTAATAAGATCACCGTCTTCGACCCTGAGCCGATGCCTACCGCAGCAGACCTCTTCCGCCAATTATCGGGGAGTAGAATCTTCTCAAAGATTGACCTCAGCAAGGGTTATTGGCAAGTCCCCGTGCGTCAACAGGACATACCAAAGACTGCTTTCATAACTCCTGATGGGACGTACGAGTGCCTAAGGATGCCCTTTGGCATGGTCAACAGCGGAGCTACCCTAAAGAGAGGAATGAGGAAGATGCTTAAAGGGATGGACAATGTCGTGTGTTACTGGGACGACCTGCTAGTCCACACTCGCACCTGGGAAGAGCATCTGCAGACCTTGAGGGAGCTGTTTCACCGCCTCACAGAAGCCAACCTGACCGTGAGACCCAGTAAGTGCATTCTGGGGACTGACAACGTAGACTTTATCGGCCATTCGCTGAAAGAAGGACAAAAGGGGCTTCTACTAGAAAACGTCACCAAGATTCTGAACGCTCCACGTCCCCAAACCAAGAAGCAGGTGCGATCTTTCCTGGGGTTGGCTGGATATTACAGGGAGTTTGTACCAAACTACTCCGCCATCACAGCACCCTTGTCGGACCTGGTGCGGAAAGGCTGTCCAAACCAAGTGCAGTGGGGACCGTCTCAGGAGAAGGCATACCAGACTGTGCGCGACCTCCTTTCGAAGGATCCGGTGTTACGACTGCCTGACACTTCCAAGGAATTCGTCTTAAGAACAGACGCAGCGGACGAAGGCATCGGCGCCATACTGATGCAAGAACACGAAGGGAAACTATTTCCGGTCAGTTACGCCAGCAAGAAGCTGTCCAGGGCTGAGAAAAATTACTCGACCATGGAGAAAGAGTGCCTTGCCATCATATGGGGAATCCGGAAGTTCGAACTGTACCTTCAAGGAGTGAAGTTCGTGCTACAGACTGATCACAAGCCGCTAACTTACTTGAACTCTGCCAAGTTTGTGAACAGTCGGATCATGAGATGGGCTATGTACTTGCAGAACTTTAACATGCGAGTAGAATCTATCAAAGGATCGGACAATGTTGGTGCGGACTTCCTCAGCAGAGTGTGTGAGTAAAGAACATTGACTGTGTGGATGAACTGTGAACATTGACAATATCCAGATAGACTTGAAGATGAAAACCATTGACTCTGTGTAGATAAGCTGAGCGCAATTACAGTATTCAGAAAGTCTTAAATTAGTTTCAATTGTGGACTTTGTTTGTGCATTACGTTTCAACGTTGTTGAAAGAAATTGGGTAAATTTCTTCTTGAGTGGGGGGTTATGTTACGTTGAAACGAACGAAAGTGTGTCTAAAGCGCGCACGATAGATCTAATCGTTTCGTTTTGCAAAGTATTCAATAATGGAGTTTATTTACCTTTGATTTGAGTTGGCACTGTTGTTAGGAGAGAGTAAAGTTGTTGATAGTGATTTGGAAAGTTGCTGTGAAAGTTGTTGAGTTGAATTGAGAATTGTATGCAGTTGTTGATGTATGCTGAATAAAAGTGGAAAACTTCATACGTCGACTTTGTGATTTGTATGCTGTTTGGACGGGCTGTGTGAATAAACGAATCTGAGTTACACCTTATCAGGACTTCAGCATCGGGGCTGAATCAAATACTGATAAAGAAAAACACCAACATCGAACGGAGTGTAACAGCCACACTCCGCCACCCACCACTTCACTCCTATTGTAGTATTTAGCCTCTTATCTACATTCGCCACACTCCGCCACCCACCACTTCACTCCTATTGTAGTATTTAGCCTCTTATCTACATTCGCCACACTCCGCCACCCATCACTTCACTCCTATTGTAGTATTTAGCCTCTTATCTACATTTGCCACACTCTGCCACCCATCACTTCATTCCTATTGTAGTATTTAGCCTCTTATCTACATTTGCCACACTCCGCCACCCATCACTTCATTCCTATTGTAGTATTTAGCCTCATCTACATTGGCCACACACTGCCACTCCCCACTTCACTCCTATTGTAGTATTTAGCCTCTTATCTACATTGGCCACACACTGCCACTCCCCACTTCACTCCTATTGTAGTATTTAGCCTCTTATCTACATTGGCCACACACTGCCACTCCCCACTTCACTCCTATTGTAGTATTTAGCCTCTTATCTACATTCGCCACACTCTGCCACCCATCACTTCATTCCTATTGTAGTATTTAGCCTCTTATCTACATTCGCCACACTCTGCCACCCATCACTTCATTCCTATTGTAGTATTTAGCCTATTATCTACATTTGCCACACTCCTCCACCCTCCACTTCACTCCTATTGTAGTATTTAGCCTCTTATCTACATTCTCCACACTCCGCCACCCACCACTTCACTCCTATTGTAGTATTTAGCCTCTTATCTACATTCTCCACACTCCTCCACCCATCACTTCACTCCTACTGTAGTATTTAGCCTCTTATCTACATTCGCCACACACTGTCACTCCCCACTTCACTCCTATTGTAGTATTTAGCCTCTTATCTACATTCGCCACACACTGTCACTCCCCACTTCACTCCTATTGTAGTATTTAGCCTCTTATCTACATTCGCCACACTCCGCCCTTCACCTCAAGCCTTGTGTACATGTACATTCTATATGTGAGTGTGTATGTGTGTGTGTGTAATGGTAAAAGTGTGTTTTTGACAGAGGTTTTGAAAATTATATCTATAAAATTATGCGTGTGTGTGTGTGTGTTGGGGGAGGAGGAGGTGAAAGCGCGCGCACGTGTGTGTAATAAATTTGTATTGACATTGACTTTTTAATATTATCAAAGAATGCTGTATTAACTACCATTATTTGCAGTTGTAGCATGTGTATTTTAATATTTCACTCCATTTTATATCTCACTGCGCAAAATGTATTCTTCTATTAAAGTGAATTAAAATTTGAGTCTTGAGTCTGTAAGGTGACCTATTTTAAAATGTTTTTTGCAAGGCCTAAAATGACCTTACCTTCAAGACAAAAATTGAAAATATATGAAAGATCAATCAATAATCTCTAAATACAAGTTTGTATTTTATATCTCTCACAGTTTAGGGTCAAGGTCACTTCAAAGTACCAGTACTAACAGACTTTGGACAGCTCCAGTGATGTCCCACTGAAATATCCACAGTTACAGAAAACAAAACCTTATAGAAAAGAGTACCTTTTGACTGCTGTGATTCTTCTTGGCCAGCTCTTTCTCGTTGGTTTCCAAGAGCTCAATCTGCTGTCGCTGTTTCTTTTCTTTCACTTTCAGTTCATCATTCTCCTGAATCAGCTCCATCGTCTTGTCGGACATTTTGGCCAGTTGCGCATTGATGGAGACATTCTCGCGGATGGTGCGTTTGGTGGTCTCTGCCATCTGCTTGTTGGAGACCTTGCGGAACTCCGCTGCCACCTGGTTCACCCTCAGGATCATCTCCTTCTTCAGCCTGCAAATGCATGCATAAACTGATACTGGAGATGATGTATGGGGTCATTAAAAAAACAGCTAATACCCATGCCATAGCTGAACTTGCATTATACACTACAATGGTTCTTTTTCCATAATGCTAGAAAGTCATGCACAATGATCCAAACACCCCAACATTATATTTTATTACGTTTTATGCATGTACGAGTACACTGAGCCTATCTGCTGTCTTGGGAGACAATGCTATATGAAACTTCTCCACCACCATCATCAGCAGCATCTTCATCGTCCTCATCACCACCACCCTCCTTGCCATCATCATCGAACCTGTCTTTATCCATGACGGCTTTCTTCTCCAGGGTGTAAATGTTCTCCACCACCATCATCATCAGCATCTTCATCGTCCTCATCACCACCACCCTCCTTGCCATCATCATCGAACCTGTCTTTATCCATAACGGCTTTCTTCTCCAGGGTGTAAATGTTCTCCTTGTGCTCCTCGTCCTTCTTCTTCAGCTCTTCCTCCATCATGGCAAACTTGGCCATCAGATCTTCCTTCTGCACCTTGAACTCTTCCAGTGACGCCAGCTTGCCACCTACACACAATAATAATTATTATTATTTATTAAAAAAACAACAATAAAATAAATAAATAAAATAAATAAATAAATAATAATAAATAAATAAATAATATTAATAATATCCTATCCTATCCTGTCCCGTAACCCGGAGGTTGTAGGGGCACCACAGATGATCGTTTAACCAGCATACTCCATCTTTCTCGGTCCTCAGCAGCCCTGATGGCTTCGCTCAGTGTAAAAACCAGTCCATTCTCGAATGTTGTCCTCCCACCTCTTTTTTGGTCTCCCTCTTCTTCTACCTCCTTGCACTGTGCCTTGCAGAATGGTCTTTGCAAGGCCTGATGATCTGGTGACGTGGCCATACCATCGGAGTTTCCGTTTCTTCACCACTGTGAGCAGGTCATCGTGTTGTCCAATGGCTTGTGTGATGGTCTGTCGGACTTCGTCGTTGGTGATGTGTTGGGTATAGGAAATGCCCAGAAGTCTTCTGTAGCACCTCATCTCCATGCTTTGTATTCTTCTAATTCTAATTCTTCTTCTTCTTCTTCTTCTATAATAATAATAATAATAATAATAATAATAATAATAATAATAATAATAATAATAATAACCTGTAAGGCATTGGCAGTGTGGATATTTTAGTGGTAACAATATCCTGTCATCATCACCTGATCATCACCCTTCTCTCACTGCGGGTCACCCAAGATTGTGCTCAGTTGTCTATAGTGTTATAATGCGCCTAAAGCTGCAAGTTCTAGCCTTGAGCAGCTGGGCCAGTGCGCATAAAAGTACTTTTTTTCCCTTGATTAAATCGCCTTGCTTTAGCCTAAGATTTGCTCAGCTAAGCTCATGCTTAATCCGACAGGCCAGCGGTGTGCACGAGGCTACTTAACGGTTTGCTTAGCTGAGAAGTAGGTTAAGCCCATCTATTTTTATCATACGTGGTTCGTAGCGGAAAGGTGCATATATTGACCAATGATGAGAAAGCGCGCTCGCATTTTTTGCGACGAGTCGAAGTGCAAGTTAGTAGACCTATGGCGGAGAGTGGGAAAGTGAAAGTGAGTGTAAAGAAAGATAGATCAGTGAACTGGAGCGATGCTGAGATCCGCTGTCTAATCACTTATATCAGAAAGAAAAAAAACAACATGCTGTTTGGATCTTTGTCACCAACGTGCACACACAAAAAGAAAAACGAACTGTGGCAGAAAATAACTTAGGCAGTCAATGCTCGCGGTTCCTGCGTCCGGGAATGGTACAAAGTGAAAAAGAAGTACAGCAATATGAAACAGAAGTCCATTAGTTGGCAAAACCAGCAGAAGTGAATGCCGACGGGAGGTGGGCCACAGGATGGTGCAGAGTGGGGGATGGAGCCATCAGTTGTATGATAGGTGGCAAACTTCCCTTGCAAAACACTGGGTGATCGCTGTCGTCAGCAGTGATTTCACAGATGTAAACAATTTGATCACGTTTGAAGTGATAACGCTGATACAGATCAACATCATCATAAGAATCAATTGATTCTGACGATCCCGAAAATCTCGTTCTCTCCTCATGCATCGCCTCATCGCACATCGAAACACTATTCTTCACATCGCCATATTGGCACTCTTCAGTGGAGGAAATCATTAAAAGCCAAGTTAAATCGTCTTTCTCAGCTAAGCAATGGTTTATGCCAAGGGGGTACCAGTCTTAAAGTTGATCAATAAATCTTATGCTTAGCGGGGTTAAGTTCGCTCATGCACACGCAGAGTTCATACATAATCTTGAGTAAGTGCACTTAAGCTTAAGTTGCCCTTTAAGATTCTTCATGCACACGGGCCCTGGAGTTAGATCATGTTTTGGCCAGCACCTTGAGCAGTTGGCAGAGCACTATATAAGAATGATTACATAAATAAAAGTCCACCTGGCTAAACCTTGGAGAAAAATGGCCGCATTTATTTTGTCACTGTATATTTTGTCACTGTATTTTTTTCTTTTTTAAACTATTTATCTATCTATTTATTTTAATTTTCAAAACATTAATGTACAGATGCCTGACTCAATGACCTAATAAGAGTTTCAAAATTCAAACAAACTAACATTGTGCAAACCCAAACACACACATCATCAGCATGTGTGTATGTGGGGTTTAAAAGTCTATCTGAACTTAATCACATGCATCAGTTCTAGGGTAATACACTGGACTGACCTAGGATCATGTTTTCGGAGGTGAGCTGGTCCTTCATCTCCTGGTACTCGTTACGCATTTGTTGGATCTGCAGCTCATATTGCTCACGCTCGTTGTCTCGCGTCTGCTGCAAGCCGATGTACCGATCGTTCAGGTCTGCTATCTCATCAGCTGTAAAAGGCAAAACAAACAATATGTCAACATATTAAGGAACTTAAATGTGCACAGATCCGTATTCCTCCTATCAACATCAACAATAACATCATTATTATCATCATTGCGATAATAATTATTGTTAACCTAATTTTGGAAATTTTTCTTCAAGATTTGTGCAAAAACGTTTATTTGAAAACCCTACAAATTAAGTCATGTTGCCTACAAAAACGTATGTTTGAAAACCCTACAAATTAAATCATGTTGCCTAAAAAGGTGGAATTGGAGTTTTTTTACACTCGATGTTGTTTTTTCTCTATCAGTAGTTGATTCAGCCCCGATGCTTGAAATCCTGATAGGTTTAACTCAGATTCGTTTATCCACGCAACCCGTCCAATCATCAACAAGTCAGGAGTCGTCGTATGAAGTTTTCCACTTTTATTCAGCACACATCAACAACTGCATACCATCGCTCAATCGCTTTTTCCACTCTACAATTCTCAACGTTGAACTTTCCACTTTTTACAACTTTCTCAACTCTAATACAACAGCTCTCTCTACTGTCAACTCTCTCTTAAAAAAAACACCCTTTTGAAACAGTGCGGCACTATATATATAGTCTCTCTAAACTCCAGAAAGAGCGAGAAACCCCCCCAACGTGACACACCTCAACCAATCAGAATTAATTTCATCATCACTGTCTCACGTCATACAACCCTATTTGGCATGGAAACTTCCATGGTTACCACTAGAACTATCCATACGCTTCGATCGAAAGTAAACAACTGACTCGAGAAAATTCTCAAATAATATCGAGCAACTAAAAACACCAACGTTATACAAAGCTTCTTCTAATAACAACGCAAAATCACATCAAAGATAAATACACTCTATTACTGCATGCGTTGCAAAATAAAATGAACAGATCTATCGCGCGCGCTTCACACATAATATCGTGCGCATTTCACACGCACCATCATGCGCGTTTCAACGTAACAGAGTTATAATAACATCTTGGACATAGTCTTTATGAGATAACATCCTCCAGAAAGTTAGGAAATAAGGAAAGATTTCTCTCCCATCTTCTGCTGCCAGGGATTGAAGTTAATGGACTTAAGCCATTTTATAATATGGAAACTGTTATGAATAGATCAAATATACCTCAGTCAGCTGTTAATTATGTAATCAAGTAAGTAGCAGATATTTTGCTCTCAGCTTCTAGTGAGACTGATTCATTAATTTTTGTTAAAATAATAACAGATGAGGCAACTTGTTTGTGAAATATCTATATCTATATCTACTGTTTGTTATGAAATATGTGAAAATTTTCATACTAACTTAAACTAAAATGCTCTTGTGGATTTTACTCCATTCTTGTTTTCTTATGTAAATTGTGTATCACAATTGCCTCTGGCTTTAAGGTAACCTCAGCTAATGACCTAGCTCAATATTTAAAGTACCGTTATTGTTTGCTTAATAAAAGGTCTAAGTCCTCAAGTTCCTTGAGTATATCAAATCCATGCAAAGCCCGAACTCTTTTCAAAGTATAATTATACTGTACTACTGTCCATTGTCTGTTCCTACACTCTGCATGAAACCCCTGTTTTTTTCTCTGTGTCACTGTGTCTGCCGGAATGCACATTAAAAAAAATCCAGATGGCGCTGTAGCTTAGTGGTTTGGAAACATCCTATCCTATCATATCCAATAACTCAAAGGTCATTGGCGTACCGCAGATAATCATTTAAACAGTGTACTCCATCTTTCTCAGTCCTCAGCAACCCTCACGGCTTCAATCAAACCAATCCATTCTCAAATGTCTCACTATTCTTCTGCCTCCTTGCACCGTGCCTTGGGGACATGCTAGAAATATTTAGTTTCAGCAGCCTATGGAGTGGGGTGAGTTCTTGGATGGGTGACCCTATTTGGCAGGCAACAACCAAAGAATGCAACAAGTGCTCACACTCTAGCTCACCCAGCTGTGGATCAGTACTTGGCTTTGGACAGGAGGTAAAGCAGCAAGGGAGAGGAGAAGGGCATCGCCCTCAATAAACTGGTCCAAAGAAAAAGGAAGATCCCAAACACCTCTCTTCCCAATGACTGAAAAGTTACAGAATAGTTTCTATGCCATATACCATACACATATCTCGTGCTCAGTCATTTCTTGACCGTTTCAAAGCAGACGACACCATAAACAGTTCTAGTCAGTTGTAGGGGGCCCGGGGGGTGGGGTGGAGGAGCTATAGTGGGACCTGAAAAGGAGATAGGTTGGTCGAACAGAGATCAAGATTTTAGAAAGTGCACAAGAAAACATCACGGGCAGTCAAAATCGATCTTACTTTTGGATTCAACAAGTCTTTTATAAAAGGCGACAGTGTCCCGTTTCTCTGTTTCCATCTGTGTAAACTTGTCATTGAACTGGCCATTGGCGACTTCCAACTCGTCACACTTTTTCTGATACCTGAAAATAATAAGTCAGTCGCAACTGTTTGACAATATTGTAAATAAGCACACTTTATTTTCCAGTGAGTAAGCAAATATAAATGCATCAATGTAAATTCTACAAAACAAATTTTAAAAAATTTAAAAACTACAACACTAATCAGTGCATTAGTTTTAGCACTTTTTTGTGTGCGCGTCTATTCAATCAGACATAAACAAAATAAACTGCTGCATAAAGAAAAACAAACAAATACAAATACATTTTTAAAAGGCGAATTGTATTTACCTTAGAAGCCTATTTTCAAGATCTCGGATTTGTACAAGAAAATATTCCCTAGTGGACTCGTTAATCGGGGTTCCTTCTATCTTGGATGGAGTGGCACGTCCTCCCGGCTTCTTGCCACTTTTCTTTCCCTTCCCTTTCTTTCCACTCTTTTTCTTCTTAGGCGGCATCTTGAATGATTACGCCAAGGAACGCACTATACAATTCAAAATGCAAATTTCACTAAAAATGCACAGGTTTTATCACGGCGAACACTCTGAACGATAGCTTTTGTTCTACGCCGCCATCATTGTTATCGTCAGCGTTTCTAAGGACTGGTTACATAAAAGCTAAACCCCAAAAGAAATAACATTGTTATCAATGTCACAAACAATATATACATTTGAAGAAAAATAGTACTATTCAAATATACGAGGAAAAGTGTACATTTGAATCTCTAATTATAACTATATATATTTTAATAACAATATTCACAGTGGTTCCTGTCCAATAATGTAACTAACCACAGGCACACGACAGTCAAAATGGCGGAAACATTGAAGTGGCGAAAAATTCTGTATGAGGACCAAGGGTTTCCTGATAATTATGTAGACAAGTCCTTTCTTGATGAACTGAAGAAAAATTGTAAGAGTTTGAAATGCATTTGTGATTTATTAATTTAACATTGTTTGCTGCATGATAATAATTTAGTAGAGCCAATGCTTTGCAACCTTTAATTATTTATAGATTGTTTATTTAAATTTACTAAACAATAATTTTGCTTTTCTATATGCAGTATACACAAGAACATACTCATACTGGACATTATGTCTGCAGTCTGGAGCCATCACGCAGCAGCTAAGCAGGTGAAGTGACTAAAAGTTAATGCATTAATTTTGATTGTATGTGTGTGTGTGTGCGAGTGCATGCGCACGTGAGTGAGTGTGTGTTTAAACAATTATATTGTATAAATTTAAGAAGGTAAGACCTAAAACATTTTATTGATCTAGAGGATTATATTGGAAACATTATTTCCGGCCATTGCAAAGCACAAAGAATAACAGTAAAAGGAATGTCAGTCAACTAGTACTTTGAATAGTGGCATAACAAATGTATTTGTTTAGAACTGAGGAAGGTAAAGCAGTGAGGGAGAGGAGATAGGCACCATCCTCATTGCACTGGGAGAGGAGATAGGCACCATCCTCATTGCACTGGGAGAGGAGATAGGCACCATCCTCATTGCACTGGGAGAGGAGATAGGCACCATCCTCATTGCACTGGGAGAGGAGATAGGCACCATCCTCATTGCACTGGGAGAGGAGATAGGTATCATCCTCATTGCACTGGCCTAGAGTTAAGGGAGGTCCCAAATGCTTCTCGTCCCAACAACTAACAGGTTATGGGGACACCTTTAACTATATATATATTTTTTAATTACTATACATTTGAAAACATGTTTCAAGTGCCTATTGTTTTTTATTTTGTAGTACAGTAAAACCTCCGTTTTGTGACCCTCTCTTAAATGACTTCCTCCAACATACGATCGGAAAAAAAATTCACTGATGGTTTGTACTATATAAACGACCTCTCTTAAACGACTTCCTCTAAAACGCGACTTGTGACCTTCAAATAATTAAATTTTACGACCTAGCATCTGAAAAATTCAGATTCCAAATCAATACTGTATTTGTGCGCTTGAAGAAAACAGTTTCGTTTACAACTTTTAACAGCAGACGATGCATTAAAACAGCTTGAAATACTCCAAGGAGCTGACCAGATTTGCCCTGAGCAGGGGCCTGTCAGATCTTGCCCTGAGCAGGGGCCTGTCAGATCTTGCCGACACCATGCCTGGTGTTCAAAGTGACACACTAAGAGAACATGCACGGGTCGGGGGATCGTGCAAACAAAAAAAAATAACTGCTTTCTTTTAAAAAAAACAACAAAAAAACTATTCAATGATTGAATAAAAATAATTACAACAAAATTAATGGGGTTATCTTATAAATGGTTATAACTCCAAACATGCACGCAACACTTACATACACTTTTAAACAACTATCATACCAACATTGATTTTTTATTTTGTAAATAATGAGGAACAGGAAGATATTCACTGTATTGGTTGTGAGACAGAGTTTAATCTATATTTCTGAAAGATGGTAGATGTTCCCTATACTTAATGGTATGTGTACTTTTTGTACATGTATTTATTTTATAATTATTCTATATTTAATTACCCCTTGGGGTCATGAGCAATCTTGTCACTGTAGATTGTTCTAACCTATAAAGGGAAAAGTGAAAGGCCCAGTTGAAAACCTGTCTTGCCTTTGTAGGCATGACAGATTCACTGCGGCAACAGTACCCCCGTTGGAGTGCCGGGGGTTTCAGTATAAATAGTATCCCCACTTTATGGAAATTTAGTGCTTTAAATTCCCACTGTCGCTATCTTCCTCATTTACTCTTTCCCATTCCTGCTCTGTCCTATCACTCTGCTATACTATCTTCTTCTTCGCTAGATCAATGACCTACCTTTTTTCTTGAAAACTCTTCCTGGACAAGACTCCTTGTTTGTGTATGAGGTCTGTTGGATCAGCTTGGGAGTGTTGGACGCTTTCTGCCGGGTGGTCACTAGGGCTTCCTATGATGTTAGTATTTAGCACTATAGGCATTTTATATGTATGTGTTTAGTTGATAATTTATAATGATGGTTGTATTCTATTTTGTTTTTGTAACCGGGGGTTCGCGTAGTTGAGGTAAACCCTCAGCCGTCCCCCGCGTGGGATGTCTTTATTGTAAAGTGACTGGCCGGTGGAGGGCATTTAATTTTCCCACTAGGGTTGTTTCAGCAGATCTTTTATGCGGATCGGGGGTTGTCCGGTCCTGATTTGGCTCGGAGGAGTCCGCTGGACCTAAAGCAACAATCAATCAATCAATCAATCAATATAATTAATTTTCTAAATGTCTTTTTCGAAAATGTCCTACCTCCTTTTTAAGACCCCTCCAATTTAAGACCTCGTTTAAATGTCAATTTAAAGGTCGTGAAACTGAGGTTTTACTGTATTCAACCTTTAAAGATGTATGTTAATTTTAACCTTGATTGTTTTTGTTTTTTCAGCGTGTGCCTATTGTTGGCAAGCTTCATGTACATGGAGGAAAAGTGGTTGTCTGCCCAGCTGCTTGTAGTGGTTACTTCCCTTGTGACCTTGCTGCTGTATTTAGTCAACATCAATCTGGCTAGCAATGGTAAAGCCAATGATGAACCAACAAGAACATGTAGGTATTGTTTGGTAATGGTTCTTATAGAATTTGAAGTCTGGGAAATATTTCACCTTGGCCAAGTGGACTAAGGCGGGACTAACTTGCCTTGTCCACAGTCCAGAAACCAGTGGCGCCTGACAGGTGTGGGATCGATCCAGCATGTGGGCGTTATGTTTCTCCGAATATCATTTACTTTTGACTCGGGCAACGTCTGGCGGGTTTCCTTCGGGTACTCCGGTTTGCTCCCCCAGCAAAATTAAAAAAACACATCTAGTATTAGGTAGGTTGGGTTTGGGCGCACCACAGGCTGCGACTACGCCTTCCCCAAGGGAGGCAGGCCAGAATTTCCCCTATAAAAAGGGACAATAAAGCGTTACCAAAATAAAACAAAATAATAATAATAATAACAGAGCTGCCAACTGCTATTGTTGGTCAGGAGTAACAAAAAGGCAACTTGGGAGTAGCAAAATGGCGTTTGGGAGTAGCATTTCAACAAAATGTTAACCCTGAACAAGGTCATCCGCTTATTTACTTTTGCACTTTAATAACTAAGATGGCGGTTAAGCGTTTCCGGTAATTTTGTACTGCGCTTTCCGATTGGCTAACACAGACGCAGTGTGCGTGCGTGCGTCAGATACAAAACGGTCACACGGCGACTTGCTGTTGCTGTGCGAGTTTTACACAGCCACTTTCTTGTCAAAAAGTGGTACGCTAGACAAAATTTGACCGGGCGTAGCAAATCGAGACCGGGCGTAACAGCGTAGCCAAGTCAACTCTAGCGTTGCAAACTACGCCCAAAGCGTAGCACTTGGCAGCTCTGTAATAATAATAATAATAATATGAATTTATATAGCACTTTAATTTTTGCTAATATCAACGTCAGTGGTCACACTTAAAAAGTTAGATATTGTTTTGCATTCCCGTTAGTAGGTAAACAGGAAAGATGCATCTGCTGTCACAAAAGTTGGCCTTCTTGATTTAAAACAAATTAAAAATGTTGCAAGAAACACGATCCCAGTTTATTCAATTATTGATTGATGTTGTTGTTAGTGGTGGTGTTGTTTTTGTGTGTGTGTTAAATATATTATTTATTCTGTTGTTAAAAAAATAAAAAGTATTCATTTCGCGTGGCTGTTTTTTTCTTTCGTTCAGATGTTGATGACTTGAAGACAGCGGTGCTGTTTTTGGGTGTCAGCTTTGTGCTGTCGCCGGTGTTGGTGTCGCTGACAGAGACTGTCAGCACTGACACAATCTATGCCATGACAACTGTCATGCTGTTGGCAAACCTTCTCTTCCACGACTACGCTGCAACTGACAACAGGTTTATACTTATTACATCTGTTACGTATGTCGCACCGCCGTAGCTCAGAGGTAGAATGTTTGTCTGGCACTGTCATGACAAAAAAACTCCGCCATGGCCGGTCCCAAGCCTGGATGAGAAAGGAGGAGGGTTGGGCGTGGGGCTAGCGACCCTGCCCCGTAAAACCACTCTTGCTACAGAAACTGAAAAAGAGAAGAAGAGAGGCCCTTTGTTCCACGCGGAATTCAAGGAATTAAGTAAGTCATGACAAAGGTTTGAATACAGTGGTGGGGAAGATAAAAGTGGCTATTTTTCACTGTTTATCATCAGTATTGGATTGCTCTGGTGGTTCAGTGTTGATTTCGGTTCCCAGCGCCCTCTTCCTGGGATGGTAATCCCTGTCTGCCATATTGCTACTGATGGGTACAGGCGTCAAACTTCAGTATTCATTTATATTTTACCTTCCTTTGATGTTTGCATTGTTTCAATAAACCTTGAGCTGCCAAGAATTTTTTTTTCCCAAAAACAACAAACATTTGCAGTCAAACTATAAAGAATAAAAGGCAAAAAATACAAAACCCAAAAAACAACATTTCTGTAAAAACTAAATGTGAATAAATTTTTATAAATCTAGTAGCCTGTTACTTGCAGGGTGGGGAACAACTCATTGAGAAAAACTCTGAAAAGGCCGGGGTCCAGGGGCCGCCTAGGCCCCGGCGGGGTCAAGGCCCTTGTAGGGGGTCCAGGGGGGCAAAGCCCCCCTTTTGAAAATGTCCACGTTTTTAAGCCATACCAAGAGTTGCATAGTAACAGTGCAGTAAATGTATAGTGAACTGAACCAACCAAATATGAAAGAAAAGTAATAATTATTAGAAAAAGCTTGAACAAACACAGGAGCACACACACACACTTGTGTTTTATGACAATAAAATTTTGTATTCGTATTCACACACACACACACACACACACACACACTCAAGCAAATACCACTAACCTTTACATTTTGGATGTCTGTTTCTTCTTGCACATTTCAGTCTTTCACAATTTCAAATTTTAATAGAAACAATCTTCGCCCGCTCTAAGTAAGTCGCGTTTATGTGGTCGTAAGAATCAACAAGAGCGGGCGGGGAGATGTTGCACGCATTCAGTTCTAGCGGGCCCATTCTAGCAATGAGAAAGTAAAAGGTGGACACGGATGGGTACTTGTAATAATAGGTCTACTGGATTCGGAAACGGACAAATTTTTTTTCCTCTGAACTCTTTTTTTTTCCCTCTGAAATGGCTGCCGATTTCCTCTGAAATCAGCGGATCCGAGGAGAGTTCCCCACCCTGTACTTGCTAGAAAACGTTCAATGGCTGCATCATGCTTTAAATTCAGCCACTTGCGTACTCAACATACGTTTCTGAGAATGAGGATTTGTCATCATGAACATTCAGAGGTCATCATGAACATTCCTTGGCTATGTTAAATCTGTTAACTGTGGTGTTAATATCTGCTATTGACAACAATAAAATACAACACAACTTTATAACTTGATAAAAACCAGAAATTTTTCTTTGTCACACCGTCCATGCATGCGACAACAAATAAATATTAAAAATACAACAATAGAAAGTAAGCTCTGCTTACATGCAACCATCACACCTATATAATATAGTTTTATGCGCAAACATCAAGTACACAATAATACTTATAATATATATAATATATATATATATATATATATATATATATATATATATATATATATATATATATATATATATAATTTCAGAGTTCCAGGCGCCCTGTCCTTAAGTGCAGCAATGTTTGCGTCAGTGTGTTTGGCATCAAGGCTCCACACCACGTGGCATGCTTTTGCTACCGTCACTTTCTCCTTTGAGCTGTTTGCCCTCTGGCCCATCTTACGATGTAGGCTGCAGGTATGGCTATGATGAGGAGGAGGGGGAGTAAGAGAAGGAGGAGGATGGTGATGAGGATAATGATGAGGATGGTGAATGATGATGATGAGTAGGAGGAGGATTATGAGGGAGGAAGAGGAGTAGTTTGAAGAGTTTGACATCATTATGATGATGATGATGTTAGAACTGCTGCTTATGATGATGATGATGATGATGATAATTGCCATTGCCACATTCCCCTTTGAACTGCATGCAGTGATGCACATGTTTTGGGACCCTAATAGGACATGATGTCCTGAACACAAAAAACCAATAGGACATGATGTCCTGAACACAAAAAAGTAATAGGACACTGGGATTGTTGCCAAAAAGTCTTCTTGTTTATTTGGTAATACTGAACAGTAAAGAGGCACTTCGAAACAGTGAAAGTTCAATTCTTGAAAATTTAGCGTTTTCTCTTGCTTGCCCACTTCTTTACAATCTGGTGAAGATACTCTTTTGAAGCTTTTTCAGTGTACCCCCTCTGAGACATCAAGAGATTGAATATTTTCTGCGTTACTGTCTTTCAAAAGCTGCATAACTGAGCCAAATTTCACGAGAGGCAGATTTTCTTTTATTAGCCAGTTTACAGCTCGCGCTGTGGTGATCATTGCCTCCTCCTGATTTGTCAACATCAGATCCTCACAAGCCTCTTCATTTTGTTGCTCTTGGGGCACTTGGATTGCTAGTTTGTGACTAGCTGTAGTCAAATGATCTTCCATAGCACTTTAAAAAAAAAAAAGTTAATGCAGCCGCGAGTTAACGAGTTTTTCGCCACACCAGAACTTTTAAATACCATACAGAACATGGCCTTTTTTTCATCGACAAATGTTACCCATGAATACTGTGATTGCCACACCTTCTGAAAAACGTGATCAACACGAGTACTAGTAGGCTGACTCGAAGTTGATGGTTTCTTGGTCTCACGACCATCGACATCGGAAGAATCCTCCACAGATCGCGTAGGCTCTGCTTCTTGTAATGTGCTGGGAACTGAATTACCTGCAAATAAGACGGTTATTGATATTTGGTTTTTATCCGCCTTCAATCTTTTTTTCGGAGGCATTTCCGATAATTTCGATCGAATATTTGGCTTACCAAAGGTACAAGTACAATGCCAACACAGATCCAACGTAAACTCAAGTCGCGAGCACCGATTGACTAAAACAAAGCTGTATATGTTTCAAGGGCGCTGGTTGGTTGTGTTGCTTTGTGACTTGGGATAAAAATAGCAATCCCACGCAGGCGATGACGACAGAAATATAGTGGTGGTTCACCCATCCCCTATACACTTAATGTGTCCGGGGATGTAAATTTTACTAAAAAAAAAAAAAAAAAAAAAGGCGATTTCAAGGGAGATAAGGCATGTATACGTTTCAGCATGCAGATGACGTTTGGTTTTCCATCTAGCGCTGCATAAACGTTTCACCCTCTCCGCAAAATATGCGAATACTATCGGACACGTGTCCGACTCGCCATCGTTTTAATGTAAGGTGTCCGCCTTGAGGTTTGACAATCGGACATTTAAAAAAACAAGCGGTCAATGTCCGGGGTCCGGGCGACTTGTGCATCACTGTTAGCATGGTTGCTTTGAAGGTCTATGACCTATAACATGATGTAGGCTTCAAGTATATTGATGATGATTGAGGGTGGTGGTGGTGGTGACGATGATGATGATGATGATGATGATGATGATGATGATGATGATGATGATGATGAAGATTATTATTATTATTATTCTGGGAAATGATGGTAGGGATGGTGTGGTCTTGTAGTATACCGCATTCGATGACAAAATGTTGATAGTGTTTGCAAAGAGAGAGAGAGAGAAAGAAAGAGAGCAGGTTATTGAGCCAAATTTTGTCGAGCTTCAAGCTGGCAGCCTGGCCTGGCAGGCTGAGCTTGAATCTCAAGCCTCCGTAGTCTGGGCTATAGTCTGACCCTTGGCCTAACTCTTGCCGGCAGGCTGAGCTTGAATCTCAACAGATTGTGGATTCTGGCTCAATAATGTGCAGAGTGGAGAGAGAGAGAGAGATGAAGAGAGAAAGAGAGCAAACAATATATATATTTTAATCTAGGAGTAATGTTGATAATTCATAAATTGGTGTAATGCCTTTGTGATGGTGAGGGTGTGTAACCCACCAATTCTTCATTTTTCTACTGTTTTTTTTTTTTTCAGTATGAAGATTGAGACAGTACTGTTTGTGTTGTAGCCTTGTTCCTTGGTGATTTATCACTTGCAAAACATTAGCAGATTCATTGCCCTGTGAAGTTTCTACGTGGTTATGGCAATTTGAAAATAAAATATATAGGTATATATTATTGATTTATCGTGTTTTGTTTTTTTAAATTTGTTTTATGACAGCGTTATTTCTCCTGGCGAGGTCAGGTAGCAATGACAGCAGTGACATCGTTGTGTGCCTTTGGCGCTATGTTGTCCCTGACAACCGTGGGAGCAGTCTTATATGCCTCAGCTCTTGTGTTCATCACGTTTGTCTGCCCAGCATGGCTCATCAGTCTTCAGCCCTATAAAAAGTGAGTGAAGAATCGTGCTGACTTTTTCACTACATTGTTTACCAGCACATCTGCATAATGTCAGATTCTGTTGTTTATACTTAATAATATTAGTTGAATGGCATCCATTCATGTTCAGCAAGGGTCATGTTGTCTCTTTCAGTGTAAAAGAAATGTTGCGTCCATGTACTTAGGCGTAAGTATGGGAAGCTGTATGCAAAACTTTGCAGTCACTGACAGAAAGATTTTGCTTTCTGTTGTTAATGTTTGTGATTTGGGATAGTATTTGTTACTCATGAGGGGCAAAATTCGGATTGCTTTCTTGGCGAAATCAAGACAGCGACGGGGCAGTGCTACCCAAACAACAAGTGGAGACGGGGTGGGGAGGGAGAAAGACAAGAGGATGGCTTTTGTATCAGGCATTCACTCGTCAAGGACACGTGCGCAGGAACTCAAAAGTCTGTGCAATGGAATGTATGCGTGCACAGACTAGATCCCCACACCACTGTTCTGGAAAGCAGAATGAATAAAGCAAAGACTGGCCAGTCTTATGAATGCGACTGCTGATTTATTTTGTCTACATTTTTGTGTATCCATTTTGTGTGTGTGTGTGTGTGTGTGTGTGTGTGTGTGTGTGTGTATGCAACGACCGTAATAGTGAAGTGACTGTGGTTTTGGTATTGGTTTCAGCAATATTTATGGCCCTTGGGATGAAGCAGAAGTTGAAGAAGAAGAACCAAAACGCAGCAGATGACGACAGCCGTCCATTCGTAAAACTGACGATTCGTTCCAGAAAAATAATGGCATCCTCAAGACCCAAGTATTGTGAATCGTATTACGTTGTAGTGACAGCCAGTAGGTTCCACCCTCACGCATCAGTTATTGTGTGATAGAGTGGATAAGTTGACGTGTTTTGCCTGTGGTTATGTCAAGATGGTATGTTTTGCTTGTGGTTATGTCAAGATGGTATGTTTTGCTTGTGGTTATGTCAAGATGGTATGTTTTGCCTGTTGTTATGTCAAGATGGTATGTTTTGCCTGTTGTTATGTCAAGACGGTATGTTTTGCCTGTTGTTATGTCAAGATGGTATGTTTTGCCTGTTGTTATGTCAAGATGGTATGTTTTGCCTGTTGTTATGTCAAGATGGTATGTTTTGCCTGATGTTATGTCAAGATGGTATGTTTTGCCTGTGGTTATGTCAAGATGGTATGTTTTGCCTGTGGTTATGTCAAGATGGTATGTTTTGCCTGTTGTTATGTCAAGATGGTATGTTTTGCCTGTTGTTATGTCAAGATGGTATGTTTTGCCTGTTGTTATGTCAAGATGGTATGTTTTGCCTGTGGTTATGTCAAGATGGTATGTTTTGCCTGTGGTTATGTACAAATATACATAAAGGTTCCGGGGAAAAAAATTAGAAAAAAATTCATATTTAGTAATACCATCATTAAATCTGTGCTAACAAAAACAATAAAAATATGTAGTACAGTTATTAAGTATTCAAAGTGCAAATACATCATACCTGGAGCATTCATGCTTTGCAATATTCCTATTCTTGCATATAGTTGTTTCTATTCCGAGCTTTCCGCCAGCAAGAATTGGAATATCGCAAGACATCTACATTAATACTCCAGGTATATGGCATTTGCATTTATCTTTAAATATATGACAGTTGCATGCAATAGCTTTTTAAGCATCTGCATCGTTTTTCAATTATGGGTGCCATTTTTGCTTTGCTCTATGTGTGCGAGTGTGTGTTTTAGTATGTGAGTTATGTGTGTTTATGTTTGCTTGTACATTGTGTAAACATGCAGAGGTGCCTACCGTAAGCGCTAGCGCATATTTTTTAGAATTTTCAACATAAAATACGACTATACGAGCAATTTCTTAAAAATACGCATTTTCGTGGTGTACCCAACAACAACAAAAAAATTTCGCACTTATTTTATATATGTTCCGATCTGCTATTTCCTTTACTTGCTTACCCTAGAACGCATGCACGAAAGTGAAATCTCGTGCGTGAGAGGTGGTGCGAGACTTTGTATCCGTCAAACATGCTGCTAAACATGGCGTCGCGAAAGTGTTTACATGAGAGTGATGATGAGAGCGATTCTGAAGAAACGCGCGGTAAGGTTGCAAGTAAGCAAAAAGCGCGACAACATTTCTTATGCAAATACCGGGAACGTTTTCGAGGAATAATCGAATCTTTGAAAGGAGACCATTATGCTCACTGCAACACGTGCAACAAAGTGTTCAGCATTGCTCACAGCGGTGCATACGACATTCAGCAACACTTAGATGAGGTATTATGAACAAAAAATTTATTTTGGTTCAGGATGTTTTATTTTGTTTTTATTATATAGTGCAAACCTTTAGAAGATTAAAAAAAAATTTCAATTGTTAAAATCGGCCAATATTAAGGCACTTATTTAACTGTTAAAAGTGGCCTGGTAACCCTCACATAAAAATAAAACGCGTTTTTCCCCAAAGTGGCTCAGGTGTCTAAAATTAATACAAAGTGCATAAAAAGGAACTGTATTTAAACAAGAAAATGCAGAACAGTCTACATGTAGTAAGCTCAGAAAACAAAACGTTTCGCCAGTTTCAGCAGAATATACGAAAATAATGATGCATTTATATATATATTCATAATTCATATTAATTAATTGTTCGACAATATGAAGATCTTTTAGGTGGTTATGGAGTAAAATACAACACAAAAAATAATATATTAGTGTGCATTTGTGACCATAACTTGTTGCATTCTATATTATTTTGTTTCATGAGTATTAAAATGGTGAGCTGGAATTAGTATGAATTAATGTTTTGTGAATGTGGCAGTTTTCATGACAATAATTCTTTGATCAAATGTTGTGAGTTGCGCGAAATCTAACATTACACAAAACACACATTTTTCATGCAGCCAGTACACAAATGGTCAGACTACATTACATTACATTATTATTGCTTTAGGTCCAGCGGACTCTTCCAAGCCAAATCAGGACCGGACAACCCCTGATCCGCATAAAAGATCTGCTGAAACAACCCTAGTGGTAAAACCGAAAGCTCCCCACCAGCCAGTCACTTTACAATAAAGACATCCCACGCAGGGGACGGCTGAGGCTTCACCCCAACTTATCGAACCCCCGTTTACAAAAACAAAATAGAATACAAACATCATTATAAATTATCAACAAAACACATACATATAAAATGCCTACATTGCTAAATAATAACATCATAGGAAGCCCTAGTGACCACCTGGCAGAAAGCGTCCAATATTCCCAAGCTGATCCAACAGACCTCATACACAAATAAGGAGTCTTGTCCCGGAAGAGTTTTCAAGAAAAAAGGTAGGAGACTGGTCTAGCGAAGAAGACGATAGTATAGCAGATTGATAGAACAGAGCAGGAATGAGAAAGAGCAAATGAGAAAGACAGCGACAGTGGGAATTTAAAGCACTAAATTTCCAGAAAGTGGGGATACTATTTATACTGAAACCCTCGGCACCCCAACGGGGGTAATGATATTACATCAGTTGTTTAAGTGTTGCTATATAGTTAGTATTGAAAGAGGTGTGATAGTAGTCCAAGCCTAAGCTGCCATCTAGGAATGGTAGTAGTCCCCATAGAAAGAAAGGGGAAGTGAGGGACATGGGAGAGGTTGGTGAGAATGTGTTAGAGTGAGGCAGTGTATTTGTGTATCTTCATTGTAAACCGCATGGTCTGAGTTGCCATGCATGGTCTGTAAACTCTTGGTCTCTTTTTTGCATGTAAAGGGGGGAAAAAATAATATGAAAAAGAACAAGAATGGCAAGGACAATGTTAGCCTACTTGATAAAACAGAATCTCAGCCTATTCTCAACTTTCATAAACACAAGCGTTCACATATATCACAATCAATTCTATTACGTTCAGTAACATGTTTCACCAACAGTCAGCATGCATATGGTCAAGTTTATGCATTTTCACGTTTTCAGACACGTGCAGAAACAATACAGTTTAAACCAGTTTACATTTTCAAAAGAAACAAAAAATGTACGCAGACATTCGCATACCAACAGGAAATAATATCAGTAATATCACCCAGGCAAACCAGGCCTAGGAAAAACGCAATAATATTAATGACGAAGAAAAAAACAACACAAAACACACCGCTGGTACATAACAGAAGAATTATAAATGAGATTTAATAGTCATGAATACACCACAGCCTGTAGTAAAAATGATAATGGCGACACACACACATTTGGCCACTTTTCATAGCAAAAGAATGACGACCAATGCAGTTGGATGCATAGTTGCAAAGTCAGCAGCTCATTATAGAAACGACCTAAACCCAACAACACTTTTTTTTCAAAAGTACTCATTCATGCCAAAAATACGTAAAATGTTGACAGATAACAATGATGATAATGGTGGTGATGGTGCAGTAATGAGGATGATGACTAGTCATTGTCATAGAGCTCCTACCATCCCTTTGTTTTCCATGTCAAAATGTCCACACTATGATTTCAGAATTGATGATGATGACGATAATGATGATGGGAAAAGTGATAATGACGATGATGACGAATACTTAAATAGTTTTAAAATAAATATCACCATTTGAAGACACAATGATTTATAGCAAGTTCGGAGTTTATTATTATCATCATGGAACAATGGCTGTTGTCATTTTAACGGAAAAGCATGAATATACTTATTTTTTTCGCCCCACAACACAAGGATTTAGACAGTGATGATAAATATTATAGGACGATGATGATGATGTTTGTAGTCATGTAAGGATTTCAATAGAGTGCAAACTTAGTTTGTAATGGGAATCTATTTGCACACAAGCAGGAGTAGGCAATGTTTTTAGACAACATCATTCCACATACTACTGACGCACTGCTCCAGAATAAGGAGTAAGCAATAGGAAGTGTGACAGATTAACCTTTTAAAAGAAAATGCAACAGTCTCATACTCATTACAACACAGCGCCGCCCAAAAATAATACAGATGATTTTTATCTCACTATTATTTAAAACTGATGAGATACCATACCGCAGTATTGTTTCCGAGCGTCGATCTAAGGGAGAAAAAGTTACGGAATAATCAACAAGTACGCCCACAGAAAGACCAGAATTTCATACCTCAGACATAATTATACAGGACTACACAGTCATCCAAATGAATTCAACTAATAATTGTTCAAAATAAACAGCATGTGATTATTTTCGGAGTCAGCCCATGAACCGAGCATTCAAAAAAAATCTGGATTTTGGGGGTTTTGGGGGTGGGTCAAGTACATAAGACTCACATTGCGGCATGCATGCTCAGAGGTGCCAACCCCTTAATCTTCTTGTCAGTATTTCCGGACTCGTTTGTCAGTATTTTTTAACGCTTGTCAGTATGTTTTTTCTCGCAAATACCAGCCAATGACACTATAAAATAACGACAGGTTTCCCTCTGAAACAGCAGGCCATTTTCAGTTCTCTAAAATTACGATGAAAATCAGCTTGTTGAACATTACACTTGTTTTACTCTAAAATCACCATGAAAATCAGCTTGTTGAACACAGCGACGTTCAGTGAGTGCAGGAGTATTATTATGAGACCAGAAACCGGTACAGAAGCACCGCTGGCAAAGATAACCCTTTACTGGGCACACGTCTATTTTTTAGCTCTAAACAGGCAAGACATTTTATAATTTTAGAGATATTTTGGGGTACGTTAGTAAAAACACCACATCTTACTCTTAGGTATTAGTGCATAGATTTAAATGAAATAAAATGCAAAATGAACAGAAATAAATTCTTTTTTGATTATCTACCTTTTTATGCTTCTCTTGTTATGTCTTGTTTTTTATTACTCCATGTGTTTACAAATTTTTTTTTTAAAAGTCCAAACATGCCTCCTCTTCTTCTTTACTTCCCTGCCCATCTGAAAGATCGGATGCATGCATGCTACTGACACTAATGTCAGTACCGATCTCTTCCTCCGACTTAAAGTCTATTTCTCTCACTTTAATGTCTGATAAATGGAAGCCTGTAAACTCTCCTTCATCAGTCGAAGAATTCAAACAATCCATTTTAGACATTCACACTAATTTTTTTTACAATCGAAAAAACGAACGCATCAAAAAGAAAACTTGCGGAAATGCAGTCGATTGTTTTCAAAACAGAATATACCGGAAGTCAATTTCCGGAAGTCTCGCAATCTTTCAAACAACGCGAGAATATAACCAGTGGTTGATACGGACGCTTTTGGGCGTTTTGCCTGTTTAGACCTTCGACCGCTACGCCCGGTAAAGGGATAAACGATCGGCAACTTCTCCTCCGTATTTTTATTAAAGCTACCGTATTTCCGTATTTAATTCACTTTGCCGGAATTAAATACGGTCAATCCGTACTGGTTGGCACCTCTGCATGCTAGTCAAATATACCAGTGAGCATCACTAAGCTTAATTTAAAATGAAATAAATCACCGGTTCTGGCATTATTGCATGTTGGAGATTCATGTCTGTACCTTACAATGCTTTTCATCACATATCTATAGTTTGTAAACATACTGGTAAGCAAGAGTTAATTGTAAGTTGTGAACAATCTGCTGTTGTAATCTTCACTGTAGTGTCCTTATATAGCACATGCACTGTTCAGCTCAAAGAGCTGCTCAAGACAATGGACACCAAGGTCCAGCATATCTGTACTTCATGCAAGATAAAGAATAAAGATTGTGAGAGAATAACCTCAAGGTCTAGTCTGTGTACCTGCGTGCATTCCATGGCATAATCAAGAGCAATAAACTCATGTCCTATACTAGTTTGTGTGCTAGATACATAAACATGACCAGCAAGCAGAAATGCTATTTGCCTTTGGTCAGTTGCTTGAGGACTACATTACATTACATTACATGATTATTGCTTTAGGTCCAGCAGACTCTTCCGAGCCAAATCAGGACCGGACAACCCCTGATCCGCATAAAAGATCTGCTGAAACAACCCTAGTGGTAAAACTGAAAGCTCTCCACAGCCAGTCACTTTACAATAAAGACATCCCAAGCAGGGGACGCTGAGGCTGTACTCTAATTTATCGAACCCCCGTTTACAAAAAACAAAATAGAAGACAACCATCATTATAAATTATCAACAAAACACATACATATAAAATGCCTACATTGCTAAATAATAACATCATAGGAAGCCCTAGTGACCACCCGGCAGAAAGCGTCCAATACTCCCAAGCTGATCCAACAGACCTCATACACAAACAAGGAGTCTTGTCCAGGAAGAGTTTTCAAGAAAAAAGGTAGGTCATTGATCTAGCGAAGAAGAAGATAGTATAGCAGAGTGATAGGACAGAGCAGGAATGGGAAAGAGCAAATGAGGAAGACGGCGACAGTGGGAATTTAAAGCACTAAATTTCCAGAAAGTGGGGATACTATTTATACTGAAACCCCCGGCACTCCAACGGTGGTACTGTTGCCGCAGTGAATCGGTCATTCCTATAAAGGAAAGACAGGTTTTCAACTGGGGCTTTCACTTTTCCCTTTATAGGTTAGAACAATCTACAGTGGCAAGATTGCTCATGACCCCAAGGGGTCTTTGGTCAGTTGCTTGAGGACATAGACGGTCAGCATCAAGCAGGCTTGCATTAGATCCTGTTCTCTCAGATAGTGCCTTGAGCAGCTCTTGAGCTGGAAAAGCGCCAGATAAAAACAATATAAATTGTAATATGTATGCAAAAAATAGTTTGCCGAAGTGAGGATTGAACTCTCATCGCCCGGGATACATACTTGCTACAATATTATGCATATAACTTCATCTTTATTTATTTATTTGAAATACTGTTCAGTTATCGCCTCTGTGTTCGAGACTGGGGTCATGTTAACTCAATGAATGAAAAATAACAAAACAATTTATGGCATCAGAATGAACAGGTGCTTTGAGAATACGGCAAACCTGAACCAACCAGACAACTGACACACCGATGATAAGCCACTTGATGAGTAAATGTCATAGTCAAACAAAAACAAAGCAGTCAATCACCCAATCATTTAGTCCTACTGTGACCATGCAACAAAGAACAGTCACTGCAACAGTATAACCGACTGGTCAACCAACCAAACTAATCTCTTTGTTATGCTGTTCTTAAAGTACAACTAAGAAATCAAACACGGTGCAACCGTTTCACACACAAAAGCCCGTCCAAGACACCATACAACAGAAGAGGACTATATCTGGATTAACACAGTTGCATTGTCAGCAAAACAATTGTGGAAATGTATTGTACAGTGAATGCACACAACACTCTGTCAAACAACATTATTGCAACATCAACCTAGAAGGGTAAAGCCCATATGACCCACATGCTCCTTATGGAACTCACAATATTTAACATGAAAATGAGTGCCAGAAAAAAAAAGAAATGGTGGCATTAAAATGCAAAGTAATATTGACTTCGATCTTTCTATGCTATTTACCTTGAGATGACCTTGACCTCTCACTCCAAACATACTCATGTAATATCAATAAACTACAGCAAAAGTTGTATTATGCCAAAAAACACTTACCTTGGGATGACCTTGACCTTTAGTGACTTGACCTCGGGATAACCTTGACCATTACATGATCTTTCATGCATGTTTGATCAAATAATCCCATGTTGTTGCATACCATGGGTTCAATAAACAGCTACTCCACTGTATGATGACCTTTTTTTTGCAAGGACTAAAATGACCTTGACCTTCAAGATCAACGCAAAAAAAAACGGAACATATATGAAATATCAATCATTCATCTCTAAATAAAACAAGTTTGGACTTTATATCTCTCATAGTTTAGGGCTAAGGTCACTTTAATATACCTATACAAACTGACTTTGGACAGCTCCAGTGACCTTGACCTTGGAGTGAGGTTGATAAAATTTGCATAGTATGTGTGTCTCATTGATATCTATTATCATAATTATGCATCAAAGAATCATAATTATGAAGACAAAAAATGTTTTGGTTAAAATTTGCCATTTTTTTAACTAACATTTGTTGACCCTGTGACCTTGGCCTTGAAGTGAAGTCATTCATTCACTGATCATTTTCGAGGTCTGATGGGTACACACCATCTTACCAAGTTTGGTTGTGATAGTTGAAATAGGCTCTGAGTACTTAGCCACTTTAAAGTTTTTGCAGAAACAGACGGCGGACGACATTTTTAAAAAATATCATTTTTTTACTATTTAGGACTCGTCTCGCACAGATTTGCAAACATCTTGAAATTGATTTTGGGGTGTGAGTTTATAAGACTCACACTGCTATACATGCGAGTCAAAAACTGTAGAAAAAAATCAAAACATCAGACTAAACAAAAAATCGAAAAACCCATTAGGTCTAGATCAAAATACTGGAGTCATGTGAGCAGCCTGGAAAATATCATCACCCTCAACAACAAAACCAACATTATTTCATGTCACAATACCAAGGTAAAAACCTTTATAAATAATAATAACTAACAGATTTGTTATAAATAACATAACAAAAACACTAGTTAGCGCATGCATTCTGTCTAGATTGGATTATTGTAATTCAATCCTTGTAGGTTGCACACAGAAAGTCCTTAGACCTCTTCAGCAAGTCCAAAACTCTGCAGCTAAACTCATCTTCAAAGAACGGAAATCACAGCATTGCACGCCTCTCTTTCAAGAGCTACACTGGCTCAATTGAACAACGAATTAAATATAAAACCTCATGTCTCTGCTACCACATCATCTCTGGAACTGCTCCTAGCTATCTTTCCGAACTTTTGACTGTCTATGTTCCTTCTCGGTCTCTCCGCTTGTCTGCAGATGAAAGGATGTTCGGTGTATCAGAATACCACAGGGTGAGACACGGTGGTAGAGCTTTCAGTTTCTTCTCCGTTCAGACCTGGAACTCGCTACCTCGGTCCGTCCGTCACAGTCCTTCACTAGCGTCTTTTAAAACGAACTTGAAGACGCATCTTTTTAGAGAGGCCTTTTCTTAGGCGCCATGAGTGAGTGTTGTTAGTTATTTTTGGTGTTGAGATGTATATGTGGCTGCGTGTTATTGACCAATGTACGCATGTTGTGTTTACATTTTGTTTGTGTAAAGCGCTTTGTGATTTTGGAAAGCGCTGTATAAATTGCCTATTATTATTATTATTATTATTATTATTATTATTATTATTAACATATGTTATACTCACACATCCTCTCTTCCCCCCCCCCCCCTTCCCTTCCACCCACCCAACCTCTCCCCAAAAATCTTTCCAATGGAGAAGTTTGTGAAACAAAAACATCAGATCATAAAATCGTTTAAATGATATGGTCTCTGTGCAGATGACGTAAAGACAATAACTTCATGACATCTGACTATACTATTCCCCTTGAAAGAAGCATTGGTCTACTGATTGCTACTGTTTTGTATCACTATCAGTACAGGCAGACGCATGCTACCCAAACATCTGCACAGAGATCATGCAGGACACACATTATAACATTGTCACACTACTAGTCTTTGGAACTTCAGCATCGTCCACGGCGGGGGCGTAGTTGCCCTCTTTGTAACGCTGGCTGTCAGTGAGCAAACATTTTTGTGCAGCACATCAATTCTCCAAAAAAGGAGGAAATCGCATCAAGAAACGGTAACAAAGAGTTCACAAAAGGGAGGTAAGTGCAGCTAGAAATGGTACCCAAATTGGTGTAGATAATTTTATCCTCAAGTTAACTGAACTTTGTGGCAGAGCAGGTTATGATTCACCAACGATGGCAAAATGATATCAAAAAAACGTGGCAACCGTTCACAGGAGGGAGAGAATTTTCAGCTAGAAATGGTACAAAGGTTGGTGTGCATAATTTTGTCCTAAAACATTTAGCTGAACTCAGATGACTATACCTGTTGCCTCTATCAGGCTGTCAGTCAGACTGAAAGTTGCACTGACCACAATGCAAGTGTCAGACGCCGTTGAGGGCCTCCTCCAAAATGCAGCCTATGCTTGGTAGATCTCTGACACTCAGCCAGCGTCCAAGGTCGCCTGTTATAACTGAAACCGGCCATTTGAGTGGCTGGTATGTTAGGGTTTTGCGCTCTGTTGGTGACCATCCTTCAATACACTCTGTTGGTGACCACCCTTCAATGCACTCTGTTGGTGACCACCCTTCAATGCACTCTGTTGGTGACCACCTCTCAATGCACTCTCTCCCAACTGGGCTCTCTAGCTCATCACTCTATTAGTCCATCATGAAACGCTGACAGCAGGCTTTTTGCTCTGTGGGAAGCTCAGTTAGTTGTTGGAACAGGGTTTCAACACAGCCGGTGTGCTTGACTGTTAGTAGTATCACCATATTTGTTGCGCCTTTCCCTGCTCTAACAAATACTCAAAGCAGCGGGTGGTGTTTTTTTTTAAGGCTATTAGTTGTAGTTTAGTCTGTCACGACGCCTTCCTCATGTGCTAGTTCTTATTTGGACTTCCCGCTGATGGCAGTGCCAGACTTGCTTTTCTTGGTCTGGTTGCTGGCTTTCTTCTTCAGACGCTTTACCAGCCTTGTTCCCTGCACACAATAAAAGTAGTTAAAAAAAAAAATTAAACTATAAAAAACAGAATTAAAATGAAATAGAATTTAAAAAGAAATTAACAATTGTTTAAAAAAAAAAAAAAAGTTAATTAATATGCTGTGAGTTTGAATGGGAACTAATCTACTAAAGCTGAGTGTACTATAGCTTTCATTCCCATTCTCCACTCCAGTCCAACTTTACTTGATCAATTTTAATCATTAAAACGGACTTTTCCAGAGCCAAAAAAATTATGAAAACCACCAAACTCACTCTTGTGCCTGTGACTCCTGATGTTGACATGGTCATGGCAGTATTGTCTTCATCGCCATCTGTCTCGTCCGTGCCGACGGTGGCCAGTCGTTCTCGGCTCAGCACGGGCTCCGATATTGTGTGGTATACCTGCAGTAGTAAAAAAGTACAGTAGTGGTTAGGAGGGACGGCGGACCTGCATGTTTACACAGCCTGGGCGTTTATCCCCCCACCTCCACCTCTTCCTCCCGTAACTGCTGCAGGGGAACTAGAGTCTGTGTTACCAATGAAAGGTCAAGGGTAGTAATAATAATAATCCATAGATTTATATAGCGCACATATCTCACACACACAAAAGAGGGATTCAAGCACATAGCAATGCAACCATCATAGCTGCATTGAAAACAGAAATTCCCACCCACCCTTTAACTGCCTAAATTCTTAAAAAAATTAACCCTTTCACAGCTAATGTTGCATCAATGCTACTGTAGTGCTGGCTCGCATTTCTGCACCGAGGTTACCCAATGACCGAGTCTGTGTTCTCTCCCGTAGGTCCTAAATCTCTCAAAAACGAATGCGCTGCTCCGCCTACACAGACTGTAGTGAATATCTGTTGTTGTATTGTGTGTAGATGTGTGAACACACTCTGCAGTTCCAGGCCGCTGGCACTGGGAATGTCTTTGATTCCAGACAGCTGGCGGTGAAAAGGTTAACATCAATTGTAGAGTATAGTCACACGCTTTCACTACTGGTCACACCAGCGAACCAGTTGACAAAAGAAAAAAATACGGTCACACGTTAGCCAATCCGGGATTTGAATCAGGGACATTTCAGTTACCAGTAAACCTCTCTACCAACTGAGCTGCCCGGCCCCTGCAAGGGTTAACATACTTACCATGACACAAAAATAAAGGCTCAAGCAGGTCACATTGTCTAAATAAAACAATTGTTGAGTGACAGTATCTATATAGCATGTGCTAATAATACAAACTAAAAGAAAAAGTCTAGAATTAATTACGACTATTTGGGCGTCCAGAAAAGGAAAGTAAATAAAAATAAAACAGATAGAATAGAAGAAAAAAAAAGAAGAATATTTCAGTGGTTCTTGGCGTTCAACGGTGTGCAAACTTGCAGCAAGGGAGCGACTGGGATGAGGGGGAATAGGCATTGACGTCATTCACTCTCTTGTGCCAGTCGGAAGTTGGTGGCTAGTGCCTTGAGCAGCTCTTTGACCTGGAAAGCACTATGCAAAACAAGAACCCATTTTAGTGGACGAATACTGGAAAGTGTGAATTACCTTTTCACTTTCAGGGTTGTCATCTCTTTCATCGTCAAGATCGTCGCTCTGCTCCTCCATAATGATGTCGTCATCGTACATATACTCATCGTCTGTGGTCAAGGTGAGTTTTGGTTCCTCATCAGTCACTGCGTGCAGAACATATTTACTTTATGGATTGACTTCAAAGGACGAATGGGAATCCATGGCATCACAAGTATATCAACTAACAAGTTAGTATCTCCCTTCTTTGTCTCTGTCGACAAGCGCGTACAACCGGTTGCTTCCCTTTACATGCTTTACGCTCCATAGAGCGTCGTCGGCCTAAAATAGTTTTTTAGAAACTTCAAAACCCAGGGGAATTATGGGTAGGGAAATCATTTTCTGAAATGACGTCGGCAGGACTCTTCGCGATTGGTGCATGGCACATGAGACACACGCAAAATGGCATCACAAGAAGATTGGTTAGATCTGAATTCGTCTAATTTGACCTCGCATGCTGCTGGAAAACAATGTAATTTGAATTTGCTTTCAAAAATCAAAAGAGAGCGAGACTACAACAAAGTACAATGAGCCAAGGCGACGCAAACACTCAAGGCCGACAGAACAAAAAGCACACAAACTACAAGAGGTAAGTACCCGTGACCATACAGTCAATAAAGTAGGCCTAACCACCATTGCAAAATAGGATTGATCATCACCATGATTGAATTTTTCCACCCCACCTTCCAATCGGTACGGAATCGAACATATGCTCAAATCATCATATCTTTGACAGACCTTGCATGTGCATTATACAGTGTGATTCAAGCGATAAATGAACCACCACATCGAAGCGACTCACGATCGCCTGCACTGAGCTCACATACATGTGTGCATGTTTCTATAAATCCTTCGTGTTCTCCTTCGATAATTTAGCAAAGCCTTTGTTCACTACCAGAAATATGCAGTTCCTCTCCCAACTTTCGTTTAATTTCAGCCAGCACATCTTCGCGAGAAATGGCGACCATGACTGCAACCGTAGCTAGTTATCAGTTACTTCCCTTGAACAGATTTCCCAGAATTCTCTATTCTATTTTTAGGTTTGGGATACCCCCGTCTCAGCTTGTGGCTAAAACCAAGGGCAACGGGACCACCGCACGTCGACTGGGGGCAATATGAGATACTAACTTGTTAGTTGATATACTTGTGATGGCATTGATTCGGGATGGTCCTAGTGTTTATGGGAATTCCCATATTTTCATGCAACCTGCAGTGTGTAACGTCAAATCCAGGACAACTGACTATGGGTTGGTTCGACTTGGAACATATCCAAACTCTTACTTCATTCAATCTTTTTTTCAAAAGAACTGCTAGAATTCAAACTGTATAATATTGTAATAATTTTTAATTTAATTTTTACAATTATTATTATATTTTCATTTTTCTTAAATAACAACACAATATTTTGTGGCATTTAATTGTAATATTAAATTGCACTCAGTGTATGTTTGGTACTTCCAGTTTTGAATATTCTGACCATCACTCACCTATTATTATTTTTATTGCATCTTCTTGAGTCTCCTTTTCTAAATATCATTTTATTGTTTCACGGACTTCTGTTGGGAAGCATTGTTTTGTTTTTTATGTTTTGTCTGCCTGATTATGCACTTTGTCGATTTGTCTTGTTTTTGTCCACATTAGCATTTTATTTGTTTCTCGTGATATTAATCTTCTTTTAACAAAGGCAAAGAACAACCAGGACCAAAGCAACACTTGAAATAAGTGTAATTTTTACTTCTTCCACTTTTCAACTATCCTACCGATCATCGGTGCCCAAAAAAAAACATGTCACCCCTCGTCATCACATAGACTGGAACACTCCAACTATGATGCCGACATATCTATCCGATGTCACAAAATGCTATTGCTTTTGATATTATGGTAACTATTTATATGAATTGGTTATGGGTACATTTAGCCTGCAATGTTTGTTTTACTTGCTGATTAGTTATTTGCAAAAGCAAAAATTGGAATGACATGAATTAGCCAGCTTGTATTAAAAGTGCATTGGACAACACGATGACCTGCTCATAGTGGTGAAAAAAACTGAAACTCCGATGGTATGGCCACGTCACCAGATCATCAGGTCTTGCAAAGACCATCCTGCAAGGCACAGTGCAAGGAGGTAGAAGAAGAGGGAGACCGAAAAAGAGGTGGGAGGACAACATTCGAGAATGGACTGGTTTGACACTGAGCGAAACAATCAGGGTTGCTGAGAACTGGGAAAGATGGAGTATGCTGGTTAAACGATCATCTGTGGTGCCCCTACGACCTTCGAGTTATGGGATAGGATAGGATCTCCCGTTTCTTACTCCTTCGGATGAGAGTATAAACCGAGGTCTAGTCTGTGTCGCATACATTCCATCATAACGGAATTTAAAGATCCTGACGCTCATGTCCTAGACGGGTGAGTGCCGGTGACAAGAACACACCCAGCATGCACCTAGGTCCTTCTCCCCCATCCCTGGCTGCCCAGGATTGTGCTCAGTTGTCTGGAGCGTTATTACGGTGCGCCCAAAGGCTGCAAGTTGGCGCCTCTGGCGGCTTGAATTAGATCCTGTATTGGCCAGCGCCTTGAGCAGCTCTTGAGCTGGAAAAGCGCTGTATAAGAACGATTAAATAATAATAATAATAATAATAGGTATTAAAAGTATGCTTGATAAGGATTGTATTGATAGGATATAAATTCAGTATATTAATGTTTTAATACAGGGATGAATGTGAGGAATAGTGACATTGTAACTGGGAGCTACTTGGGTTATGGAGGAATAGTCATGATGGACGCTTGGTCCAGCTGGTAGTAAAACAAAGGTTTACAGATTTATGTAAACAGACAAGTGGCCGAAAAGACGCTTAACACGGGGATCAGCCTTGACACTACAAGACCACCCATGAGAAGTTCAGTCATCTTCCGAGGAGGTCCTATCACCCTTCCAGTAAGCAAGAGACGCTTTATCACTCGGTAGAAGCAGTGAGAGACGGGAGCGTTGAAGTTGGCAACTCTCAGCAGGATCATCATTAGCTCACCTTCACAGCAGCAGTCGGACGAACACGGATGATGCAAATCGAGCTAAGTACCGAAAAAGTAATGACTATTAATGATTTCTTTAACCCGAGTGCCCCAGCAGTGGCGTGAGAGGTGATAACTGAAAGTGTGCCAAAGACACTAACTAAATCACCGGTTGTTGTTTTTTTTGGTGGGGGGTGCGGTGGGGAAATATTTTGGTCTGGATTGTTATTGTTGATGTTTATTATATGTGATGTAGAATAAGTGTGTTGAATAAAAGTTGTATGGTACGTAAGAAAGTGTAACAACTGCTGTTCGTCTCGGGTCCGGCTGGTGCGGACATCAAAGAGTTCTTTTTCTTGTCTACTTCTCCATCTTTAGGCCTTCTAAATCAATCCACTCTTGATCTTGACATGCGACACGGGGTATTTTTTTCTTGCGATGTGAGAAGTGTTGGATTGATCCAATACGGGGCAGCCAAGAGGTTAATATATTCAGCAGATTGGAAATGATCTCTAATATGATGCACAGTTTGAGAACACAAATAGTCCAGGACAAAACTTTTGACTATATCAATGCTTTCAACACATTTTGTATCAAGACAGCTTATTGTGGAGCACTATTTATGTGACACCATCCTGTATTGTACAGTAGTTATATGTTATACCCAGTTGTGGAACATTGCCCTTACAGGAATTACAACAGGAAGAAGAAGAAGAAGAAAAAGAAGAAGAAGAAGAGGAAGAAGAGGAAAAAGAAGAAGAAGAAGAAGAAGAAGAAGAAGAAGAAGTATAATGTTCATTTAGGACTGCTCCAGATATTAAATCTCTGATTTTCGCTGTGCGTCGACTGGAAAGTTGATTTTGTCACGTTGACATACCTTCACTCTCATCACCACCAAGGTAGAACTTGGACTGCGGTTTCTCTATCCTGGAAACCAGCTCCGCAAGATCTGTGAAGTAGGCCATCGCGGGCACGCTGGTCTGCACAAGGAAAAAAAACAATTGCAAATGTTCACAATTACACATGGTTTTTCGTTGTGATGATGATGATGATGAGGATGATGATGATGAGGATGGTCATGAGGAAGAGAAAAAGGAGAAGGAAGAGGAGGAGGAGGTCAGTGGTGATGTAAAAGTGGGCCATAGATCCTAGACTGATCCCAAAATCATTACAAACAAGCAATGAAGTTATGGTGACCGTGAAGATGGCAACAGTGAAGTTGGCAACAGTGAAGACAGTGACGGTGAGGGAAAGCATGGGTCTTTACCTTAAAGCTCTGGAAAATATCCAAAGCATGCACATTCAACTACGTCCATGACAACACTGATGACGATGACAATACATTTCATAGTGTCATTTTCCACGTCACCAGACATCAAAATAAAAATTAAAAAATAAAAATGTTCAAAACATGATCATTCTTCAAACCATATTTAATGAATGAAAAGTTACAAAATTCACATTCAAATAATAATTCAAGTAATTCCCATATAAACTCCATAACTCCTTTTACATTACATACACTTAATTGTTACATAAATACCAACAGCCAGCAGACGAGTTTTCAATCTAACCTATAAATTACAAGGTTAAGATACTCAAATCTTGACAGGCAATCAAGAAAACTGTTGACTTCAGACAACACGCTGTATGCACTTAGAGCACAGCAATTAAACATCATACTACGGTTTCTAAGCTTGCACTTTAGCAATGCTACCAGCTTGGCATTCAATGGTTAGAAAGCTTGCGGCATTTCAATTAACAGAGCAAGAAGTCAAGAAAGTCATCTTAAGCTCAAAACCAACATCTTGCTCTCTTGACCCCATTCCTACCCCCATGTTGATAGAGAATCTTGACCCTCTACTCCCGACCATTACCCACATTATCAACGAGAGTCTGTCCTCTGGTGTTGTTCCGTCTGTGCTCAAAACGGCTGTCATCAAACCCCTCCTTAAAAAGCCAAGTTTAGACAAAAATAATCTAAAGAACTATAGACCTGTTTCGAACCTCTCCTTCCTGTCCAAAGTCATAGAAAAAATTGTTCTCAAACAACTGTTTGCCTACCTATATGATAACGCTTTACTTTGCCCCAACCAGTCTGCCTACCGACCCTTCCACAGCACTGAGACAGCCCTCCTAAAGGTAACCAACGATCTGTTGCTGGCCTTAGATAATGGTAACGTCTCCGTTCTCACCTTACTAGACCTCTCAGCCGCTTTTGACACAGTCGACCACCACATTCTCTTTAACACTATTCAACACTACTTTGGAATCTCCGGCTCGGTCCTGGCTTGGTTCCACTCATATCTTTCCGACAGATCACAAGCAGTCACTGTCGATGGCTGTTTCTCCAGCACAGCAGACTTGGTGTGCGGCGTGCCTCAGGGTTCCGTTTTAGGGCCGGTGTTATTCACTCTGTACACCAAGCCACTGCTTCTCCTGCTTAGAAAGCATGCTGTTGAGAGTCAGTCATTTGCAGACGACACACAACTTTATAAATCCACAGCCCCCTCTCTCATTAATTCCACTGTTCAGACTTTGGAGAACTGCATCACAGACATTAAGTCATGGATGACACGCAACAAGCTTAAGCTTAATGACGACAAAACCGAAGCCCTCCTCATTCACAAGCACAACACCTCCTCCTCACTCCCGCCTCTCCCAACATCGCTTACGGTAGGGACAACAAACATTCAGTTCTCATCCTCAGCAAGAAATCTCGGCTACATTCTCTCCGATGACCTGTCCCTCAACAACCACATCTCCAACATCTGTCGCTCTGCATACACGGCCATACGCCAAATCAGCTCCTTTCGCCACTATCTTACGCTCACTGCCACCAAAACCCTAGTCTGCGCTCTCGTCCTTTCTCGTCTTGACTATTGCAACTCTCTCCTCGCTGGCTCCCCAAAACACATCATTGACAAGCTACAAAAGGTTCAGAACTCAGCAGCTAGACTAGTATTCCGAGCTAAGAAACGCGATCACATCACACCTCTACTACATTCCCTTCACTGGCTTCCTGTGCAAGCACGCATAGAGTACAAACTCTCTGTTCTCTGTCACAACTTCTTCACAGATTCTTGTCCCTCCTACCTTGCTGATCTACTGTCTGTCTACTCCCCTTCACGCACTTTAAGATCTTCTGCCGACACTCGCACACTCAAGGTTCCCGTCACCCGCACTAAGACATACGGCCAACGTGCATTCGCTTACTCCGCACCTAAGCAGTGGAACTCCCTTCCCTCCCATATCCGCAACATACAATCAACACAAGCATTCAAAAAGGCCCTCAAAACCCACCTCTTCAAACTTCACTATTCAGAATGATCTGTATCCCGCTGCCATTCTCTCCTCTTTGTCTCTGTCTGATCCGTAAGTGTATACACGGCTGTACATATTTATACTGTTTTTCCTCCTGGGCCTAACCGGGCATATAAATAGCTGTGAATATGATTTTGCTATTCTATTTGTCTTTTCTGTCATTTGTGTACATAGTTGTAAATTGTAATTTGTGTACATAAGTGTAAATAATTTGTACCCTTACTGTTCTGTCTTTTGGTGTATTGTAGCGAAAGCGATGTTTTATCGAGTGCATGTACTTATATGTAATGACTATGTAAAGCGTGGTGAGTCTGGTCATAGGCTGGAGTACCCGCTATATAAAAATCCGTTATTATTATTATTATTATTCTTTCCATAAGCAAGCAGTGGTGAAATATCACAGGAAAGCGCTCCAAGAAGCACAAAAAAAGTACCCATGGCAAAAAGATGGACACAAGAGGTTACATGCGTAAAAAGATGTAGAATTCGGTCAATGTGTGTCTCTGCATCAAGACTGCAAATCAACCTAGAAGGGCAATGCCAATATGACTCGTGTGTGCCTTAGTGAACTTATTCACCAAACAGTAATATTGACTTTAATCGTGAGCTGACCTTGACCTCTGGCTCCACATGAACACACTCATGTATGGACAAATGAAACAAAAGCAGAACTATTGTTGTCGACAAAAACAACAGTGGCATTCCAATGACCTTAACCCTGGATGAACTTGACTTTCCCATGACCTCTAATACTCATGTTTGATTAAAAAAACCAACAACAAACAAACAAACAATATTCAGGCATAATATGTGTCAAATAAAAAACCATTGCAATGTACAATGACACATTTAAAAAATCTGTGTCAGGCCTAAAATGACCTTGACTTTTAAGATCAACGCAAAATCAAAAACAAAAAAAAAGATCAATCTATGATCTCTACATACAAATTTGGACTTTATGTCTCTTATAGTTTAGAGTACAGGTCACTTCAGGGTACCAATATTAACCGACTTCAGACAGCTCCAGTGATCTTGACTTAAGTTGACCAAACTTGCATGATTGGTGTCTCACTGATATCTATTATTATACATAAGACAATAGTAAGTCCATTATCAATAATGTAGGAAAACCACGACATTTTATGAAAAATTGTCATTGTTTGACTAATATTTCCTGACCCTGAAGGGAGGCAATTCAATTACTGATCATTGTTAAGCACTCATGGGGATAATAATAATAATAATAATAATAAATTGGGTATTTGTATTGCATGGTATTTCGTCTGTTTTTGAAGGCAAGCTCATCACGCTTCACACAGACAGACAGACACACACACATACACATACACAAACACACACAGAGAAACACATTATTTCAGAAAACCTCTAGTGACTAAAACAATACACCCAGTACACATGTTTTAAAGGCATACAGATTTAAAACCTAAGACCAATATTTACAGCAAAAACAGAAGAAAAAAATTATTTACATACATTTATAAATATCGCAAACGATTCAAAAACATACAGAAGCAATAAGCACATTAAAAAACAATGGTAATTACTAATACCAACAAGCAAAACAATTAAAACAAAGTATTAAAAATAAAACTGCGAGATCCCAGAAAAAAACCAGGTTCGCGTGTCATCCAATCCTCGGTGACAGAAAGTACAGAACAGCGGGATCATTCATCACAAACTAACAAATTTATGAAAAGAAAGACAGACGCAGACAAGCATTGCCAACCAAACAACCAAACAACAGGCTATAACACACGGACCTTCCAATGGTGAGATCATGATGACATTGGGATGATGAATCAAAGGACTTCTTAAAAAGGTCAGTTTTCACAGATTTGTTAAAAGAAGAGATCACTGTTGCGTGTCAAGAGTTGTGATGGGAGGGAGTTCCACTGACTGAAAAGGATCTTTTACCAAACGTCTTTGTGCGCACACGTGGAATTGTGAGGAGAAGAAGAACAGAGTTGTCTGGTTGGAGTGTAAACAGAGAGGAGATCAGTTATGTAAGATAGAGAAGAGTCAGATAAAAAGTTGTACACCAATGTTGAGAGCTTGTAATCAATACGAGCTTGCATGGGCAGCCGGTGTAGAGATTTGAGAAGTGGAGTTGAGTGATCACGTTTCCGCGCTCTGAGAGTAAGACAGGCAGCAGAGTTCTGGACTTTTTGCAATTTTTCAATAAGAAAGAGAGGTGAGCCAGCAAGGAGAGAGTTACAGTAATCAAGTTTGGAGAGAACGAAAGCGCAGACGAGAATTTTTTTTTGTATCAGCAGAGAGGTAGTGACGAATGGAGCTGATTCTATGGATTTCAAAGTATGAGCTTCCACAAATTTTGGATACCTGCTGGTCAAGTGACATGTCGGCAGAGATGGTAAAACCAAGATTACCAGCGTGATGGGAGAAAGGTATGGTTGAGGTTCCTATTTCAACAGACTGCGGCAAAGCAACTGAGGACCTCTCTGTTTTCTTCCTAAAGAGGATCACACATCTTACTAAATGTGGTTTGGGCTGTAATAGATTCTGTTTAATTAGCCATGTTAGTTTTGCACAATAAGACGGATGGACAGACATTTTTTCTGGATATTAATTTTGCAATATTTACTCACATTGCTGCATGCACAGGCGTCAGAAACAAACAAACATTAGCGAATAAAAAAAATTTACCATCATAGCAAAAAGCACTTCAACCCAAAGCTTAGTGGTAATAGCAATAGATGCAACTTATAGTAATATGCTTATAGAAAAACACACACCCACGGAAACAGCTAATGGCACCCCGAGTTATATGTTTTATGAAACGCTCAAAGCCTTATCAGACTCTCTGGAATTATGGTTATTGTTCATGCATGACTTCGCTTGAATGAACACTGAGGTGTAACCTCCACACCCACCATTGGCCATAGGGCAGACGGAGATAACCATCCCAGAAAAAAGGGGTCGGGACCTAAATCAACACTGAACCACAAGAACAATCATACTGTTAAAATGGCCACTTTTTATTTCGCTTACTGCAGGATTCGAACCTGGGTCATCGGTGTGCCAGGCGAATGCTCTATCACTTGAGCTACGGCGATGGGACAACTACTTCGCTTGCTAACATCAGTTGCCTAAATGGGCCGAGACGTTTTTGGGATCAATAAATCATTATCTAATATCACGAAATGGTATACTGTTATTACTACAAACAACAAGAAACCACACAGAATACATCAATAGCATAATGACTATTAAAGTCTTGAGCTCCTTTAAACACGAGGTGGTTGAATTCCCTATAAAAAATGGTGGATAACATTGGTAAACATATCGCGTTGGCATGAAACAAAACATGTAGTGAACCCTTACCGTTGTAACATTTAATATACCATATCTGATTATCCCTCTGCCACCAGAACAGCCCATAACAGGCCTGTAATGATCTGGACACTGTGTGAGCGCACTGAGCTGGCATCCCGATATGAAAAACCTTTGTCCGAAACATTTCTTAAACAGGAGGCTAGCTGATCTGGCTTGAAAGGCAATGTTCCATTATGGGCTTACTCTCATCAATATGAGAGGAAATCAGAGACCAGGCATTGATGTCTACCACTGTTAAGGAGCATAATTCATTCCCTTTCGTGCAAAGGCAGAATTATTTATAAGAGGCGTCGGCCATTTTCAGTAGGGATGTACTTTTCAACCACTCTTTATGGTAAGTTTATTATACTGAGCTCGTAATTGTGTAATATTGTGGGTGGCCTCGTGGCGCAGTGGATAAGTCGCCGGTTTCCTATGCCGAAGGTCGCGGGTTCAATTCCCGCAAGGGGCGAACGTATGTGACTTAGGTACGAGACTATTGAGGTCACCGAGGGTTTTCTCCGGGCACTCCGGTTTCCTCCCTCCCTTCAATAATGGTACAGGACGCAGTCAATATAAAAAATTTCAAAAATAAAAATTCGATTTTCTTTCCGTCTTCTAATAGCGATTCCCTGCCTTTACACCACTTGTTTGAGTGATGGATGTGTATTTGATGTGTGTGAGGGTGGATGAGACAAGTGAGCGTGTATGTTGGTATAGATCGCCGCGCTTTGAGCCTGATTGATTTGGGGAAAGGCGCGTATATAGCATCCTGTATTATTATTATTATTATTATTATTATTATTATTAATAATATAACAATTATTTCTTGCGCTTCAGTGTACTGCCCCTCACTACCATTTCATTTCATAGAACCCATTTATGTGGGGTCTAAAACGCATCAAGGACACAAGATTTCTTCTAGATTGTGAGATACATTGGACATTGATATAAAAACATTCTTTGTGCAGGCATCACTGGGTCTGACTTTCTAAAGTAAGATGGGTCAAGAACCCCTTGTCACTCACCATTAATCAATATTGTAAAATCCATTTTCAAACATCACAACAGATTGCCTATTCAGAATAAGTTTTTACTTTATTTTAATAGTTTGTGAAGCAAAATTCAGGAGATGTCTCACTCTAAGCATAAAGAGATACAAAATGGTTTGTTGGCAAGTGCATGCACAAGGAATACATTTGGGCAGTAGTCTGCAAGTCAGAGTTATTGCAAACACCAAGACAGGCATTGGTGTTGGGTTACATAAATTAGCATTTAATTATTTATGGCAATTCCAAATTTAAACCAAAATAGTGTTCTATCAAGGTGATTAATTTTTTTTTACAGTTATTTATCCAGTTTACATTTTAAACATTTATTTCTGTTACTTTATTTATTTATTTTTATTATTTCAATTTCACACATAAATGACGTTGTATCACAGTTTATGATCAAAAGTCTCCCAGAGTGTCCGACAAGGTTAAGAAGAAAAGAAAGCTATGAGGCGGTTACATAGGGGGATAGCAAAGGCAAACAATAGTTACCGAATCGTGCCTTCTCGCCTTCTCCTAGTCAGGCACAACAACAAGCCACAAAACAGAAAAATGACATTGAACACACTAGTCTACAGTCAAACAGGAAAATACAACACAGGGTCTGCCTATGACTAACAACAGGGAAACAGTGTGTACACAGTGCTTGTGACCCACAGGAATAGCAAAAGTCTGTTGCTATCAACTAACAGAGAAAAACAGCATCAAGATTTTGCCCAAGAGAGATATATATAGTCATATTCTCCAAGCCCCACTTGCCCTCTATATTCCTCCCTCCTCCCTCTTAAGCACTCCCATCACTCCCTCTTATTCTTCCCTCCTCCTCCTCCCTCTCCATCCCCTCCCCCCCCCCTGACTCCCCTCCAAAAAAAAAAATTGGCAAGGCCTGCTAGTACTAATTCAGTGCCTGTACTAACTACAAAGAAAGGTACTTAAGCACAGGCAAAAAACATTAAACATAGGACAATGGCTTAAAAAATGTTTCTTTTCTTTTCTTTACAGTATAACATAATGGTCACAACAATTACACACATTTCCCAAAATTCTTAATAATTAAAATGTGACAGCAGTTTTGCAATAACAAACAGTTCAAAATATGTTTACAAAACTTCCCACCAAATCCAGGCATGCCTACCCTCAATTTGAAGTTTCAGTATTAGCTTTTTCAAATTTCAGTATTACTATTAGTATTACAATTTCTGTATTTACTTTTACTACCTATTGTTTTTGCACTCATTATTATTTATATTATGCGAAATATCATAGATTGATTTGCTGCCACAATCTTTTTTTTCTTTTTTAAAGCCTCCTAATTCTTGATATGCTGTGGGCCTTCAACATGCCGCTTGATGTCGTTCTAACACCAGCGGAGATGCCAAACTGGTTGGCATAAATCGTACTTTTGAGTCAGTTCTGCCTCGAATAATGAAAGGACACTTTTCCGAATAAGAGGCAACATATGTCTGCCCCTTGCACCGTTTCTTTGAAGATTCAGATTAATAATTACTTTGCTTAGCCATTCGTTTGGACGCCATGTTTTGAATTCTGTCTCACGAGCACCGATCTTTACTGCCACTGCGCAAAAACTGGTTCGGCAAACTTCGGTGCCTCTATCGGAAACTTTGATGCCATGTGTCTCTACTGCGACTGCGCATTGCGGCATTAAACCGGGTTTGGCTGTCTTCGGAAAAACGTCACGCTGTGCATTACCACAGGCCAACGAGTTCGATTTTTTTTCCCAATGTTGGTTTTATTTATTTCCGGACCGTCAAACAAGTATCCGTATTTTCCGTAGTGCTTGCCGAGTTTTTTGAAATTTCCGGAAAAAATACGGAAATTCCGTACGAGTAGGCATGCCTGCAAATTCATCTTGCCCCAGCAACACGCAAGGCAATACGTGGCAAGAAATACAACAATATAATTTGTAACAAGAGTGCCGAAACCCTTATTAGGTGACAGGAGTGTATAGGTAATACTCCTACCCATTTCAAAGTAGGCGCTGAACAAAAAATAGTTAGGCATAAACCATTTCCTGTCACTCCTCCCCCTCTCTCTCCCTCCACCACCACCACCATTACAAAAAACCCAAAGAAACAACGACGTTTGGAGTGAAAGAATCACAGTAATGATAAAGATAAAATAAAGGTTGAAAATGACGAGAGCGTCCACTGGCAAGAAGCAACAGCAACTTCCATGCTATACCAGCATGCTCAGGACAAAAAAAACAATAATAATAAAATCAAACAATAATATTAGAAATAAACCAATAAAATACATAAATTATAAAGGAAAAATTAATATTTGGAATCAAGATCATTGCAATAATAAAGAAATAAATAAGTCTATCTATCTATCTATCTATCTATCTATCTATCTATCTATCTATCTATCTATCTATCTATCTATCTATCTATCTATCTATCTATCTATATCTATATCTATCTATCTATCTATCTATCTATCTATCTATCTATCTCTTCGGATGAGAGTATAAACCGAGGTCTAGTCTGTGTCGCATACATTCCATCATAACGGACTTTAAAGATCCTGACGCTCATGTCCTAGACGGGTGAGTGCCAATGACAAGAAAACACCCAGCATGCACCTAGGTCCTTCTCTCCCATCCCTGGCTGCCCAGGATTGTGCTCAGTTGTCCGGGCGTCAGATCATGCGCCCAAAGGCTGCGGGTGGGCGTCTGGGGCGGCTTGAGTTAGATCCTGTATCGGCCAGCGCCTTGAGCAGCTCTTGAGCTGGAAAAGCGCTATATAAGAACGATTAAATAAATAAATAAATAAAAATAAAGGACAGCATTTGTGAACACTGGATAGTGATTGCAGAAAGACTTTCACCTTACACTCAAAGCATAAGGCAGAGTGATACTGTCAGCTTTGACGTAAAATCTTCATTGAAAACAATTGAGTTATTAGTCTCTTTTCTATATATATAAAACCAGAAGGGCAAAGCCCATATGATTCACACACTCCTTATGGACCTCTCAATATTTAACATGAAAATGAGTGCCCAGATAGAAAAATAAAATGAAACGGTGGTACTAAAATGCAAATACCGACTTTGATCTTTCTATGCTCTTGACCTTTGAGATTACACTGACATGCATCCATTCCACTGTACGATGACCTATTTTTTTTATGTTTTTACAAGGCCTAAAATGATCTTGACCTTCAAGATGAACGCAAAAACGGACTTTATATCTCTCATAGTTTAGAGTCAAGGTCACTTAAAAGTACCTATACAAACTGACCCTGGGCAGCTCTAGTTGCCTCCTTGACCTTGAAATGAGGTTGACCAAATTTGCAAAGTATGTGTGTCTCCTCGATATCTATCATGCATCAAAGAATCATAAGCTCAATATTAATAACCTAGGAAAAAAAAGTGAAATTTTGTGAAAATTTGACATTTTTTGACTAACATTCGATGACCCTGTGACCTTGACATGAAGTCATTCATTCTCTGATCACATATAATATCTCATGGGTAAATACAACCTTACCAAGTTTGGTTGTGATAGTTGAAATAGGCCCTGAGTACTTAGCCACTTTAAAGTTTTCGCACAGACAGCAGACAGACAGAAGGACGGACGGACGGACGGACATTTATTTTCAATATTATTTTTGGACTGTTTAGGACTCATCTTGCACAGATTTGCACAAATCTGGACATTTTATTTTTGGGTGGGAGGAGGGGGGTTGGGAGCTGGTGGGGGGGGGGGGGAGTACATAGACTCACAGACACATTTCTATGCATGTGATACAAAAATAAATTTATAAACAATTTTTTTTTAATGTTGATGAGGGTAAACAGGCATGCATAGCTTGTTTGATGTAAGTGACAATTTAAATGCTAAGAAATATGGTCAGTGGGTGGTGCATGTGAGGAGGGAGGAAGGGGAGGGGGAGAAGGGGAGAGGAGAAGTGGGAGAGGAAGGGGAAGAGGGCGCTAAACAACAAAAGTACAAAGCTTCAAACAAATCTACACATTGGAAACCACCACAACAACAACAAACCAAGAGCAACAAAGAGATGTCACTGACTGGGAGAATATATCAGGACAAAGTAACAGTGTTAGCAATGTCGTCTCTCACCTGTTGCGAAAGTTGAGAGACGGATTTTTTCTCCGGCTCCTTCTGGTTCTCCATGAAGAGCTTCTTCACCAGCCCACCCTTGGCCCAGCCGGAGAACAGGGTCTTGCCGTGGTGGTAGCCCACCTCCTGTTCCACACACAACCATAGGAAAACTTGATAGGTTTATAGCAATTTTCACGCAAGTACAGGACCAGAGGTGCCAACCCCCTAATCTTCTTGTCAGTATTTCCGGACCCATTTGCCAGTATTTTTTAACACTTGTCAGTTGTTTTTTTTTCTTGCAAAACCCAGCCTATGACACTATAAAGTAACGACAGGCTTCCCTCTGAAACAGCAGGCTATTTTCAGTCCTCTAAAATCACCATGAAAATCAGCTTGTTGAACACCACACTTGTTTTACTCTAAAATCACCATGAAAATCAGCTTGTTGAACACAGCGATGTTCAGTAAGTGGAGGAGTACTATTATGAGACCAGAAACTGGTACAGAAGCACCGCTGGCAAAGATAAACGATCGGCAACTTATCCTCCGTATTTTTATAAAAGCTACCGTATTTCCGTATTTAATTCACTTCGCCGGAATTAAATACGGTCAATCCGTACTGGTTGGCACCTCTGCAAGACATTTCTGGTTAAATCTTCAAGCATTTATGCTGCTGCACTCTACCATTCCCCCCTCCCCCTCAACCCCCATTCTATACCCTACCCACACCCAAACATTTCACCTCACCGTGCATTATGTCAAATGAACTATTGCTGATGTTACTTTCAAAATACCGGGGAAACTTTTTTTGTGCTCATTCTCCCAGCTGACCTAGTGATTATTTTTTAGAATAAAATGTCTGTTCACCAAATTTCAACACGATTTAACGAGTATGGTGGACAGAAAATCTATAAAGTGCACAGCCAGATTAGTGAGCGCTTAAGAACAGCAAAAGCGATAAAAACAAACAAAAAAAACACTTTCTGACCTGTAAGTGTACCAAAATTACTACTACTACCCTTACTACCACTGTTAATGGAAAGTTCAAGCCACTCTTATCCTAAGCGCTGTTTTAAATACCGTTTAGTTCAAGGTTCTTCATGACCTAGTATGTTTAACTTTCTACCTTTAACCTTGGACCCTGCATCTACTTTAACCTCCAGAATACAGAACACTTTATGGCCACCAAAGGAATTCACCTGGATATCTGCGTGCAGTGATCACCTTGTAAAACAAAAATGAAACAATCGCTACTAAACACTAAACATTATGAGTGGGTGACCCACAGAAACATGTTCACTTCCCTGACTTTTCAGTCTCTGAGTCCAGTGTCCCCCGGCTACAATTTCCACCATTTAATCACTGCATTTGAACCTTTTACCCCTATAACCTTTAACCTGCAAAACCCTGTGCCTACTCACCACGATCTCGTCGTAAGAGCCAAACTGGAGCGTGCCGTATTTGTCGATGGGAGGACGGATGTACTCGCACCAGTCCGAGTTTTTCACCACTTCCAACGTGCGGACGCATGACACGTAGGCCAAGCGAGACTGGATCTCCGTCATGTCTGGCACCTGAACAATAACAGAAAATACATGAGTAAGTAAACAGATGAATAAATAAACAAATAAGACCAGAGTTTACAGCGTCCAGGTAAGTCCAAAAAGTGTTAAGACTTATGCAACATATAATACAGAGCTTTAGAAAGCAAAGAAACTTGGTTCGTAGATCTTTTTCGTAGGAACCCCCCCCCCCCCCCCCCCCCCCCTCCCGTCTTCGTCATAGCTTTTGCGCTTCCAAAAAGTCACTATATCCTCATTTGCATTACGCAGAAAACTTCGCTGAATGAAAATATGGAATTTTAATCATTTTGATGAATCATGATCTTCTTTTAAGTTTCTGGTAATTTTTGCCTATATCGGGTCAATTGCTATAAAAGTATGCTTGAATAAATGCTTTTACTGCATTTTCTCACCATTTGTTGTTGTTGTTGTTGATTCATTAAAATAGGCGTACTTTGCTCTGAAAAAAGGGTGTTGTTTTTGCGCTGATTTTGTTTTGCTTTCAGATGTAAAATGGCGGAGGAGTTTATGGCTCAGATTGATTTTCAACATAAGTTTCGAAATATGTCTAGGTTTCAAGTATCTCCTATGGGCATGGTAAAGATGTAACATCATTTTTCTGGTGTATTCTTATGAATGTGCACCAACAGCCCTTGGTTTAGATGAGCCTTATACTACTAGGTTCATAGGCCTAAACCGTAACGGGTTAGTTAATAGGCTAGCGTAAGCAATGAACATAAGTTGGGGCAATAGAAGCTCTGTAATTTGATTTTTTTAAAGGGAGAAGAAAAATTTTCCAAAGCTTTATCCTAAACTTCAACTAAACTTCGTTGGGAAAAGAGTCTGTTTTAGCCCATGATGAACCAAATCTAAAGACTTGTGCGTTTTTGAGAAAAACAACCTCAGCAAATTAGAGAGTTATGATGGCATTTAACTCCCCTGGATAACGATGAACAAACTTTCATCTTCAACTAAAGGCGCAGCCGCTTCAGAACAGCAGGCATGGAGAAAAGTTTGTAAGAATTTCCCAATTGCATAATTGGAAACAAAAGGGATCACTACAAACCAAGTTTCGTTGATTGACCTAAAGTTCTCTATTAGTAGAAAATAAATGCGTTATATTCAAATCTATTAATCTTTTATATGCAAATCCGTATCTGGAGAAATCTAAATCTACTTACAAAGAAGTAATGACATTCCATCATATATGAAAAGAAGAAACTCTGGTGTAAGAAAGGGACAAATACACAAAAAATGTGTGTCAAACACAGTAGGTAGGAAGTACTCAAGTCGTTGGTCTTGCCAAAAGCAATAGAATTGGAGTTTATGAAAAGCATCTTATTATTATTATTATTATTATTATTATTATTATTATGGCTATTGACGCCTAATCTAAACAAAGCCCTAGGCGTTTACAAAGTCAAAAATTTACAACCAATCAAAAAGAAAACATACAAAACAAGAAAAGAAGATAAATTTTTTCACTAATAACCACCTTCTGCAAAACACACACACACAGACACACATAATCACTTCTATAATAAAGAAAACAAAAACTCAATTAAATTAGTCACTGCGAGAAGCTAAGCACACCAAACGTACTCAAAGACAATCAAAATTAAAGACTATGATGGAAATAAATAAGTTTTGAGATGTTTTTTGAAGGTTGGCAGGGAGTAAACCTTGAAAGTAAACCTTCTTAGGTGCGATCCTGTGAGGGGTAAGAGTAGGATAGGAAAGATCAAGATCTACACTTCCGATGCCAGTGGAATTACGCCAAAGGCACAGACGACCATTTTGCTGTGCTTTGTCAAGGAAGGACAAGTGTATTCACCATAATAGCTAACTCACATAAGACTGCTTTTGAATAGTGCAATACAAAAAATGGGTCTCTTTGCAAAGGAGGTATTTTTTTAATCCATTAAAATGTATTTATTGTTTTTACAAAGTGTGAAAGGAGAACAACTGATGATTAAATCACATGACAAATCTGTCACCTGCAAATCAATTGTCATTAATGTCAAATACAGTGGAACCTCCGGTATCCGGCTCTCTGGTATATGACTCTCTCCGTTATGTGACCTGAAAACTTCTGACGGATTCACTTCCAATAATAAATGACCTCTGGTATGCGACAACCTCGTTTATGCGACCAGTGACCGTGTCTTAAGCCCTTTATACGACCGTCTTAGGGCAATTTAAAAGAGATATCAGTTAATTTGCTGTCTGTATCTTTCGTTTTTTCTCTCATGTTAGTGTACGCCTGCTGTTGTCTGCTATTTCCGGTTCGCAAATAAGGGACATTACTCGCCTACATTGGCTGTCAAAATGGCGTCGCGCAAGAGGAACGTTTTGAGTTTGGCAGAGAGAATGAAAGTGATTGAAAGAAGTGAAAATGGGGAGAGTTGTTTGTCTATTGCAAGAAGTTTAGACGTTGGGAATACCCAAATTCAGCTCATCATAAAGGATAAGGAATCTGTGAAACTACGATGGGAGAGTGGAGAAAGTGGCAAAAAGGGAAACATCGAAACTGAGAGCTTCTGCACTGACAGACTTGGATGAACGCGTCTGGCAGTGGTTCGACTGTTTTCTATTTTTGAAGTTGTGAATAAAAGACAAAGCTAAAAATGAAACATGTTTTACAGTTTCCTTTGTCAGAGAATACATAATGGCGAGTGTGAAAATTATGACTACATACCCCTCCGAGCCTGACCCCCCTTCCCCCCATCCCACCCCTTGTTTCCGTTATAAGACCACCTCTATTATAAGACCGTTTTTTCTCAGATTTTGGACGGTCGTATACCGGAGGTTCCACTGTATTTCATTTCAATTGTTTTTCTCTTCCTCTGCTAGTCTTTTTTTTTCCTTCTTACCCCATATGTTGTCATCAGATGCACAAAAGGGCATGAATTCAGTCAAAACAAAACACTGTCAACATACACACTTCAAAGACTTCAGGCAGAACAAAAACAGGTTTTCATATTGAAAGAAGGAAGGAAAGACAAGCTGTGCACGATTTACTCTGACACTGGAGCTCCAGGGGTTCCACCGTTTCCACAGCAGCCACCATCCAGACAGCTGGTCGCCATAGTTGGTGAGGTTGGTGTCATCCTGGCTACCCACATCCACCGCAAAGATAGTCCTAGCCCCCATTGTACGCAGCACGTCCGCTGAATGCAACAACCTCATTGTTAGTTTTCAAGTGTTCTGAGCTCTATACTTCGGACAAAGCGCATATTGCAGCAACAACAGCATCAATCATCATCATCATCATGATCACCATCGTCATCATCATTACTACTCCTATTATAATCCTTACTAGAGTTCAGTATTAATTTGAATTTTATATATTCAACTGGGTTTGTAACACAAAGGTATGAGATTTTTTTTAGGTCATCGAGGGTTTTCTCCGGGTACTCAGTTCTTTTTTCTCTTCCTTCAATAATGGCATTGGATTTTGTTCAAATATAAAACTTGATTTCTTGTACGCTTTCAACAATAGAGATCTCATCAGCCGCGCTTTAGAGTTCAAATGAAGAAAATGCTGGTGGTAGCATCTTGAATGTGTATTAATAGCAGTAGAATGTCTCAGTGCCAGAACAACACCTGGCACACAGGGAACCCTTGGTTGGTGTCCCAAAGTGACAGAAGTTTTTCCAAGAGGAGCCCGCTTTCTATAATTACTCTTTACTCCATGGGTCACTTCCCCAACGGCACATTAAAAAAACCAACAAGTCATTCTACCAAAAAGGGCAAGCACCGGGCTCATACAAACATGCAGGTCAATAGCTGAGTTGTTCAGGGCGTTTGACAGTAGGCTGGAGGCTGCAAGTTTAGGCTACCTGGATGGCTCCATATATTAGGCAGCGCCTTGAGGAGCTCTTTAGATTTAATTTTAAATTATTTACGCTAGTGAAGAGGAAAAGACTGACCAGGCAGGTTGTTGACGTAGCCACCGTCCAGCAGCAGATGTCCGTCGGCTGGGTCACACAGTGGCGGCAAGTAGCCTGACAGCGACATACTGGCTCTCACATAGCGCCACGCACTGCCTGCAACCACCAGCAATCATTGATGAGGAGAGGAAGAAGTGGACAACAATGGGGAGAGAGGGTGAGGTGGTGGGTGGAGATGGGGAGAGGAGTGGTAGGAAGATGTAAAAAAAAAAAAAAGAGTTCGCAAATCACAAAAGAAGTGGCCAAAACGGAAACATACTAGCTTCGATTTCACACCGCACCATGCACCACCTAGAACCATAGCAAATACTGAATACTTAACATTGAAACTTACATCTTATCTTACCAATATTTTGTGAGATGCGTGCGCATTATAAATCCTTGTATTATTATTATTAGTAGTAGTAGTAATAAACTGCACACATTGGGACCAACTCTGTTCCACTGCCAGAGCCCCCAATTTTTTGCGGCTCAGCAGCCCCACAACTAAATAAAAGAATCTCCCAGAGTTGAAACGGCAATCTGGCATAGATCACTGACATCATTTCAAAAAACCTTTTTGCCGGAGAGAAGCACACTGTACATTGTGATTTAGTTTTCAAATGATATACGCCGCTATAAAACATCTTAGTACCTTACCCTGCATGGCTCTGCCCTAAACTTTACTATTGATATCAGACTAAGTAAGAAGGCGACATACCGGTGGTGTGGACACGCATGCTGGAGCTGGTGATGTCGGTAGTGACACAGAAGAACGGGATCCACAGGTCTTCAATCTGACGATTCTTGAAGGTTGATTCTATCGTCTCATTGAATGAGCTCCCTGTACACGCACACATTTTGCGACCCATGTAGGTATTCATCATCGTCAAATCACCTTCATCATCATCATCATCATCATCACCTTCATCATCATCATCATCATCATCGGTGTTGAAAGCACTCGTCCAGTCCTCTCAGGTGACTTAACCTTGTACCTTACTCCCATGAATGCCGACATTTTTTCTGCCGTCCAGTCCCTCCGACCACTGTGTTTCCAATTATTCTTTTAAGTTTCATCGAAACTACAAACTGTGTTCTGTTACCTTTCGTGAAAGTTGTTGACAGATTAGTGAGCAATAACTTTGCCTCAGTTTCTATAACCCACTAGGCGAGTTTAAATTTCTGGCTTTTAGCATGCTTCTTCGTCATCATCATCATCACCATCATTGTCATTGTCATCATCGTCGTCATCATCATAATCATCATCAAGAACAACATTTTCCCTGCCTAATGAAACATTTTCTTAACATTACCTGTGAACATGGAGGTGTAAGGGTAGGTCAGGTCCAACACTTTCTTCCAGATAGAGGTCATTTTCTGAAAACAGCCAAAAGCTCATAAGGTAGAATTATAATTATTATTAAGGCCATAATAATAATAAAATACAGCATAAATAATAATCATTTTAAGAGAGAGAAGGACAGACAGAGAAAGAGAGAGACAGAAAGAGATAAGAAAGACAGAAACACATAAGAGACGGAGAAAGAAAGAGAGGGAGAGAGTGTGTGAGAGAGAGAGATAAAGAGTGGTGAGGTAGTGAGTGAGAGAATGAGAGACAAAGACAAGGAAGTGGAGAGACAGAGACAGAGACATAGAAAGGGAAAGAGAGAGAGAGAGGGGGGAGGAGAGGGGAGAGAAAAAGAGAGAGAGAGAGTGACAGTTAATGAGACAGCACGTGTAAAGGAGGAGTACATAAGAAAGAGCTATAGAGAGAGAAAAACAAAGAGAAAAAGACAAAGAGAGAATGGGAGTGAGACAGACACGCAGGTGTAAGAAGAGAAGAATGCATATAAAAGGAGAATACTAAAACCAATTCACGTAAAAAAAACGAAAGTGAAAGTCCAAACAAACCATGGCCCACTCCTTGGCACGGATGTTGAATTTGGGGAACTGCCGCTCCTCAGCCCACAGGCACCCGATGAAAGACCCCATACTGGTGCCCCCTACCATGTCCACAGGGATTCCAAACTCCTGCATGGCCTTGATCATGCCCACGTGCGCTAAACCTCTGAAATACCAACAGGATAACAGAAAATAAGTGGTAGACAATAATACAGCAAAGGAATTATTGTCGGTGGTTATCAATAATACCCAAACAACACTGCGGCCTCACTTTTTAATAATAAACATTAATAAGCATTCCTAATAGGCTCAAAGTCCAGAGAACATTACTTACACTTCAGAGACACTCCTTATAGTAAATCTATTTTTCCAGATCGCACAATGTTTGAACTCACTCCCTACTGGGCGATTTTCTCTGTGTACTGGCCATTTGTACTAGTTAGTAAACAAAATTCATTACAAATAAACTACTCCACATAAGAACATAAAATTTTCAGGAGTTATTATTGACATACTGGTACACTATAGTGCAAATTTTGAAATGCTTCAAGTGGAAAAAAACTACTTAAATGGAGGGTATAAATGACCCTTATTTCTTATCGACGTAGATGACGCCATTTTGATTGGCAATATTCACACAAAGCCAGTAATTATTAAATAAAACTCTGCTGCATCATTCATTCTACAGCTGAAGACCACTATGAAACAGTGGACAATACAACAAAACTGAAAGCTAGAACTTGAATTTCATCAGTTGAAAATTGCGATTTCAGTGGTTGGTGGGGAAGCAATGGTCAGGGGACCACTGCGATCACAGTGGCTAGTACAATACATTACATTATTATTGCTTTAGGTCCAGCGGACTCTTCCGAACCAAATCAGGACCAGTATAGCCGAATCAGGACCACAAAATCAAAACCACAACTTCGCTAAAAGAGAACTCGCACCTGATCCGCATAAAAGATCTGCCGAAACAACCCTAGTGGCAACACTGAAGGCACTCCACCAGCTGGTCACTTTACAATAAAGACATCCCATGCATTGGACGCTGAGACTATACTCTAATATATCGAACCCCCGTTTACAAAAACAAAATAGAATATAAACATCATTATAAAATATCAACAAAATACATACATATAAAATGCCTACATTGCCAAAAAATAACATCATAGGAAGCCTAGTGACCACCTGGCAGAAAGCGTCCAATATTTCCAAGCTGATCCAACAGACTTCACACACAAATGATGAGTTTTGTCCCTGAAGAGTTTTCAAGAAAAAAGGTAGGTGACTGGTCTAGCAAAGAATAAGATAGTATAGTAGATTGATAGAACAGAGTAGGAATGAGAAAGAACAAAGGAGAAAGACAGCGACAGTGGGAATTTAACTCTTGGTGACCTATAAGGTTTTCTGTACATTTGCGCCTATATCCTGTAAGGATTTCAAGTTTATTGCAATAAATTGGGTTATGAATTTGAAAAAAATGCAAAAAATTTATTTACTGTTACATTGACTTCATATTTTAGAATATGTTTACAAAATGGTTAGTCTATTTACCCAAAGAACCATTTTGACTTTAGTACTATTTTTACCTGTTGGAATCTTGTAATTAATTCATAATTACAGGTATTTTATGGACTATGTTAATAAAACAACAAGACAGTGTGGATTGCATGCGAATGTGTGCACAGACAGTCAACACAGACAAGAAAACTCACTCTGGTTGTCTACACCAAGACCTTGAGCTCTTTCAGCAATAAACTCATCGATAAGGTTACCAAACTCACTAATACTGTCGAAGCTATCCCCTGCCATCATGGCCGAAAATTTCGCAAACTCAAACCTCAAACAAAATTGTTAAAAAAGTACACAAAACCACGTCAAACTTGCGAAAACGATAGCGGAAAACAAACGTGAACCTTTCCGGAAGTTGACTAAACCTTCTCTCACACACTGGAGAGTTCCTATTTCCTGTAATTTCATGACTAAAAGGTGCACTAACGAGGCGCGCATCACCGCGCTTCAGGATTACGGGCGAGGCGCGCATTACCGCGTTAGAGGACGCTAAGAGATAAATTATTAAAGCACTAAATTTCCAGAAAGTGGGGATACTATTTATACTGATACCCCTGGCACCCCCTTGGGGGTGCCAGTGGCTAGTAGGAAGTTATTGTTTGATCAAGGACTATGAATGGAAAACTATATCATAAGGTTAATGCGGACCCACACACACTTCTATTTCTAAAAAACACACTACCATATACATGTAAAAAAAAAAATTTTTTTTCAGAACTCCTATACGAGTAAAAAAAACTGCAAAATTACACTCATAACATTTGGATGTTAACTCTTAGTGTCCTATAAGGTTTTCTGTACATTTGCGCCTATATCCTGTAAGGATTTCAAGTTTATTGCAATAAATTGGGTTATGAATTTGATAAAATTGCAAGAAATTTATTTATTGCCACATTAACTTCATATTTTAGGATATGTTTACAAAATGGTTATTCTATGTACCCAAAGAACCATTTTGACTTTAGTATTATTTTTACCTGTTGGAATCTTGTAACTAATTCATAATAACAGGTATTTTATGGACTATGTTAATAGAACAACAAGACAGAGTGGATTGCATGTGAATGTGTGCACAGACAGTCAACACAGACAAGAAAACTCACTCTGGTTGTCTACACCAAGTCCTTGTGCTCTTTCAGCAATAAGCTCATCAATAAGGTTACCAAACTCACTATTACTGTCGGAGCTATCCCCTGCCATCATGGCCGAAAATTTCGCAAACTCAAACCTCAAACAAAATCGTTAAAAAAGTACACAAAACCACGTCAAACTTGCGAAAACGATAGCGGAAAACACACGGGAACCTTTCCGGAAGTTGACTAAACCTTCTCTCACGCACTGAGAGTTCCTATTTCCTGTGAATTCATGACTAAAAGGTGCTCTAATGAGGCGCGCATTACCGTGCTTCAGGATTACGGGCGAGGCGCGCATTACCGCGCTATAGGACGCTAAGAGTTAAGAGTCAAATTAATCCTCATATTTCAAAAACTTGAATAACCTTATGGCAAATTCTTCTTCTCGTTTTAACCCTAATTTCCTGCATCCTGGGAATCAGAAATATCACGGAATTAAAGCATATTAACCATTTGCATACCTGGCTCCACCTCCTCCCAGCACCAGACCAATGGAAGTGCCTGTCAAAAAGCGGGCCAATCGACAGACATCAGACATCCTGTCAGGTTCAGACTCAAACAGTCCCTTGTATATTTGCATCTGTAAGAACACAGCAACAAATGGTCAGGCAAAAATTTTGTGTTCTCCTTTTCTTGTTTGAAATTTTTGGTGTATGTGATAATAAACCGATGAATTAAAAAAAAAAAAAGCTTTGCTTTCAACTCGCTTAGTTATAAAAAGACGAGTACACATCAAGGTCTAGTCTGTGCACGCACACATTCCATCACACAGGCTTTAAAGATCCTGACACCCATGTCCTAGACGGGTGAGTGCCAGCTCCACAAAAACATCCAGCAAGCACTAGGTCCCTTCTCCCCTTCCCAGTCACCCAGGACTGTGCTCAGTGGTCTGGGCGTCAGACAGATGCCCCCCAAAGGCGGCAAGAGTGTGTCTTGGGCAGCTTGAGTTAGATCCTGTATTGACCAACGCTTTGAGCAGCTCTCGAGCTTAAAAATAGCTATATAAGAATTTTTTTTTTTTAAATAAGAAAAAGAATAATTGTTTTTAAAAAAATTTAATTAAATAATTACAACACAAAAAAATTAAAACATAATAATGATAATAATAATAATGTTCATCATTTATAAGGCGCCTTAGCCTAAGGATCAAGGTGCTTGCCGATACAGGATCTAACTCAAAACGCCCGAGACGCCCACCCGCAGCCTTTGGGCGCATGGTCTGACGCCCGGACAACTGAGCACAATCCTGGGCAGCCAGGGATGGGGGAGAAGGACCAAGTGCATGCTGGGTGTGTTCTTGTTACCTGCACTCACCCGTCTAGGACATGAGCGTCAGGATCTTTAAAGTCCGTTATGATGGAATGTATGCGACACACAGACTAGACCTCGGGTTATACTCTCATCCGAAGGAGTAGGAAAACAGGAGTAAAGTGTCTTTCCCAGGGACACAACACAATGGCCCGGCCAGGGCTCGAACCCGGGACCTTCAGATCCGCAAGCCGAAGCACTACCATTAAACCACAGTGCCAATGATAACAATAATAATAACAATAATAACAGAAACAATATAATAATAATAATAATAATAATAATAATAATAATAAGTGGATTTCATCTCATTGCTCAGTCATTTTGAAGCACAGTACGTACCAGTTTCTCAGGGGACTTCACCTCATTGCTCAGTCATTTTCAAGCACAGTACGTACCAGTTTCTCAGGGGACTTGCGACTGAAGACACGCTTGTGGCATCGGATGTGATGGAAGGAGGAGCACCACCCTCGAGCGTTGAGCCACTCGGCCGTGCCACGCGGCGTTTCCGCATCCTCCTTGTGCAGCAGGATCAATTCCTTCTGGGCCCTCACCGCGATGTTCTCGATCTCCTTCTCAATCTGTCAAACGAGCAAGCCAACATCTCCTGCAATCAGTTCTGCACAATCTCTCAAATGATGAACAAAAACCGCCACAGCTGTTCATCATTTGAGAGATTGTGCAGACTGTTGAAGTTGGCCGCTGACAATTTTAATTTTTAAAAAAAAGAAAGGAAATTAAAAAAAAAAAGAAAATTACAAGTTCTCTTCGTCTCAATCTGTGCACAAAAAATAAACCATAATCTCTCTCTCTCTCTCTCTCTCTTCTCACAACCCTCTGTCCCACTTGCTCCCCCTCCTCCTTCAACACCCCACAGCCCCTCCCTCTCACCCCTGACACCTACAACTTTGGAGTTGACTTTTCTCCTTCAAAATTCATTTCGTGTTTGAATTCAAATGACCACAACAATACCATGACATGCAATTTCAGCCAATTTATTTACTATGTAAAAGTGCTTTGTGTTGATTTATTTTTATTATTATACAAACAACTAAACACTCTAAACTATCTAGCTAATCTTTAATCTGAAAAAAGTTTCATATGTTGACATTATTGTTGTTGTTGAAGCTGTTTCTGTTGTTGTTGTTGTTGTAGCTGCTGCTTCAGCTGTTTTGTCTGTTCAGCCAGAAAATCCAACATAATTATAATCAAGATGAGACCCATGTTGAGGTAATAAAGATTTGTTGTATTGTATTGTACTGCACTGTACTGTATTGTATTGTATTCACAACAGAAGGCCTTTCCATTATCCATCAATACTGTGGACACCTCATGGGTGGTCACTCCACAAGGAGCATCCAATCAACCCTATCAACCAATCAAATAAAATAAGCAACAGATAGAATTGGCAAATAATAGTTACTTTAACAGCTTCTTTAGTAAACCCACTGATCAACATCAAAGATGGGAATCCACAGAGATACTCACAGCACCCACAGTTGGTCCAGTCTCTGCCACGGCAACAATGAGAATGGCATCTGCCTGCCTGACGCAGTGTTTGGTCCACTTGGTCATGGCGGGGTCACACTGGTACAACACCATGCGGTACAAGTCTTCCTGCTGGTTCAACCATGACGACAGCCTAAACTCATTAACACTGAAAAAAACATCGTCAACATCCTCATCAACATCCTCCTCATCATCATCATTATCAACATCATACACTAAAAAACAAATACCATCCTTATCCTCACCATCCTCTTCATCATCATCAACAAACAATATGAATATTACCAATTTTAAAATCAGAAAGAGAGAGAGAAAGAGAGAGAGAGAGAGATAATGAAGTTCACCATTATCATGGAACCTTCACCTTCACAACCTCAAATTAACGGAATTAACATCAGTTGACGATTTTGATAATGATGACATAGTCTTTGCGTACCCGGAGCATCCATGGATAAAGGTCATGCTCACTGAACTTGAGAGGAAACAAGAGAGTGTTAAGTTGAAATGTATACTACTATTTGCAGGTAGGACCAGTGAGGGCAGATTAGTTTGCTATGAGGCTTTGAACAAAAATATCTTGAAGGCCTTCTAGAGTTGCCACTCCTGTTGTCCACCTCCTCATCATCAATCAACACTATCATCATGCTTTAGTTTGTATAACCAGAGGTGCCTGCCTCCCATGGGCCCATTTTGTGCAATGACTGCATCATGAAAATGTGTTTTTTGTGTAATTTTACATATCTGGCAACCTTCAATAAAGAACAACAAACATTTATTACACTTCCTTCTCTTTATCTGACCTGTCTGGAACCAGCTCTAAGCTATTTTTAGGCCAAAGGCACACTAAATTCTCACTCGCAAGCAGTGTTTGGGCTATAGGCTCACTACAAAGCCAATAAAACTTTCTTGCTACTGAGGCTGCATGCTCTGTATCTTTGCGCTCTAAAAGTGATCGTTTTATGTGGAATTTGAAAGTCATTGTGTTCATCTTGCATTGAGTTACTTTCATATCTAAGCTTGGTGTTAGAGCAAACTAGAGCCACAGACTCAACTTCGTTTGTGTTATGTTTAACTGGATTTAACAGTTTTGTGTTCACCTCGCTGCACTTGTATCACACCGGCTCCTCCATTTCCTCCATTTGTTAGGATTTTCTAATTACATATGACATTTGACCTTTCTGGTGAAGTGATCAGCACTTATAAAGCCCTTTTCGTGTTTGGTTGCCAGCCGCTGTAATTGCAGCAATTTAACAAAATGCACGTGTTGATTTTGGCCATAGGCACTCGTTTGCGTTGCCCTATTACCACTAAAAGTAAAGGTAAAAAAGGTAATTACCACTTAAAAAAGGTAATTACCATTGCACAGCACTTTTAAGGAATTTGCTCAGTTTTATTTCGGTCATTTCGTTAACATCGTTACACACTTCTATTGTTTTCTTGTTATCTCTCATTTGTTTTAGCTTTGTTTTGTGAAGTGCTTTGAACTGTACTTACCGTTTGATTGCGTGTTTAGCTTCAGTTTATGTGTGTTTCTACAGTTTGTGTAACGTTTGTGAGTGTGTGTGTGTGTGTGTGTGTGTGTGTTTGTGTGTGTGTGTGGGGGCATGTAGAAAAGAGGTTACTCTGACACACACATGAAACTCCACATGGTTTCTTCTGACTTTTTTGGAAGGCCGTATTATTTTGACGTCAAAATAGTGCTCCGTTGAGTTAGAGCTGTTTTAGGAGTAGGGTTAGGTTAAAGGTTAGGGTTAGGGATAGCTTCAACAATTAAAAAATGTCAAAATAATGTCAAAGAAATGGAAAGTGTGTCAAAATAATCCCTGTTTTTTTCACAACAGTCATCAGAACGTTGTTTCTACAAAAATGTGTGTGTGTGCATGTGTGCCTGCAGGGTTTAACAGTTTTTGTGGGTTTGCCTAAAGTTTATTTAATTCTATTTGTTAGTGAAGAATGGCTGCAGTGCTTGGTCAGTGTGCCATGTTGAGTGACAGTGACATTTATAATGGCTATTATCATGACTGAATTGCTTGATCAGTGTGCCATGTTGTGTGAATGACACTTACAATGGTGAATTATTCAGTTTTTCCCTCTCAACATAATCTGACTTTGTGTCATTGGGAACATGGGATTACCTTTCTGTGCCAAACAAGTAGTGGTGAGTGCCATACATTTTATTTGCATGTTGTAAATTCCATTGCTCATTTTCTTTATTAGGTTTTCTTTGATTTTCTTACACACAATAGGTTATATCGAAAAACACAAGCTCGGAAAGCGTAAAAAAAAATAAAAAATAGAAACTACTAATCCTATCTGATAATAGCAAAAATTCATATTTTGAGTGGACAATTCGTATTTGCACCAAAATTGCGTACAAATATGTGCTCAGGCATAAGGTAGGCAACTCTCAAATTTAATACAATCATTTATTCACACTGACCTGTCCAAAGCAGTAGATCCAAGGCGGTTCTTGATGATCTGACTTGTAAGTCGAGTGGTGGAACCTGGGTAAACACAGAACATCGTTTAGTTCAATAACAATAATCACAAAAAACAAGACAAATCAACGCAAGGCAAATTTTGGAGCTAAGCCATTGATAACACGGACAAAACACAAAACAACACTTTGTTACAATACAACAATTCTACAACTGTTTAGTTCAAACACATTACACCAAGTCTGAATCCTTTATCGGAATGGGAGAATGCTTATAAAAATGTCTACATTCCAAACCAATCCTTGGTCTCAGCTCTCCAATGCACAAACTCTCAAAGGAAGATCAACTTTCCCATAATGACTTGTCCCTTCCATGTTGCCACAGTGGTCCATGAAAGAATCCAGTCATACTGCTGAAGTAGAGATTACAGTCTCAAAGGAGCACGAGGAAAGATCAAAGTTACCCTGTATTCTCCTTATGTGCAACAAGCATGCATTGGGATGGATACCATCATCATCATCATCATCATCATCACCATAACAATCATCATCATCATCTTCATCATCACCATAACAATCATCATCATTACCATAACCATGATGATGATGATGGTTATGGTGATGATGAAGATGATGATGATGATGATCATCATCATAATTTTCATCATCATCATCATCATCCGAAGTTCTTTCATCACCTGGTAAGCTCAAATAAAAATGTGTGTTTTCTGACAGGAGTCGTTTCTCAGCCCTAACTCAACAGTAAAAGATAGCAAACAAAACAAAACAACAAGAATACCTATAGCACCGAGGGCATGCTGTAGTTCCAGTGTGAAGTTCTCTATGGGAACCGAGTCGGACGCTGGCACCACCGCCACAGTTACCAAGTTGTTCACCATCGCTTGGTTGTCCACAAACTGATCTAAAAAGCAAACCAATGACAAAACTTTATATTTATTTATAGCGTAGTGGCAAGGGTGCATACTACAACTGTTTTGCCAAGCATCTTCAAGTCTGGTGATCAACTTGGACAGGAATAGTTAATACTTGGGTGCAACCACTGCTGGAATGAAACACTGCATTACACATCCCAGACCCCCAACTAAAAGTGAAAACTAGAGTACCGATAACAAATGGAAACGCAACGTACCCTGTCTGTTTGGAATTTGAGAGCTGAGGGTAACGGTGTTCCGACTCTGCAGGTTACCCAGCAGTCTCTGCCCCAGCAGGTGTATCAGGCGGGTCACCACTTGGGGGTACTTCAACTTGATCAGAGTCAGCAGTTCTTCAGGAATCTTGGCCACCTCTGTGTCTCTGAAATCATCACCATCATCATCATTATCATAATCGTTGTCACCATCATCATCATCCTCAAACATCATCATCATCCCCATCATTATCATCATCTTCTTCACCATCTCCATCATCATCCTTGTCATCACCATCATCATCATTATCATCATCAACATCACCATCACCATCCTCAAACAACATATCACTACTTGGAAAGAAAACTGCTGTAACGCAATTCTGAAAGTGTGTCAGAGATCGATATCAAAATTTCCAAAACAATTGTTAATATGTCCAATGCACACTAAGCATTTCTTATATATTCATACACTTTCTTGATGTCTAATATTTGTGAAATTTGAATCTAGGCGAATCCAGGTGTTTAAAAAGCCTTTTGCTACTGCAGTAAATGTTTATCTTCTTTAGAATACAGGCACAAGCAAACTACAAAACAAATGCAGCGGATTTGTAAACAACAACACTCCATAAACAACATGCAGAACATCATCCATAGAAAAAAATTCAGTGCAAAATCCATGACGATATCAGGAGAGTTCAAACAACACCATCACCATTAACAACAGCCTATCACAGACGTACCTGATGGCCATGACGGTGGTGGCTCGCTGCGTGTGGGTCAGCACTTCAACAATGCCTACCAGCTCCCCACGCCCAAACTCCCCCACCAACTCCTTCTTTCCATCCAAAAGAGTGATCACCGAGCGCAGACGCCCGGTCAGCACGATGTAGACACACTCAGAGTTGTCCCCTTGTCGGAAGAGCGCTTTGCCGGCCTCAGTCATCTGCCAGTCCAGGGCAAAGTCGATCTGCCGTACGAAGGCTGACATGCGCTGCAGCTGTTTCTGGCCTGTGTTCAGCACAATGAATGGCTCCTCTCGCATGATGCTAAAAATTACAGTGGAAAACCACCATCGTTACATGCCATTCAAGATTTCCGCAAACTTTTCTTCTCCCAACCCTGGAAATATCCCACCATCCAGGATCTTAGCACAGGCATGCCTACCCTCAATTTGAAGTTTCCGTATTTGTCGCGCTCACCCCCCCTGGGTATAAGCCTATCCTCTCACGCAGAGGAAATCAAGAACTCCAAAAGAAAGATTTGACAAGACAAACAACCATTTATTTATAAAAAAGATAAGCCCAAGTCAAAAGAATACATGAGTTGATATAAATGATCAAAACATGGTAATGGTGATGGGGTTGTGGTGATGATGATACAGAAATGGTGTTACAATGACATGGATGGCAATAATACAGATTATCATTCAATACTGTGACCCAATAATTACTACTTTCTAAACAATAAATGGATCCTTATAATTTATATAAAAGATAATAATGACGATCCTACACCCTTCCTCGTTAGCGATGAACACTGAGGTAGACCAACGCGAAAAAAACGATGATTGCAGACGTCAGGTAAACGCTGTCTGAAAGTAAGTGATCTCTCCCTCCTCTTGTCACCCTAAACGTAGAGAGGTGACGGTGTTGAAAGGTTGGGAAGCGATGAAGGTGAGGTTGTAGTGAAGATGATCTTCCCCTCCTCTCGTCACCCTAAACGTAGGGAGGTGACGGCGTTGAAAGGAGGGAAAGCGATGAAGGTGAAGTTGCAGTGAAGATGATCTTCCCCTCCTCTCGTCACCCTAAACGTAGGGAGGTGACGGCTTGGAAGGAGGGAAAGCGATGAAGGTGAGGCTGAAGTGAAGATGATCTTCCCCTCCTCTCATCACCCTAAACGTAGGGAGGTGATGGCTTGAAAGGAGGGAAAGCGATGAAGGTGAGACTGAAGTGAAGATGATCCTCCTCCCCTTTCCTTCTGTACAGCACCAGACGTAGCTGGAGGTCACCGATCTATGAGGGGAAGGATGCAATGGTGACACCTCGGATCACGGATGCTCGCCCTTGAAGTCTGACCTCAGCAGTGGCATCAGCTGAGTAATGATGAGGTCCCAAACCAGTCAAGACTTCCCTCCTCCTCCTCGATTTGACAATGGATAACAGTGGCGAAGGGAAGAATCAATGGACAAGCAGTAGATTCGACAGCCGAATGGCAAGGTTCCGAGCTGACAAACAAACAAACAAAATACCCCCCCGGGCCTAAAAGGCCAAGTTATTTTCAAGGAAAGTTTGATCCATTCAGAAATAACCCAACGAAAATATCTACAACTTTATACTGTGCCCACTGATGTATGGTTCTACAGCTCCACGTAGTTCATTCCAGTTCCAAAGTATTTTACTAAAAGCAAATGTAAACAAAGGCCGCCATATTGCCAAGATGGCGGACTGACATGACGTCATTACACAGTTGAAGAAGCCGCTCAACAACTATATACTAACAAAACAACAGCAAAGCACATTTTATTATAACATGGTTGAATGAAACATATGAAGTAAGGAAAACCATAGTAGAAGAGTGAAATAGAGAAAGAGTCTTCTAATGCTAACCACTCTCCCCTCCTTACACTAACACCCACCTCGAACCATAGCCACTGATTCATAACCACAGGAAAATGTAGCTACGCTCAAATAAACAAAAACCACATAAAATTTAATCTACTTACATGGAATGAAATTCCCCCGGTGACAATAACCTAGGCACAACACAGCCTAACAACACAGAGGTGTTACAAATGACCGGGAATCCAAGAATGGTTTCCACAATGTGAACATCAAACCAGATGTTACTACTGAGACGTTTAAACCTCATCTGCCACAGTTTTAACCGAATGACACAAAAGAAAACTTATGAATTTGGAGAAACCACTCATCTATTACTTTTGCAAACCATACGCAATGCCGCCCAGCACGTGCCAGGACTCAGTTCACTCCAAACCGGTCAACACTGGAGCGCCATAAACACACACAGCTACACCACAGGCACACAAAATAAACTTTAACTTTAGTCCCGCGACACACCCCCCCACTAAGATAAAACTTATGGTTTTATACATCACATGGAAGCGGGCTAAACCTACTAGTCTATGTACCAGGACCCGACTGACTTAACAGAAGTTTATGACACCCTACTCAAATAGTCAGCCCCCACGTTGTCTTTTCCCGGAATCACTCGAACCTGGAATGAATACTTTTGCAATCTGAGTGCCCACCGAGTCAACCGTCCACTCGCATTTTTCGCACGATCTAGATGCTGCAAAGGCTGATGATCCGTCTCAAGGACAAAAGTTTTTCCGTACAGGTATGGCTCAAATTTCTCAACACCCCATACAATCGCCAGACATTCCTTCTCTATTACAGAGTAGTTAAGCTCCGCCCCGGTGAGCTTCTTGCTGGCGTATCCAACAGGTTGAAGGTCTTGACCCTGGTCTTGAAGAAGGACGGCCCCTAGACCTTTGTCTGATGCATCCGTGCGTAAAACATAAGTCAGGTCAGCACGGGGGAGACACACCACTGGACTGCTGCACAGACGCGCCTTGAGTGTCTGGAATGCAGCTTCGCTGTCATCATCCCATTTTACCTTGTTGGGTTGAAAACCCTTCGTCTTGTCAGTCAAAGGCAGTGCAATTGCAGAGAAGTTCGGGACAAAGCGTCGATAAAACCCTGCAAGTCCCAGAAAAGCTCGCAACTCTTTCTTAGTAGACGGTTGGGCAGCATCTCGGATCTTCGCCACCTTGTCTGCAACAGGCCACATTTTGCCGTTCCCCACTCTATGACCGAGGTACTCCAGTTCCCGGAACCCCAAGAAGCATTTAGATGGACGCGCAGCCAAGTTGACCTCCCTCAGACGTTGGAACAAAGACCGCAGAGCAGCCAGGTGTTGTTCTTTAGTCTCCGTTGCCACCAACACATCGTCTATAAAGTTGTCGATGTCATTCCGGTTCAAGGGTAGCAAGAGTTTCCTCATCATTCTGCTAAACACAGCTCCTGCCGTCTTCAAACCAAAGGGCATCACAAGCCATTGAAACTGGCCTTCCGGTGTGGTAAAGGCGGTCTTGGGCCGGTCTTCTTCCTTCATAGGCACCTGCCAATAACCTTTGGATAAATCAATTTTGCTCAGGTACCTAGCACCTCCAATCTTGGCGAAAAGGTAGTCAACGTCTGGCATAGGTTCAGCGTCAAACTGTACTTGTTTGTTGACCTTCCTAAAGTCCACGCAAAACCTTACTTTCCCATCTGGCTTTCTAACGATAACAATCGGGGATGAGTATGGTGATGCAGTCCTTTCAATGACTCCCATTTTAAGCATGCTGTCAACTTCCTTTTTGATTGTCTCTCTCATGACATGAGGTAACGGATACTGAGGAGTACGAACAGGCTTATCTGACAGCATAATCACTTCACACACATCCAATGTAGTCCTCAATGGAAGATCTGTCAGAACATCTTTGAACTCCTTACACATCTCCTTCAGCTCATCCTGAATGTCAGGATTCTCTGGATCTAACTTGACATCATCTGGGCCCTCTTCCGCTTGCAGCGGTAACAAAGGAATATCGGATGAGGTGTACAACACTTCTTCGGGTTCTTCCTCAATCACGCTGGTGGCTACCCTCACCTCCTCTTCCGGGATTCTTTCTGAATACCTTTTCAACAGGTTGATGTGGTACAACCTTTCCTTGTTTCCAACCTTGATGCGGTAGTCGTTGAGTCCCTTCTTCTCAACCACCTCATAAGGCCCTAGCCAAGCCATCTGTAGCTTGTTATGCTTCTCTGGGAGTAGAAGCAACACTTTCTCTCCAACTTTGAAGTGCCTTTGCGCAGATTTCTTGTCAAAGATCTTCTTGTGATGACGAGCAGCTTCATCGAGGTTCTTCCTGGCTATTTCACAAGTGTCCTCAATGCGGTTCCGTAGGTCCACAACATATTCAGAGGCAGTGCGTACGTTCTCATCCTCTACTTCTTTCGTCCACAACTGTTTCAGCACCTGCATGGGTCCACGGACTGTCCGGCCATACAGGAGTTCAAAAGGTGCAAACCCCAACGATTCCTGTGGAACCTCACGGTAGGCGAAGAGTACTGCAGGGATATACCTGTCCCATGTCCTGGGCTTGTCCTGGCAAAGTTTCTTAATCATGTTCTTCAGCGTAGCATTAAACCGTTCTACCAGTCCGTTGCACTGGGCATGGTATGGAGTGGTCGAAATCCCGTGCACAGACAACAGTCGCTGGACTTCCTTCATCACCTTGCCAATGAATTGTGTTCCTCTGTCTGACAACACCTCAGTGGGAATTCCAAGCCGTGTCCACATTTCCCACAAAGCTTCCGCAACCGTTTCAGTTTCTATGTTCTTCAGTGGTACTGCCTCAGGGTATCTAGTGGCATAATCTATCATCACCAGGATATATCGATATCCCCTGTCAGATGCTGGGATGATGGGCCCCACCAAATCCACTGCCACTCGACGAAATGGTTCATCAATCAGAGGCATCTTCTCCAATGGAGCTTTCTTAGTTATGCCGCGAGAAGTCATCCGTTGGCATTGGTCACAGGAAGCACAATATCTTCGAACGTCAGCACACATCCCGGGCCAGTAAAACGATTGCCATATGCGCTCCCTAGTCCGTTTCGCTCCCATGTGTCCAGCCATTGCTGAGTCGTGAGCAAGCCGCATCACCTCTCCTCGAAGTGCCTTGGGTACTACCAACTGACTGTAGCTACAATTGGATTGAGAATATACTCGGTAAAGTAAGCGCCGCTTCCACTCAAAGTGCATGCTACAATCCTTGTTCCGGAACTTCCGCTGGGTGTTGACACTCTCCCGGGCCTTCTTCAAGGAGTCATCTTCTTGTTGCATCTTGGAAATCAGTTCGGGACCCACTTGACCAATCATGGGTTTAGAGACAGACAGTTGGTCTTGAGTATCCCCCTTCTTCGCCTGAGATCTTGTCTGTACAGCTGCCGCATCATGCTCCACCCCATAGACAGGCACATTACACTCTTGTCCTGATTCTAACTCTACGGCATTTCCAATAATAACTGGTGCTATAGGATCTCTCATGAGGATCGCTAACACCCGGCCTGAAAAGAATGGTGAAGAAAGATCAACATATGCAGAGTCGCACAACATTTTTTGTCCTTTTGAGGCTAAAGTGACCCACTTCTGCTGGCCTGTGCGACGTTCACTTGGTATAAGACTGTCGTCAACTATCAGGGAATCTGCTCCTGTGTCTCTCAAAGCTTGAACCTCAATGCCATCCACTCGGATCATGCAGCGGGGGTTGAATGGTTTCTGGCTACAAGGTAGACACAAAGTTGGGACTGTAGCTGCCACTGACTTCTGTGAACCCTCGAAAACTATTGCCGCTTTCTTGGGACAATCCTTTTTAATGTGGCCAGGTTGACCACACTTGAAGCACAATCCCTTCACTTTGGCGTCTTTGGTTATAGTTCTGGAGTCATTGCTCAGGCCCCTTCTACTCGAGTCTTGCGCCGGAAAACTCTTAAGTCCTCCTTGATTTGCTCCCGCCGGAACTGGAAATTTCTTCATAGCCTTTTTCGCTTCAATCACTACATCGGCTGCTTCAGCTGCTTGGTGCACATCATTCGGACGACGCTCTCGTACACGTATGGCTAAGTCAGATGACAAGGTGTCCATAAACTGTTCCTGGATGAATAAATCTTTCAGGTCATCCACCAAATTCTCATCCTTCCCTGCCAGACACACCCACTTGCTGAAGTAAGCCTTAAGTCTGATCACAAACTGGAGAAACGTTTCATTAATCTCTTTTTTTGCATTCCGGAATTTCTGACGATACCCTTCAGCAGTTAAACCATACCTCTTCAACAATGCTGCTTTCAGCTTGTCAAAGTCAGACGCATCTTCAGGGTTCAAGGCAAAGAAGAGGGTTCTTGCGGTTCCTGTCAACCGAGTGAGCAGATGATTAGACCAAGTACTCCTTTTCCAACCCTGGACCTTCGCAATTCTCTCAAACTGATCTAGATAATCATCGACGTTTTCTTTTTCATCAAAGGGAGCAAACTTAGAAGAGTCTAGTCTATCCTGCTTCTTTTCCCTTTCTTCTCTATCCTCTTCGTGTTTCTTCTTCTGAAATTCCAGTTGATTCTGCTTGAATTCCAAATCTGCAGCCCGTTCTTTCGTTCTCCTCTCTTCTTCTCTTTCGAAAAATAACATCCAACGCTGCTGCTCTTCTTGCCGCCTCTTTTCTTCTCTCTGCTGGTCTTCACGGCGCCTATTTTCTTCTCGCTCCTGCTGAACTATCATAAACTGATAAAGCAAAGTGGATGGATCAGCATTTGGTTGCAGAGTCTGTTTCCCTTCTTCCAGGTTTGGAGACATTCCCGGTGAAGTCTTTTGAGAACTTGAATCCCCATACCACCTAGGTGCTAGCCCCCTACCATATCCTGCCGGATTGAGAAGGGCACCCTTTCCCCTACTGGGAGTACTGCCCCCCACAGCTCCCTCAGACACCTCACCACTCAGTTCATCTTCCATGTTCTTATTGGCCGCTGCCTTCGCCCTCGTCTCCATAGAACGTAGTAACCCCCAACACAAGGCGAACCAACAAACTAACCAAGAATTTCACTGCACTAATGCAAAGGCAATCAAAACTGTTCCAGTGTTCTCACAGTAAACAAAATCCTCCGTTCACTCTAACACATAACTAAACACAAAACAGGACGTGGACACCCTCCCCCCGAAATCACCCCCCGAGTTCTTGAGCGAATGAATTAAAAGTTACCCCGCAGGTCCACCATTTGTCGCGCTCACCCCCCCTGGGTATAAGCCTATCCTCTCACGCAGAGGAAATCAAGAACTCCAAAAGAAAGATTTGACAAGACAAACAACCATTTATTTATAAAAAAGATAAGCCCAAGTCAAAAGAATACATGAGTTGATATAAATGATCAAAACATGGTAATGGTGATGGGGTTGTGGTGATGATGATACAGAAATGGTGTTACAATGACATGGATGGCAATAATACAGATTATCATTCAATACTGTGACCCAATAATTACTACTTTCTAAACAATAAATGGATCCTTATAATTTATATAAAAGATAATAATGACGATCCTACACCCTTCCTCGTTAGCGATGAACACTGAGGTAGACCAACGCGAAAAAAACGATGATTGCAGACGTCAGGTAAACGCTGTCTGAAAGTAAGTGATCTCTCCCTCCTCTTGTCACCCTAAACGTAGAGAGGTGACGGTGTTGAAAGGTTGGGAAGCGATGAAGGTGAGGTTGTAGTGAAGATGATCTTCCCCTCCTCTCGTCACCCTAAACGTAGGGAGGTGACGGCGTTGAAAGGAGGGAAAGCGATGAAGGTGAAGTTGCAGTGAAGATGATCTTCCCCTCCTCTCGTCACCCTAAACGTAGGGAGGTGACGGCTTGGAAGGAGGGAAAGCGATGAAGGTGAGGCTGAAGTGAAGATGATCTTCCCCTCCTCTCATCACCCTAAACGTAGGGAGGTGATGGCTTGAAAGGAGGGAAAGCGATGAAGGTGAGACTGAAGTGAAGATGATCCTCCTCCCCTTTCCTTCTGTACAGCACCAGACGTAGCTGGAGGTCACCGATCTATGAGGGGAAGGATGCAATGGTGACACCTCGGATCACGGATGCTCGCCCTTGAAGTCTGACCTCAGCAGTGGCATCAGCTGAGTAATGATGAGGTCCCAAACCAGTCAAGACTTCCCTCCTCCTCCTCGATTTGACAATGGATAACAGTGGCGAAGGGAAGAATCAATGGACAAGCAGTAGATTCGACAGCCGAATGGCAAGGTTCCGAGCTGACAAACAAACAAACAAAATACCCCCCCCGGGCCTAAAAGGCCAAGTTATTTTCAAGGAAAGTTTGATCCATTCAGAAATAACCCAACGAAAATATCTACAACTTTATACTGTGCCCACTGATGTATGGTTCTACAGCTCCACGTAGTTCATTCCAGTTCCAAAGTATTTTACTAAAAGCAAATGTAAACAAAGGCCGCCATATTGCCAAGATGGCGGACTGACATGACGTCATTACACAGTTGAAGAAGCCGCTCAACAACTATATACTAACAAAACAACAGCAAAGCACATTTTATTATAACATGGTTGAATGAAACATATGAAGTAAGGAAAACCATAGTAGAAGAGTGAAATAGAGAAAGAGTCTTCTAATGCTAACCACTCTCCCCTCCTTACACTAACACCCACCTCGAACCATAGCCACTGATTCATAACCACAGGAAAATGTAGCTACGCTCAAATAAACAAAAACCACATAAAATTTAATCTACTTACATGGAATGAAATTCCCCCGGTGACAATAACCTAGGCACAACACAGCCTAACAACACAGAGGTGTTACAAATGACCGGGAATCCAAGAATGGTTTCCACAATGTGAACATCAAACCAGATGTTACTACTGAGACGTTTAAACCTCATCTGCCACAGTTTTAACCGAATGACACAAAAGAAAACTTATGAATTTGGAGAAACCACTCATCTATTACTTTTGCAAACCATACGCAATGCCGCCCAGCACGTGCCAGGACTCAGTTCACTCCAAACCGGTCAACACTGGAGCGCCATAAACACACACAGCTACACCACAGGCACACAAAATAAACTTTAACTTTAGTCCCGCGACAGTATTAGCTTTTTCAAATTTCAGTATTACTATTACGATTTCCGTATTTACTTTTACTACTCATTGTTTTTGCACTCATCCTTTTTGATATTATGCGAAGAATCCAGTGATAGATTGATTTGCTGCCACAAATTTCTTTTTCTTCTCCAAAGCCTCGTAATTATTGATATGCTGTGGGCCTTCCGCGTGCTGCTTGATGTCATTCATATCAACGGCGGAGATGCCAAATTGGTTGGCACAAATCGTACTTTTGAGTCAGTGCTGCCGCGAATAACGAAAGGACACTTTTCCGAATACAAGGCAATATATGTCTGCACCTTGCGCCGTTTCTTTGAAGATTCAGATTCACAATCACTTTGCTTAGCCATTCGTTTAAACGCCATGTTTTAAATTCTGTCTCACGAGCATCGATCTTCACTGCGACTGTGCAAAAACTGGTTCGGCAAACTTCGGTGCCTCTACCGGAAACTTCTATGCCACATGTCTCTACTGTGACTGCGCATTGCGGTATTAAACCGGGTATGGGCGTCTTCGGAAAAATGTCACGCGGTGCATTACCACAGGCCAACGAGTTCGATATTTTTTACAAATGTTGTTTTTATGTATTTCCGGACCGTGAAACAAGTATCCGTATTTTCCGTAGCCCTTGCCGAGTTTTTCAAATTTCAGGAACAAATACGGAAATTCCGTACGGGTAGGCATGTCTGTTAGCACAGACCAATAGGGATTACTCCAGTCAATTTGATTGGATTTGTTGTTTATAGGTGCAGTGAACCTTTAGCGGTCATAGCTGGACCACACTCACACCAAACGGGTCTATCTTCATAAGACTCAAAATACAGACATAAAAAAAGCCCAATTGACAAAAAACACCTGACAGACCCAAAGATCATCCCAGTGTGTACAATTTTCACTACCTGACCACCACAGACAGTCAGAATATCATAAAAACGTTGAAAAAAACAAACTGTGAAAGGGATTGATGGAAAAATACAGTTGGATGACATATTGAAAGAGTGAATACTGTCAACAACAGAAAAGAAAAGCAAAGGCAAAAATATAAAAGAGTGATAGATCACGAAGGCACGGTCAGCATAGGGGGAAGAGCAAACTCCAACCTCTGTTTTGCGGATGACATTGATGGATTGGCTGGAGAGGAACAAGAACTTGAACAGCTGGTACAGAGGCTTGAAACCACCTCCAGAGCCTATGGAATGGAAATAAGTGCAGGGAAGACCAAAATGATGACCAAAAACACCAATGGCATCAACACTGACATCAAAGTCCAAGGCCAATCCCTCAACATAGTGCATAGCTTCAAATATTTAGGAGCCATTGTATTGGACAATGAGTCCCGACAGGAAGTCCTCTACAGGATCGCACAAACAACTGCCGCCCTGGCGAGGTTGAAGCCAATTTGGAAAGACAGGACCATCAGTCTACATTCCAAGGTAAGACTGCTGCGCTCCCTTGTCATCTCAATCTTCCTATATGCTTGCGAAACATGGACCCTCACAGCAGATCTCCAACAAAGAATACAAAGCATGGAGATGAGGTGCCACAGAAGACTTCTGGGCATTCCCTATACCCAGCACATCACCAACGACGAAGTCCAACAGACCAACAGACAAGCCATTGGACAACATGACCTGTTCACAGTGGTGAAAAAACGGAAATTCCTATGGTATTGTCACCAGATCATCAGGTCTTGCAAAGACCATCCTGCAAGGCACAGTGCAAGGAGGTAGAAGAAGAGGGAGACCGAAAAAGAGGTGGGAGGACAACATTCGAGAATGGACTGGTTTGACACTGAGCGAAATAATCAGGGTTGCTGAGGACAGGGAAAGATGGAATACGCTGGTTAATTGATCATCTGTGGTGCCCCTACGACCTCCGAGTTACGGGATAGGATAGGATAGGATAGGATAGAAAAGAGGAAATTGAATGCACTAAACTTCCAGAAAATGGGGTAACTATTTATACTAAAAGATCCCCGGTATACAGTGGAGATCATCAAATCCCAACCCCAGTACTGGTCTAGCAACACCACTACCAGCTCCATGAAAAGCCATGGGTTGAAGACTTCAGCAGTATAGTACATCAGTGAATAACAACATGTGCGTATTCTGGTTCACCCCACTTTTAAAATATTACAAGCAAAGCCTAGCAGATTGTAATGTGCTCAGTAGTGATAGTTCTATCTCTCTGCAACTATGTCAGGCAATTTCTTCCCTACTCCTCTCACAAAATGAAAACAAAATTAATCCATGTTCTGGAATATGGGTGTTACTAATTTGTCATCGTCCAACTCGTTTCCAATACAGACCTGTAGAAGTTCACCTTGGTGATGTAGGCCACAATGGCGTCAGTCTTGGCACGCGTGGTGAAAAAAGAGGGCTCTCCGGTCAACACCGCCAGCATTCCCATCATTTCACCGGGTGTCACCGTATAAAGTTTCACCTGTCACGACAAACAAAGCACAGTGCTTGGCGAAAGTTTGGGGCCATCTCATTAATGCACAAAATCCAAAGAAGAATTTCACTGCAATGATGATGTTGATGATGACGACGAAAAAGATGACGATAAAGACGATGAAGAAGAAAGTAAAATAGAAGCAAATGATGATGAACGATCATGATGAACAAATTCTGCTGTTTAAATGATAACGACAGCCATGATGATGATGATGATGATGATGATGATGATGATGATGATGATACTGCTGCTGCTGCTGCTAATGATGATGATGATAATTATAACAATATTGATAGGTATTTACCGGGAAGAACGATAGAGAAAGTAAACTGACAAACCTACCTCCTTATTAGCTTCACTGACTGACTGCTGCAAAACGTGCAGTGTTCCTCGCACTACCAACAGTAAATTTGCGTTCTGCACAAAACACAATGCATTATGTCTTAACGTACACGATTGAAAATGACTTCTCTCTTTGGAAAGTAGAGTTAGCGGGGTGGCTTGATTCAAACTTACAGGGATGTACAATAATTAACAAAAGATGCACCGTGGAAAAGACGTTCTTACTGGACCATACTGTTACACGTGCAACGTCTTGGGGGTTTTCTCCGGGTACTCCGGTTTGCTCCCCCAGCAAAATTTCAAAATTACAACTAATGTTAGGTAGGTTGGGTTTGGGCCCGCCACAGGCTGCGACTACACTTACCCCAGGGGAGGCGGCCCAGAATTTCCCTATGGAAAAGGGACAATAAGGTAAATAAAAGAAAATAAAAATAAACAAGTATTATTATTTTAAGGATAGTTTGTGTTTTATATCTGCTGTAGTAGAGCGAGTGCAATGGTTAGACAGAGTAGCGAGGGAGACTAACTAAAAAAATAAATAAAGGACAATAATTGAATTATAGGGAGGAGCAAACACAGCTAGTTTGGGTGATCGGTGCTTTTGCTTCATGGACAGACCCAGTGAACATATTTTCCAGACTATAGGCATTACTTAATTTGAGTCCAAGTTTCACATAGAAAATTAGATGAACGTTAACTTTCTTTTAGAGAAAATTAGATGAATGTACTTTCTTTTGACGGACCCCGTTATTTTGATGTCAAAACAGTGTTCCGTTAGGGTTAGGGCTGTGTTAGAGAGAGAGAGAGAGAGAGAGAGAGAGAGAGAGAGAGAGAGAGAGAGAGAGAGAGAGAGAGAGAGAGAGAGAGAGAGAGAGAGAGAGAGAATCGAATTAACAAAATGCGGGAGAGTTCATTTAGGTCACTTTCTTTCTTTCTTTCTTTTTCCTGACTGAAGCAGGATCTCACTCAAGAGCTGCTCAAGGGGCTGACTGAAGCAGGATCTAACTTATTCATTGAAAAATTAGATGAACGTTAACTTTCTTTTAGAGAAAATTAGATGAACGTACTTTCTTTTGACGGACCCCGTTATTTTGGCGTCAAAACAGTGTTCCGTTAGGGTTAGGGTTGTGTTAGAGAGAGAGAGAGAGAGAGAAACGTGGAAACGTGGAAACGTGTTTTATTCCTTTAGGGCACACCCCACCAGGAAGGGATGTGTGAAACAAACAAAATGTACATCACAATTTATAACAAACAAAAAAATTGTTTAAACTAATAAATGGTCACAATATCATAATAATCAAGAGAGCGCTATTTCCCTTGCCTTGAAAGCTTTATACAAATATATACAGACATTTTTAATGATATTCATGTTTGTTGAAGACAAAAGTAGATGCATATGAAATGCACTAGGCCTTCTATAATACTTTCTAGGAATCAATTCCATCCTTAAACATTCATAGAAAGGACAACAAAAAAGAATATGTATTTCGTCTTCAGTTCCAACATTACATAATGGACAAATCAAGTCCTGCAGACGATTATATCTATACCTATAATAATGGACTCTAAGATCAGAGACGCCAAAGCGAAACTTGCTCATAATATATTTTAAATGGCAATTAATATCACAAAACAGATACGTGGGAATTTGATTTGGTGGGCAACAAGTAGAGAACCGTTCACTTTCATTGAGATGAGCGGTTACATTTTGCCATCTACAATCAACTAAACGCTGTTTGAACAGACGTAAAAAAACTTTATCACAACCAACACCTTGTTCTTGCCATACAAAACCAAAACCATTTTCATACAAACAAGTTCTCACATTAGAGACCCAAGTTTTCTTTCCTCAAGAGTCAAGATCTTTTAGCATTAGGTAAGCCTTCTTTGGGATTCTGTCAACAGGCATTTGCATCAATTTTACCCAGTATCGAAGACAATTAACAACAGAGTTAATAACTATTGGATACCTGTTCAATTCTTTATACACAAAATCGTTTGGAGTACGTAAATTTACATTTAAGAATTTCTTTAAACCAAACAAATGTACTTTCTCACATAGATTTGCAGCCTTTTCAAAACCCCAAACTTCAGAACCATATTGCAAAATCGGTTGCACCTGATAATCGAACAGTTTTATAAATACATCAAAAGAATGGTTATTGAGAAAACGCAGCTTTTGGATAATGCACAATAATGCTTTTTTGCCTTTAGCTGACAAATCTCTACATGCAGCAGAAAAACTAAGTTTTGTTGAAAAATAAATACCCAAATACTTATAAGCATTTACAACAGGCATAATAGCTCCATCAAAATACCAGATCTCTCTAGCAGCCAAATACCCCCCTTTTCTAAACACAATAACATTACTTTTTTCCAAATTTACCTTTAGACGCAATGTGTGGGCTGCATCTTGTAAATTTCTTAACTGATTTTGGAGGCCTATTACAGTTTCTGAGAACAGAACAACATCATCTGCTAGGAGAAGTACAAAAAGTTCAAAAGCATCGATAGTAAAGGGTACACCATGGCGCCCTTTTCTAATAACTTCTACAGCAATTTCGTTAATAAATAAAGAACATAAAATAGGGCTGCATATATCCCCTTGTTTCACTCCCTGAGAACAAACAACGGAGTGAGTCAATTCTGCACCACATCGAACACGCGCTTTTACACTCACATACATGCTTCTCAAACAAGAAAACAATTTACCTTTCACACCGTTCTTAAGCAATATGGGCCACAATAGATTGCGATTAATCGAATCAAAACATTTTTCAAAATCGATAAAAGCAACGTATAACTTGCGATTCTTAAGAAATTGTTTCTGGACACAAGACAACAGTGTAAATAAATGATCAGTAGTTGAATAGCCGCGCTTAAATCCAGCCTGACATTCACCAGTTAGATTATTATCTTCGGCCCATGTTTGTATCCGTTTATTAATGATAAACCCATATACTTTGCTACTAACATTACAGAGACTGATACCTCTATAATTGTTAGGATTGTCTACATCACCCTTTTTGAACAGTGGCAAAATAATTGATTCAGTCCAACTGTCAGGATACAATCCCTTATCAAAAAGAGCGTTCAAAAATTTTACAAGAAAAGGCACAATATATTCGGCCGAAAATTTAAAGAATTCACCACCAATACCATCAGGGCCACTTGCTTTATTTACTTTTAGTTTACGCAATGCTAGTAAAATTTCTTCTGCACTGATTGGACGATTAAAGAATAAATCATTATACAAGTCATTGTCTTCATCATCAATTAAAACATCAATACAATACAATACAATACAATAATACAATACAATAATACAATACAATAAATCTTTAGTAATCCAAAAAAGGAAATTGATTCGACATGTCCACCTATAATTATTAATACACATTAGCAAAAACAGCTTAAAAACACTACACATAAAAACATAAATAATACTGTTACGTTGAAACGTGAACGAAAGTATGTCGGAAGCGCGCATGATAGATCTAATCGTTTCGTTTTGCAAAGTATTCAATAATGGCGTTTATTTACCTTTGATTTGAGTTTGCATTGTTGTTAGGAGAGGCTTTGTATAACGTTGATAATTTGCGTTAGTCGATATTGTTTGAGAATCTTCTGGATATGCGTGTTTACTCTTGATAGAAATTTCCCGATACATGTAGAAGCAAGAGGTCGTTCTGGAAGATATAAAAATATGTATTGACGTAAGTCAGTGATGACGATCTTTTATTCGATTGGTGGCAGTACGTCATTTTCTACCATGTACGAAATCTTTCCGGAAAAGAGAGAGGTTATTTAATCGTGTGCAGAGTTGCTGTTGAGAGATAGCGAAGTTGTTGATAGTGAAACTGAGAGTTGCTGTGAAAGTTGTTGAGTTGAATTGAGAATCGTATGCAGTTGTTGATGTGTGCTGAATAAAAGTGGAAAACTTCATACGTCGACTTTGTGAATTGTATGCTGTTTGGACGGGCTGTGTGAATAAACGAATCTGAGTTACACAACTATCAGGAATTCAAGCATCGGGGCTGAATCAGATACTGATAGAAAACACCAACATCAAACAGAGTGTAACAAATACGCATTGCCAAATCCATTTCAACATACATTCTCACTATCATTCTCATCTTCTCTTATTCTGGTTAGCCATTAAAACAGATCTGGGTAAAAAAGAGTTTGCGTATCTGCATGTCCTAGCCCTCGGCACCCTATATCTGCCACTGCGCTCTATTTGCCTACTGTCATATTCCTGCCTAAGCGGATGTGTCGCGTCATCAAGGATGGCCTTCAGTTTATTTGCCGTGCATCGGTTGCAGAGTAAGTCCACATCATCCTGTTCTGCACCCACCACCCCATCAGCCTTCCTAATCGTTTTATCCAACCTGTCCCTGTCTTATTTCATAATACTTCCTCCCCAACAGCTGATGCCGAAGGTCAAGACACTGCAGATCATAGAGGAATAAAACATCTGTAAGAGTTGCTGGCTGACATTGAAAGATTTCAATTTTCTCAAACAATACAGGCGTGTGTTGATTTTCTTAACAATACTTTCAGTGTTTTGTCTCCAAGAGAGAGAATTATCTAAGACTACGCCTAAATAATTCCACACGTTCTACTACTTTTCCCTTAATAATAACAGAATCAGGTTCACAAATACTTTTCCTAAAATCAATTATCAACTCTCTAGTTTTGTCCACATTTAATTCCAAAAAGTTAATGTCGCACCAGTCGACCAGGTCGTTGATTTCCTGTCTGTAGTTTGCGTCATCGTCACCTGTAATCTGCCCAGTCTGTGCAATGTCGTCAGCATACTTGTCCACGATACAGTCGTCATGCGTAGATCTACAGTCAGAGGTGTACACAGAAAAGAGAAACGGTGACAAAACAGTGCCCTGAGGAGCTCCAGTATTTGTTAAAATCGAGTTTGAGGTAAGACCCGAGGTTAATCTTACAAACTGTGGACGACATGTGAAATAATCCAGAATCCAGAGGATGGTGGACGGGAAAACCTTCATGGACGTCAGTTTATCAACAAGTATATGAGGTTGTATAGTATTAAAAGCACTGGAAAAATCATAAAACATAATACGTATACTGGTACCAGTCTTATCCAGGTGAGAATAAACACTATTTAAAACATGCAAAATAGCATCATCAACCCCTCTGTTTTTCCTATAGGCAAACTGCAACGGATCCATAAAATCAGAAACAAGATCATTCAAATGAAGCAAAACACATTTTTCAAACACTTTCATAATACAGGATGTCAATGCGACAGGACGGAGGTCATTCATGGTCTGGACGGACATTTTTTTTGGCACAGGAACAATGCAAGAAGTTTTCCACGACTGAGGAACTTGACACTCAACAAGAGACAGATTAAATATAATACACAGAATCTGATACAGTTGTTCAGCACAATACTTTAAAACACTTGGTCTAATACCATCTGGTCCAGGCGCCTTGTTTGGGTTTGTTTTTCTCAATGTCCTAAGTACTTCCCCCTCCTCCACTACAATCCTTTCATTCATATCTCTTGTTTCCTCCAACACTCTTTTCTTCTCATTCCTCTCACTCTGAAAATCATGACAGTCAAACCTAGCATAAAACTTATTTAAATCATTAGCGTAATCAACAGTGTCGGTAAATATATGATTACCCTTCTTTTTTGTAAACCCACTCATCAGATTCATTACCTTCCCACACACGCTTCATATTGTTCGTTTCAAAAAGTTTCTCAATCCTCCTCTTATACATTTCCTTTCCCTTTCTGATAACAATCTTCAATTCCTTTTGCACCCTACGCAGTTCTTCTTTATCTTTATTTTTAAAAGCAAGTTTCTTTTTATTTAAAACCTCCTTAATCTCTTTCGTCACCCATGGTTTATTATTGGAGTAAATTTTAATAATTTTTGTAGGCACAATACTTTCAACACAAAAGTTTATGTAGGCACATACAGTCTCTGCCAGGTCACCCACGTCATTGGCAGCATCTATAAAAACCGACCAATCAGTACAGTCCAATGACGCACGCAGGGTTTCCCAAGTCTCAGTTGTCCATGACATCACGGTTTTCGTGACTGGGGGTTCCCTCTGCACACGCGGCCTATACTTGGGCACCCAATACATCTTCTTTCTCAAGCAGATTTTTAAAATGCTTATACCAGTCGTCAACAGAAATCTTATTTCTAACAAAAGTACGCTTGGGAATAATTTTATGAACATTATCCCAAAAATTTCTTTGGTTGTTAACAGAAGCAATTAAAGTTTCGATCATTTTCTGATTGTACATTTTCCTTTTACAAAAAAGCAAGTTCTTATATTCCCTTCTATTTTTACAAAACAACACACGATCTTCATCTCGCAAAGTGCGACGGAATTTCTTTAATGAACTACGCACAAGTCGTCTGTGTGATTTACATTCATCATCAAACTACTCCCCTAACTTTCTTCTCCCGTTCACACATACTCGTGTTTTCATGCACTGGGCAGCTTCTTGTAAACATTCATTAAGCATAAACAGTGCAGCATTTACATCAGTATCAATGGCACCAACAGCATCATCCAGTTTTTACAGCAATCGCCGGTGTAATAAACATATTTTGAAATAACACTTTTTTATTTGAGTTCCATATGTATTTGTCAACAAACAATAAGTTCTTATTTGCATTTAAATCAGTTACACTTTTTTTAGGGAATTCGACTGACAAAACAACAGGCATATGAGCAGATTCAGTTCTATCACAAACAGTAAGAATACAATTATCAGAAACGGTAGCAAATAGTTCCAAGGACATTAAAAAATAATCAATGACACTGCAGCCAGTCTCACAAATGTACGTGAAGCGTCCATCATGGTCGCCAGAACACATACCATTCAAAATACACAATTCCAAGGCAGTGCACATACTTATGAGTGATTTACCAAAACTGTTCAACACAGAGTCTTGAGAATTTCTAATTAAAACATCATCATCATCATCATCCGCGATTTCAAAAACGTTAGCATGAGTCATTAATCTCAGCGCAACATTTGAAGTACGGGCGTTTAAGTCGCCAGATAACAGAACAAAATAATCATTATCTAAAAGAGCAGCATCTAACATGCAATTTTCCAACAATCCGATGCCATCACCGTCACACTCAACAACATTATAAAAACGCGAACCTTCAGGTGGTGTATACGCACCCACATACAAAACATCTTTTTCTAAACCAAACACACTTTTATCAATGATTAAAACAAGAAAGAAGCCAGTTTGTCCCTTGACTTCTTTGACCAAAGGCGCATACTCATTTTTTACCAACACCACCACCCCACCCGAAGGCCTTCCAGCATCAGTCAATTTTACAGCAGGTCGACAAAACACTGTATAGCCAGGAAAACAACTAGCATTCACTGAGTCAACAAAAGTTTCTACCAAACAAACAAAGTCGTAAGAAGAAATAAAATGAATAAAGTTTGGATTTTGCATCTTTGACGACAAGCCATTTATGTTCCACAGTAAAAAGGTGAAGGAATTTTTATTTACAAAACTTTCTTTGTCACTATCATCTGACCACCCCCCCAAACACAGATTCATTATACACCTCAATAGGCCTACAAACATCCCCAAGACATGAGCGTGTAGTAAACAAAGTATTTAGCCCCGAATGAACACCCTCATTGACATATTCATTCATACCTTTAAGTCTAAAAATAGCATTCTCGTCACAAACGTTTGAACCTGCTTTACACTTGGTTGCACGCAGCTCGTGTATGTCGGAAAACTCATTGCGTGGCACAACAGTGGTATTCGACAGTGTTTCAGTTTCACAAACATTACTACTACTGAGGCAGTTACACACATTAGGCCTATTTATACATGTAGGGCACACATTAGAAGACGACCAATCAGACACAAAATTATGTTCAGCACCGATATTACAACGATTGTCAACAGTTTTACCATGTTCACAAACATCTTTCGTAGCACTGGGGCTGCCGTACCCTTATTCCGGCCCTTCATCCCCACCCCCTTGGGCCACGCCCCTCTCTACCAACCTGTTCCCATCGGCTGAAAGAAAAAATCGTCTGCCATCAGCGATCAAGTGATCGTACAGCATTGACACATTCTGCCCTGCCTTTCTCTTTTCTTTCATAAACACATTCGATATTCAGCTTCTTTCTAACTTCTCTCACAGCAAGAGAAAAATCTTCGCCAACAAAAATGTTAGTACCCTTCAGCTTTTGCTTCGCTTTCAAAATTGAAACTTTGCTTTTGTACGATAAACACTTGGCTATGATAGGAGAGTCATTCTTGTTTCCAACACGGTGCACTCGTTCAAAGACAATGTCATCTACAATATCCAGTTTATCAATAATCAAGTCCCGTATTCTTCTTTCACAAGTGGCACTGGTCTCATTTTTCTCTTTATTCAAGCCATAGAAAAGTACATTGTTCCTCCTTGATCTATTTTCGATATCGTCCGTCTGTTTCTCCAGTTTGTTCACCCTGTCAATCAAATCTTCATTCTGCTGTTTCAGTTCCTGATTTTCTGTCTCTAGCACCCCCACCTTCTCTCGCAGATCACTCACCTCTCTCTGCACCAACGACATACCCTCGCTGACGAACTGCATCTCTGTCTTCACCTCCCTCAGTTCTGTGGTCAGGTTCTCCATTCTGTTGTCCAGTCTGGCATTTCCTTCGTTGAAGCGGGCTGTCATCTCCGCCAACAGCATGTTGAGGTCAGTTACACCCACACCATCCCCTCCAGCGGCACCACCAACACCAACTCCCTTCTCTTTGCTCGTACTGAGCCTGGTCTGCACCTTACCACCAGCATGGACATTTTTGTTCTCCACAGGGCCAGGATTCATCTCCACATCTCCGCTTCTCAATAAAAGCAGACTGCCCCAAAACAAGTAGGACAACAAAAAACCAAAAAGCACTGCGTCAAGTGAACACTTCACTGTCACCACACGAGCCGCCATCTTTCTTACGTACATTTCTCTCTTCTCCATGAACCGTATAAATGTCCACATAAAGCAGCCACACACAGGCCGAAAATCCAACGAAGAGGATGGCATCGCTTCACAAAAACACTAAACAGAACACAGCACACAAAACAGACACTGTCACTCAGAGAGAGAGAGAGAGAGAGAGAGAGAGAGAGAGAGAGAGACAGAGATAGAGAGAGAGAGAGAGAGAGAGAGAGAGAAAGAGAGAGAGAGAGAGAGAGAGAGAGAGAGAGAGAGAGAGAGAGAGAGAATCGAATTAACAAAATGCGGGAGAGTTCATTTAGGTCACTTTCTTTCTTTCTCGAACATGTTAAAACATACATATTATTACCAAACAGGTTATGAGATTTCAAATTAATGCATAGTTATCTAACAGTTTCTTTGTTGTCAGAAGATAACTACAGAAGACGTGCTGTGCAAGGCATTCTGCGTGAGTGCAGGAGTTAAGTAAGAAAGAAAAACGTACCTGGTCCCCTTGCTTGCAAAGAATCGTCCCTGCCTTGATGTGTTGTAAACTCAGTCGGTCATCCAGCAGTTTGGGATTCTGCACATTCAATACAGGGCTCAACAGGCTAATCAATCAACGAACTAAATCATTGACCCAACATCCAACCAATAAAAGAACCAGTATCTCTCTCAGTTGAAAAACTAATAAAATAAAGTATTATTCTATCACTTTTAAAATCAGTCCACCATATTGATTGGTAAATAAGATAGTGAGTGAATGAATGAAACAGCCAACCAACCAACCAACAAACCAAACAACTCTTTTTATCTTACGCACACACAAAGAAACACACACAACCGTGAAGAAACGCAGTTGTGATGACTGTCATGAAACTCTATATACGTTACTTTAACATTTTAACAAATTTTTCCATTTTTTTAAGCTAACCCTAACTCTAACCCTAACCCAAACCCTAACCCTTAATCTAACCCTAACACAGCCCTAACCCTAACGGAACACTGTTTTGACGTCAAAATAACGGGGTCCGTCAAAAGAAAGTACGTAAAGGTTCAAGTGTATGTCAGAATAAAGGCGTTTCTACCTAGCCACACACACACACGCACACACACTCACTCATTCACTTCTCTCCCCTAGGCAAACAAACAAAAAGTTTCTCTGACCTTTAAACCCAGAATATTGATGAGGTCTTTCTTGGCGAGGTCAAGGATATAGTCATCAGAGACGGCAGGCACTCCTTCTGATGAGTCAGAAACAATGCGCTTGCTTCGAGATTTTATCAACGCTGCTGACTGGTCCTCCGATCCCTGACAGCCACAACAGACATCAGGAACAAAAACAGCAGGAAATGACAAATAAAACACATTGAATGAATGAACAATAAGTTTTGGATAGATGGATAGCCACACACCACATGGTGACCCATCAGTTCTAGCTTGTCCCCAGAGAAGAAAAAATCCTCCCAATTCTCCAAAAAGTTGAGGCAGCAGCACAATCGCTGAAGAAGGGAAGTCAGCGGGAGTGGACAACATACCCGCAGAATTGCTTCAAGCAGGAGGAGAAGCGATGATTGATACCCTCACCATTGTTTGTAACAAATCTAATCATCACTCTTCCCCAAAAAAGTAACCTTCAGGAGTGTCAAAACTACCGCACCAACAGCCTCATCAGCCACCCCAGTAGAGTCCTCCTGAAAATAATACTCAATAGGCTGAAACCCCAGGCTGAACAAATCATAGCTGAAGAACAAGTAGGATCCTGGAAAGGGCGAAGTACCACTGAGCATATTTTCAACCTCAGAATAATCTGCCAGAAATACTTACAGCATCAACAACAGCTATACCATGTTTGTAGACTTCAAGAAAGTGTATGACCGAATCTGGCATGCAGCTCTGTGGGCAACCATGAAAGTGTAAAACATCAGCCTCAATATTACGGACGTCATCAAAAGCCTGTATGACAAGGCTACCAGTGTAGTTCTCCACAATAGCGCAATCAGGAACTGGTTCAGAACAACAATCGGCGAGCGTCAAGGATTCATACTCTCTCCAACATCTTTCTGGAGTGCATCATGTGAGATGTCTTTGCAGATCATGAAGGCACAATCAGCATAGGAGGTAGAGCAATCTCCAACCTTCACTTTGTGGATAGCATTGATGGATTGGTTGGAGAGGAACAAGATCTTAAACAGCTGGTACAGAGAATTGACACCACCTCCAGAGCCTTTGGAATGGAAATAAGTGCAGAGAAGACCAAACTGATGACCAAACAGACACCAAAGTACAAGGCCAATCCCTCAATACGGTGCATAGCTTCCAATATTTAGGAGCCACTGTATCAGACAATGGGCCCTACATGAAGTCCTCTTCAGGATAGCACAAACAACTGCTGCCCTGACAAGGTTCAAGCCCATTTAAAAAGACAGGACCATCAGTCTACGCTCCAAGGTAAGGTTGCTGCGCTACCTTGTCATCTCCATCTTCCTATACTCTTACAAATCATGGACCCCCATAACAACCTACCATGAATAATACAAAGCATGGAGATGAGGTGCTACAGAAGACTTCTGGGCATTTCCTATACCCAGCACATCACCAACCGAACGACAAAGTCAGACAGACCATCACACAAACCATTGGATTGACTTGCTCACAGTGATGAAGAAACTGAAACTCTGATGGTATGGCCACATCACCAGAGCTTCAGGCCTTGCAAAGGCCATCCTGCAAGGCAAGGTGCAAGGAGGCAGAAGAAAAGGTAGAAAAAATAAGAGGTGGGAAGATAACATTTGAGAATGAACTGGCTTGACACTGAGTGAAGCAAAGAGGGTTGCTGAGAACAGAGAAAGATGGAGTACGCTAATTAAACGATCATCTGTGGTACCCCAATGACTTTCGAGTTACGGGATAGGATAGGATAGGATAGGATAGAATAGGAATGAATGATACTATGGTAAGGAAATGATAAAGTTAAACTATAGTTTAAAAAAAAATAAAGGTAAACTATGGTAAAAAAAAAAATAAAAAGGGATTCTGATAATCTTTCAGGCACAGGGCAAAAGAGGAATTGTGGACCTTCCACTTTTTTAGGGACAGCTTTCTGAGGGCAGTGCTCATCTCCTCACCTTGTCTGCTTTACTTTTTCAAGTTCTCAAAAGGTGAATGTTGTGGCATGTTTTATTTCTCAGCACATTTGGTGGTCCCATTCAAATCATAACTTGCCTGTTATTACTTGCACTTGTATAGCGTTTTTCGCAGCTAAAAGTGCTGCTCAAGGCACTGGCTCAAACTCCATCTTTACAAGGCGGCTGTATGATGCAAACCAGTTGAACCACTCCAGACAAATGACCAATCCTGAATAACTGTATGGGAATAGCACTTGTTTGCTGGTGTTTTTAAATTTTTTAACAAACTCTTTATTGTCCATTTTTATCGGGAAATTCTGGGCCTCCTCCCCTGGGGAAGGCATAGTCGCAGGCTGTGAGGCGCCCAAAGCCAACCTACCTATCTTCTTGAAATACATGGATCTGGCACTCAGCCACTGTCTAGGTGTTACGTTGAAACGCGTACGAAAGTACGTCAGAAACGCGCACGATAGATCTAATCGTTTCGTTTTGCAAAGTATTCAATAATGGAGTTTATTTACCTTTGATTTGAGTTTGCATTGTTGTTAGGAGTGGTTTTGTATAACGTTGATGATTTGCGTTAGTCGATATTGTTGGAGAATCTTCGGGATCTGCATGGTTATTACTGTCGATAGAAATTTCCCGATGGATATCGAAGGTCGTGAATGTTCCCGGAAGTAGAGGAAATAGGTATGACGTAAGTCAGTGATGACGATCTTTAGTTCGATTGGTGGCAGTACGTCATTTCTACCATGTACCAAATTGTTCCAGAAAAGAGAGAGGTTATTTAATCGTGTGCCGAGTTGCTGTTGAGATAGTAAAGTTGTTGATAGTGATTTGGAGAGTTGCTGTGAAAGTTGTTGAGTTGAATTGAAAATTGTATGCAGTTGTTGATGTGTGCTGAATAAAAGTGGAAAACTTCATACGTCGACTTTGTGACTTGTATGCTGTTTGGACGGGCTGCGTGAATAAACGAATCTGAGTTACACAACTATCAGGAATTCAAGCATCGGGGCTGAATCAGATACTGATAGAAAACACCATCATCGAATTGAGTGTAACATTTTGGGGGTCAAGCCGCGATTCACGCCATAGCCAAGGGTTCAACTGCTACAACAAGCGAGTCAACGTTACGAGAGGCAGTCATCGAGGGTAGCCGCCAACGAGTTGCGTCGAGAGGGGCCAACATACTGGGACTACATCACCGATAGGTTCGGGTTGACTGCAAGGGCGTGTAGTCGCCGAAGAGTTGCTTCGTGAGCGAACAACAGAGCGGGACTACGTGGCTGCTGCAGGACTACGTCGAGGGACAGTCTCGGAGCTACATCGCCAGTGTTACAGAGAGCGGCGAGCGGACGTCGCGTCTACTTCAGCACAAGAGCGTATACATCAACACCAGCGTGGTGCAGCGTCGCATACGACGAGGACAGCGGGGCCTGCGTCAGCGAAGGCGACTAGTGACAAGCATCAGCGCTACTGCAGAGAGCGTGCTGTTCTAGAACAGTCTAGAAAGGTACAGCACAGTCAAGAACTTTCTAGAAAAAGAACTTTCCAGAAAAAGAACTTTCCAGAAAAGAACTTTCCAGAAAAGAACTTTCCAGAAAAGCATCAAGATGGCTGACTTCTGGCAGAAAGGGATTGCACTGAATCTGAAAGGCAAACAGCTGATGGAGTACGTCAAATCCCAGGAGAGAATACAAGAACGAGAATTAGAAGAGCAGCGTCGCCGTGAAGAAAGAGAATTAGAAGAGAAGCGTCTAGAAAAGGAAGAGCAGCGTCGCCGCGAAGAAAGAGAATTTGAACTGAAGCGTCTGGAAATTGAACAGCAGCAGCAAGAAAAAGATCGTCAGTACCAGCTAGAGTTGGCGCGTATCCAAAACAATCAGCATGCGCCACAAGTCACCAACGACCATACGGCTCCAAAATTGCCAGCTTTCGTCGACGGGAAGGACCAGATTGACAGTTATCTGGCGAGATTCGAAAGGTTCGCTGAAAGCTCTAACTGGCAACCTCAAGACTGGGCAATTCGACTGAGTGCACTTCTGACGGGGCAAGCTCTCGAAGTTTACACCAGACTGTCGAACGATGACGCCAAAAACTACGACGTCTTGAAAGAGGCCCTATTGCAGTGCTACAACTTTACAGAGAAGGGCTATCGTAAACGCTTTCGTGAATGCCGGCCTTTGTCAGACGAGACACCAAAGCAATTTGTGGAGCGCCTGTCATCATATCTACACAAGTGGGTGGAATTATCAGGCAAAGGGAAGACTTACGAGAGTCTCCATGAGCTGATCGTAAGGGAGCAATTACTCAACGCCTGCCCTAAGGACCTCGCGATCCACTTGGAAATACAAAAGTTGCAGACGCTAAAAGACGTTGCTGAGGCTGCTGAAAGATATCTCATCGCTCATGAGAAAACGTTGGGGCCACCCAAGGCGACAAAACCATTTCAGAAGACTGGAAACCATGGGAACCAGATTCAGGGGAGTCAGACGAGCCAGAGACACACGGACTCCACGCCTCCTCCCAGGGAAGGGCATTCAAGAGGCTGTTTCACCTGCAACGCTACAGACCACAGAGCGGCTAACTGTCCTCAAAACAAAAGTAGCGGACAGCGGGGCAGTACGGACAATGCAGCGGTGGGCAACCGACAGAGACGTTTCTCCAATCAACGGCAAACCAGTAGATCTGACCATCAGGTGTGCGGCGGGAGCGTCATTCTTCCGAGTGAGACCGAGCGCGCAGCTACTCCCGCGGACGTGCAAGAGTGCATAACCGATGGCCAACTTCTCCTTGCCAACGGGAAATCCATCCCCGTCGTCGCCAGCGCAGCGATGACCGTCCAGAACATGCCTGTTTCCAAGGGACGCGTTGGAAATCATGAAGTGACTGTCTTAAGAGACTCTGGCTGTAGTGGGGTCATCGTCAGAGAAGACCTAATCGCTAAAGAACAATTCACTGGCGATTCAAAATGGACACTTATGGCCGACAGCAAATGTGTGAGAGCGCCAGTTGCGAAGATTCATGTCAACACCCCTTTCTACATAGGCGAAGTCGAAGCGGTTTGCCTGAAGAAGCCGCTGTATGATTTAATGATCGGGAACATCGATGGCGCGAGACGACCCGACGACCCCGATCCAGAGTGGAGTCCTGCCTCAACTCAACACGTCGAAGTTGTGGAGGAGGATCCATTGCCGTTTCCCGATGGAGACCTTACAGAGCTGCTACGGGACAATGTGGTTACTCCGGCTCAGCCCTGCCGACCAGGGATCGTCGGTGCTGTTACTACCAGGGCCCAGGCCAAGAGAGACAAGACGTCTACGCCACTGAAGGTCGCCGACAACTCTAAAGCTGCCATCGTGGACAGAGATAAGCTGATCCAGCTCCAGGAAGCTGATAGCACTTTAAACAAGTACAGGAACCGCCAAGACCACGTGACCAAGGGCAGTGGCACGGTCTATTTTGAGGTGAAGGCCAAGATCCTGTACCGAATCTTCCAGCACCCGAGGGTCAACGGAGGGAAACCACTACGTCAAGTCTTGGTACCGTTACCTCTAAGGCGCCAAGTGATGGAAGTAGCTCACGACTCCATCATGGGAGGTCACCTGGGCATCAAGAAGACGTCAGACAGAATCCAGGCGGTGTTCTACTGGCCAGGACTTCATGCGGACGTCAGCCGTTTCTGCCGATCATGTGACATTTGCCAGAAGACCATACCTCGAGGAAGGCTCCCGAAAGTGCCTATGCAGAGGATGCCTCTGATCGACCGACCTTTCAAGAGGGTGGCCTTAGACTTAATCGGCGAAATAAGACCTCCGAGTGAAGAAGGTCATCGGTGGGTACTGACTTTAGTGGACTATGCGACTCGGCACCCAGAAGCAGTGCCGCTGAAGAAGATTGACACTGAAACTGTAGCAGAGGCACTGGTGGGCATGTTCAGTAGACTTGGAGTGCCTGAAGAAATTCTGACAGACCTCGGGACGCAGTTCGTCTCTGACTGCATGAAGGAGGTCAACAGACTGCTGAGCATCCGGCATTTGACTACAACACCCTACCATCCGATGTGCAACGGGCTCGTCGAAAAGTTCAATGCTACGCTGAAGTCCACCCTGAAGAAACTGTGCAGCGAGCAGCCCAGACAATGGCATCGCTACATCAACGCCCTACTTTTCGCCTACAGAGAAGTACCGCAGGAGTCCACCGGCTTTTCTCCGTTCGAGCTGCTGTACGGAAGAACCATCAGAGGGCCGATGCACATCCTGAAAGAACTGTGGACGAAGGAAGTGGACACCCCAGAGGTGAAGAACAGTTACCAGTACGTGTTTGAGCTACGGGAGAAGCTGGAGCAGACTCTCGAGATAGCCAGAGAAAACCTGAAAAAGTCCCAAGACTGTGGAAAGCACTACTATGATCGTAGGGCTGTGAACAGGAAGTTCAAACCTGGCAACAAAGTGCTGGTGCTGCTACCTACTGATCACAATAAGTTGCTGATGCAGTGGAAAGGCCCGTACAAAGTGGAGACCGTGGTGGGGATCAACGACTACAAGGTGAAGGTCGGCCAGCATTCCAAGATATACCACGCCAACCTCCTTAAGCTGTACGTGGAAAGGCCATCAGAGACTGTGCACGCAGCCACAGCAGCTGTGACCGACGACAGCTTTGATAGCGAGGAACTGTTGGAACTGGGAGACTTCCACAGCAAAGAGGACATCGATGATGTTAAGCTAGGACCAGGCTTGACAGAAGGTCAAAAGATTGAGCTCAAGGACCTTATGGGCGAATTTCCCCATAGCTTCAGTGATGTCCCAGGCACTACGACTTTGGTCGAACATGAAGTCCACACCCAGACCTGGCAGGAGCATCTGCAGACCTTGAGGGAGCTGTTCCACCGTCTCGCAGAAGCCAACCTGAATGTGGGACCCAGCAAATGCATCCTGGGAGCTGACAACGTCGACTGCGTCGGACATCCGACGGAAGAAGGAGACAACGGAGGATGCACTGATTCCAGGAGAGCCCACGTGATCATCGTCTTTGACCCTGGGCCGATGACGACGGTAACGGACGAGGGTGTTGTTTCCTTGCAGATGAAAGAATATTGACTGTGTGGAGAACATTGGAAATATCTAAACAGACTTGCAGATGAGAAACATTGACCTTGTGTGAATGAACTGTGAACATTGACAGTATCCAGAAAGACTTGCGGATGAAAAACATGGACTCTGTGTATATAAACTGAGAACATTGATAGTAAATGAGACAGTCTGAAGTAAGTTTTAATTCTGTACATTGTTTGTGCATTACGTTTCAATGTTGTTGAAAGAAATTGGGTAAATTTCTTCTTGAGTGGGGGGTTATGTTACGTTGAAACGCGTACGAAAGTACGTCAGAAACGCGCACGATAGATCTAATCGTTTCGTTTTGCAAAGTATTCAATAATGGAGTTTATTTACCTTTGATTTGAGTTTGCATTGTTGTTAGGAGTGGTTTTGTATAACGTTGATGATTTGCGTTAGTCGATATTGTTGGAGAATCTTCGGGATCTGCATGGTTATTACTGTCGATAGAAATTTCCCGATGGATATCGAAGGTCGTGAATGTTCCCGGAAGTAGAGGAAATAGGTATGACGTAAGTCAGTGATGACGATCTTTAGTTCGATTGGTGGCAGTACGTCATTTCTACCATGTACCAAATTGTTCCAGAAAAGAGAGAGGTTATTTAATCGTGTGCCGAGTTGCTGTTGAGATAGTAAAGTTGTTGATAGTGATTTGGAGAGTTGCTGTGAAAGTTGTTGAGTTGAATTGAGAATTGTATGCAGTTGTTGATGTGTGCTGAATGAAAGTGGAAAACTTCATACGTCGACTTTGTGACTTGTATGCTGTTTGGACGGGCTGCGTGAATAAACGAATCTGAGTTACACAACTATCAGGAATTCAAGCATTGGGGCTGAATCAGATACTGATAGAAAACACCATCATCGAACCGAGTGTAACACTAGGACATGAGTGCCACATCTCTTTTAGCCCATGTGATGGAATGCATGCGTGCATGCACAGACTAAACCTCAGTTTACACTCTCAAATACACTACACCGCGTATAGTTGCCTTTATAAAAACAACAATACACTGTCAATTGAAATTGCTCAATTTCAGATGAATAATCCGGTGTTGTAATGTTTTGAATTGTCCTGTATTGTAGTCACTCTTTATTTCCATTTCTATAAACCAATGCAAAACGGATGTTTGTATTTAAAAAACAAAAACAGTCAATTGAAATTGCTCAATGCGACATGAATAAAGTGATGGTGTGTGCTAGTGTAGTGTAGTGTAGTGAACTATTTCTCTAAACCAATGAAAAAAGGAGACATACCATAGACAATGATCCCTTGTGGTTGCCTGTAGGTTCCGTGATGCCGGCCCTCATCACAGCTGTGTTGAAATCAGACATGTTCTCCAGTTTCTCTGTCTCCTCATCCAAGGTGACTTTGCCAGGCAACTTGCCTACAACCCAAAATATTGAATTATCATATTTAAATATATTTGTCAAATAAAACAACTACATTTTTTGAAGTTGTGTCCCCCGAGTTGCCTAGCCAGAGCGCTTCGTAACGCAACTTACCTATTTTGTCGGAAAGTCTGCACAACACCTATGTTCGCGGAGAGCGCTCTGTACAATCTCAAAAGGTTGTTTGCAAAGAGAAAAAGATGGCGACCAGAACGGTGGGCTTTTGATTTGCAAATGGCGATGTGTTCAATGGTGAAATAGCAAGGAAGGACTTTTTGTCATTGACCATCTGGTAAGATTTGTGTACTTGTTATTTGACGGAATAATTATGTTTATGTGCAATTGGTATGAATCAGATTTTTTATTTCATAGTATTGTTGTGTCGTCAATGCGATTGACAATAACTTTCACTTTCAGCCGACTTCACTTTCCATGTGCTGCACCATAGCTTATGGCAAAAGGTTGGCCAGAATCAAAATAGTTTGTGCGGAGCAATCGCAAACATTTTGTGGCGCTTTTTTTTCTAGGCAACTCGCAGCTGTTCTTTCAATCACCTAGTGCACTGACATTCAATGGAAATAACTCACATTTACATTCTAATAGTGACATACTTTTGGAGAAATTCCATTTTAAAACATGTCCTGTTTAATTATTATTATTATTGTTATCTAATTCAAGAATGTATAAATATTGTATATGGGATCCTAATGATTATATATGTATTACCTGTTTCGACCTTTGAAGGTCATCAACATTGATGACCTTCAAAGGTATAAAAAGCTGTCCCACACTGTGCTCTCAACCAACAGTTATCCTCCTATATAGTGGAGGGAAGTCTCCCACAAAGACTTTCATCTTACCTTCAAAGCATAAGGCAGTGTGATACTGTACACTGTGAAGTGAAGTCTTCTTTGGGAACACTGGACTTGTCAGTTCCATTTCTACATCATCATCATCATCATCATCATCATCATCATCATCATCATCATCATCATCATTGATTAATTTATTTTAGGCATTAGCAACCTAGAAATTACCCATTGACATGGACCCTTCTTCCAATGTGACGCCCTTTCTCTGGGGTGAAGCTGGCATCCCCACACGGTTCAAGGCATAGATGTGCATCGTCTTCAGGTCATGCTGGGGCAACTGCCAAATATGTTAATAAGTGATGATGATGAGGATGATGATAATAATAATAATGATGATAACCATAATAATATAAAAATATTTTTAAAAATAAATAAATAAAATAATAGACGTAAATTAAATAGGTGCTTTTTTTCAAAAATCAGACTCAAAGAGCTGCAATCAGTAATACCATACATGCGCACACGTTCACCTACACCTTTACATAGGCAACAAACCACATTCATCCAGCATGTGGAGTAAAGGTAAGGGAAATCGCAATTAGAAGAACAGGCATGCTACTCTTAAAATGTAGTTTTCCCGGAAAATTTTGCAAGGATTAGATAGATAGATAGATATTCAGTGCTTATAGGGTCCAGCGGACTGCCAAGAGCCGAATCAGGACCACAGAAAATTAGGTAAAATCAGACTAAACTGTTAACATTTAAATATGATAAAAGATGTAAATAAAATCAGTCTAATTAAACTCAACCAAGAATACCAAATAAGAGGATATGATTTAAATGCGATAAAACAAACCCACATTATGTAAAAACTGGAACAAGTGTTGACCATTGCATACTTTAAAAATCTCATTAAAAGGCATTGAACCAAAACATCTTTCTCTTTCATCAACCAAATCAGCACATTCAGACAGAAAATGGCGAACAGAAAGGGATTTGTCACATGCAAAGCACCATGGTGGTTCTTCTCCTTTTAAAAGGAAATTATGAGAGTGATATAAGTATGTCCAATATGAAGGCGGGCCAAAACAGTTTCTTCTTTGCGAGTGGATGCAAAGTTAGGCAAAGAAGCTGACAAATCTGGAAGAATTTTTTGCAAGGATTAGCAGAGCCCCGAGAGCGAGCATGAAAAGCAGGCGAGCCCTCTAGGAGGGTCCGAGGGCATGCTCCCCCGGACAGTTAAAAAAAAAAAAAAAGGTTAAAATCTGTGCAATCTGGCACATTCTGAGCACTTTTTGAGAGACGAAAAATCAATCAACAAAGACGAAAAAAACCAACACATTTTAGTTTAAACTATATACAAGAAATGACACTGGTAGGCCTACATGTCTGTTAACATTATTTTATTATAGTCCGTCATTTAGTTTAGTTTTTGAAACCTTTGTCCCAGTCTCCTACCGTGTTTCTTATCGCAATTTCGGTTCGAAACATTTTGATGCTATGCTACTATTAGTAGTATTTATCATTACAAAAACGCTTCCATACATTATCAAACTTAATTTTTTAAAAACAGAGAATCGTGCACAAAACGTGGTGAAGACGGTCAAAAATCAAACAGGAACAACTGGCCGCCTATGTTAAAACACAGAGCGAATCACGTAGGAGAGAAGCAATCTGATTGGTGAGAATAATTTAGCTAGCCAATCACAACGCCGCTTTGATATGATCGTTAAAATTGACTGTCATGGCGGTCTAGCAAACGAATCCCGCTGATATCGCCTACCGTGATAAGAACGCTTGTAATTTTTTTTTTCGACACACATTTTTTTAATACTCCCGGAAAATTTTCAATCACCCGGAAAGCCACCGGGGCCCAAAAATCGATCTCCAGGAATTCCGGGAATTCCCGGAAAAGTAGCATGCCTGAAGAAGGAAAATCACGTTGGAAATGTGAAAATTACAGGGACAGCATCCAATATTTTCACAGAAGGGAGGAAACTGGAGCATCCAGAAAAAACTTCTTTTTTTTACATAGTTAACTTCTAATGTGTGCATGATAACAACATTCTATTAGGAAGATTGCTGCAAAGACTAAACGCACACTTCCATTCTTTGCTAATCCCACTCCCACATTTTAACAAGGGAGAGAATTTCAATGATAAAGTACTGATTTTCCTCACTTACATTTCTTTGCTTCTTTGCCTTATAATAATCCTATTCTTTTAAATACCTAAATAGCATCCATTACTTGCATACTGGTTTTATTAAAAAAAAAATTTTGTTTTTATTATTAATAATTATTGTTATTATTATTATTATTATTATTATTATTATTATTATTATTATTATTATTATCCAGACTTACGCTGTGGATGAGCTCGTTGGTGAGACCAAGGTAGTTATGAAGAGCCATAAAAGTCACTCGCTGCAGACGCACCATGATGATCTGAAAATAACACACAAACAGATTTTACATAAACCTTCAAGTTTATGTCATAACTTTGCCGTTGTGAACAAATGGCACACCATGATGATCTGAAAATAACACACAAACAGATTTTACATAAACCTTCAAGTTTATGTCATAACTTTGCCGTTGTGAACAAATGGCACACCATGATGATCTGAAAATAACACACAAACAGATTTTACATAAACCTTCAAGTTTATGTCATAACTTTGCCGTTGTGAACAAATGGCGCACCATGATGATCTGAAAATAACACACAAACAGATTTTACATAAACCTTCAAGTTTATGTCATAACTTTGCCGTTGTGAACAAATGGCGCACCATGATGATCTGAAAATAACACACAAACAGATTTTACATAAACCTTCAAGTTTATGTCATAACTTTGCCGTTGTGAACAAATGGCGCACCATGATGATCTGAAAATAACACACTAACAGATTTTACATAAACCTTCAAGTTTATGTCATAACTTTGCCGTTGTGAACAAATGGCGCACCATGATGATCTAAAAATAACACACTAACAGATTTTAGATAAACCTTCAAGTTTATGTCATAACTTTGCCGTTGTGAACAAATGGCACACCATGATGATCTGAAAATAACACACTAACAGATTTTACATAAACCTTCAAGTTTATGTCATAACTTTGCCGTTGGGAAGAAATGGCGCACCATGATGATCTGAAAATAACACACAAACAGATTTTACATAAACCTTCAAGTTTATGTCATAACTTTGCCGTTGTGAACAAATGGCGCACCATGATGATCTAAAAATAACACACTAACAGATTTTAGATAAACCTTCAAGTTTATGTCATAACTTTGCCGTTGTGAACAAATAGCGCACCATGATGATCTGAAAATAACACACTAACAGATTTTAGATAAACCTTCAAGTTTATGTCATAACTTTGCCGTTGTGAACAAATAGCGCACCATGATGATCTGAAAATAACACACTAACAGATTTTAGATAAACCTTCAAGTTTATGTCATAACTTTGCCGTTGTGAACAAATAGCGCACCATGATGATCTAAAAATAACACACTAACAGATTTTAGATAAACCTTCAAGTTTATGTCATAACTTTGCCGTGGTGAACAAATGGCGCACCATGATGATCTAAAAATAACACACTAACAGATTTTAGATAAACCTTCAAGTTTATGTCATAACTTTGCAGTGGTGAACAAATGGCGCACCATGATGATCTAAAAATAACACACTAACAGATTTTAGATAAACCTTCAAGTTTATGTCATACCTTTGCCGTGGTGAACAAATGGCGCACCATGATGATCTAAAAATAACACAAACAGATTTTAGATAAACCTTCAAGTTTAGGTCATAACTTTGCAGTTGTGAAGAAATGGGGCACCACGATGATCTAAAAATAACACACAAACAGATTTTACATAAACCTTCAAGTTTATGTCATAACTTTGCCGTTGTGAAGAAAGAGAGGCGCTAGAGCAGACTCCTCTTTTCTTGGAGCCAGCATTATGAGGGTAATACCCATCTTCTCATCTTATTACTTAGGCTTCCTCAAGTCCAAAGAGGAGGGAGGTAAAGCAATCGGAGCTGGGTGGATTACTGGGATGGTCCCATTGAAGTGTATAACCAGACTGCCTGTTGCTTAACAACAGAAGCTTGTGTTATAAGCCACAAATGCACGCCAACACCAGACCTGCCTACCTTACGCATTACTGATCAGTAGTTTTCCCTGTGAATTTCAGTAATTTTGCATTTTCCTTCAGTAATTCTACAGACATGAGTAAACACGGTGTTTCTGAATAACCAAGGTATGAATAAATTCACGGCACGTTTACTACTTAAAAAGCACAAAAAAAACGTTTTTAAAAGGATAGCAAAAAGAAGGAAACAATATCAAACAGATTTTAAAAAATGAGTACTTAGTATCATGAGAGACCATGGCATGCAACAAAAGATAAACCTGCACATCACTGACCCGGTTGTGATGAAGGATAACTGTCCCAGAGTTTTATTTACATTACAGGTGATTGACTCAAATGCCATTTTCATGATAAAGATGTGTAATTCACAGGAATAGGCACTACACATAAATTATGAATTCAAAGTTTGCCTTTAAAAAAAATTTTTTTTTAGTTTCATCAGCTGTCAAAATAAGGACTTGTAACTGTGAATACGTTTACCAATAACAATAGCACATTGTGAGGTTAATTTAATTACAGTTGAAATCCACCACACTGAAAAGACAAATTTTAACTGGTCCTTATATTGTGCCAGCTGCCTGGAGTAGGCACATTTGAGATGGTCCAGCTCTTCTGGCCTGACATATCTGGTGTCTTCATGGCGAGATTTGAGGACCAGCCGCTTACAGACGTTTGCTCCTCCATGCCCAACTGAGAAGTCAGAATCGCACACAGAACAGTACACGTATAAACTATAATTCTGGGGCATGTTTTTTGAAGCCACAAGACAAGGCCAAGTCCGCGTGTAATCCGAACGAAATACTTGCAACTGCAGCTTTTTCTTCTTCTTCTGCACTTGAGCAATCTCTACACACTCAGACTCTTCTGATTCGTAGTCTGTCTCATGTAAACGTGCAACTTTAGCCCGATTAGAACTTTCTCCACTCGCCATTTTCACTCAAGATCGGCGCGACAATCTAAGCTCGTAACGATCGAGCATGTTCATTGGTTCACGACGTCCAATCACAACTCTCGAAACATTTGCTCTCATGCAAGGGCAGTTACTCTGTCGGCTTCTAGGCCTAGCAGACAACAATTTAACAAGTTTACACGGCTCTAAACATTGCGTTGTTTTTCGATCGTTTTTCCGTAATTTTGCATAAAATTTCGTACTCCCGTACTAGAGGGTAAAATTCCGTAAAATTACGGAAGATTACGGAAGGGTAGGCAGGTCTGCAACACACGCAATCACACACAAACACACTCCCAAACCCCCACATACCAACCTGCACCATTCTGACGGCAGACTCATTGTACCTGTCAAACATGGACTTGAAGGCAATGGCTGGTAACCTGGACAGGAAGAAAAAAACAAATAAAACACATTGATTTGGTTTATATATGGGAGGCACGGTGGCCTAATGGTAGAGCTTTGGCTTGCGAATCTGAAGGTCCTGGGTTCGAGCCCAGGCCGGGACATTGTGTTGTGTCCTTGGGAAAGACACTTTACTCCCGTTTCCTACTCCTTCGGATGAGAGTATAAACTGAGGTCTAGTCTGTGTTGCATACATTCGATCATATTTATTTGCATTTCGATTTTTATACTGCAACAAACACATCAAATATAACAAAAGATAAAAAAATTGTCACACATGACGTTGTTTATCCATAAAGTAAGAGCAAAGCCATGAGGGTTGCTGAGGACCGAGAAAGATGAAGTCCACTAGTTAAACAATCATCTGTGGTGCCCCAACCACTTTTGAGTTACAGGATAAGATAGGATAAGAAAATATAAGATATATTTCAAGATTTGATATATTCAAGCCGATCTTAGATCCAAGCTATACGTATATGTATATCTCTATAGTAGACAAGTCATCAAGAAACTAAAAAATATAAGTTTTATAGATGTTTCTATATTCATATGCACAAACAAAAAAGCAACTACCGTCCTCCTCCCTAATCATAGATCATTGGTAGACCGTTGGCATGGCACACCGATGATGTTCAATGTAAAAGAGGCTATTATTCATTGTTCATCTTAGCAGTGTTACTGCTCTGGGTGTTCACTGCTGATTTAGATACATACCCCATCTTCTCTGGGAAGGTTATCCCTGTCTGCCGTATCACTAACGTTGGGTGTAGACATCAAACGTCAGTGTTAAACTCAGCAAACAAACAAACAAACAAATAAACCACCATACATAAATGCATAAAAAATACCACCAAAAAAATTACTTGAGTATAGTAGAATCTACGACAGCCTTGGCAAACACAGTCTTGTAGGGTTGTGGGTGACCCTGTAACAAATCAACAAATTGACAATTTCTCAAATACAAAACCAGACAGTGGCATTTCCATGTTTATCCTTAAAACCTTTTTTTTCCATTATTCTTTTTTTCTGTGTCTTAATTTCCTGTCCTTCACTGTCTCTCTCTGTCTCTGTCTCATCTTTATTTTTTGTTCTATCCCCACTGATTTTATTTTGTATAAAGCTGGATGTTTAGAATGAATGCGTGAGGACTGCGCTTTGAATTAACATTGTTCATTGGGAAAAAGCGCTATATTAATATCCTTATTATTATTATTATTATTATTATTATTATTACATTTGGAATAAAATGAGGTAAAGATGTCCTGTAACCTTTCGGTCGTTGGGAATAAAAGCTTCTGAGACCTCCTTTTTCTCTAGGCCAGCTCAATGAGGGCAATGGTCATCTTCTCTCCCTCGCTGCTTTACTTTCCCTGGTTCTAAACGGATTCCCATTCACAGCTGGGCAGTCTGGAGTACGACGTTAACATGAAACAGTGCTACTGTATGCACAAACCACTACACTACTGCGTCACCCACATTTGGAAAAGAGAGAACAATTTGTAACGAGAAGGGCAAAGCCCATATGACTCACATGCTCCTTATGGAACTTGCAATATTTAACATGAAAATGAGTGCCCAGAAAGAAAGAAAAAAAAAAAGAAAGAGATTACTCTTATATAGCGCACTTACAAGCTCAGAGAGCTTCTCAAAGCGCTGGCCACTACTATCCAGCAATCACAAAATAATTTGCTGAAGTCAGGATTCGAAGCCACTTTGCCCGAAACGCGCGTACACAAGTCGAGCGCTCTGACGACTGAGCTATCCCTGCCACCAAAAAAATATAAAAAGGTGGCATTAAAATGCAAATACCGACTTAGATCTTTCTATGATCTTGACCTTGAGATGACCTTGACCTTGACCTCTTGCTCCAAATACACTGATGTACTATCAAATAAATTACAGCAAACATTATACTATGCCCCCCAAAAAACCACCTTGTGATGACCTTGACCTCAGGATGACCTTGACCCTCACGTAATCTCTCATGCATGTCTGATCAAATAACACAAAGGTTTTGCATACTATGGGTTAAACAAACTGTACAATGACCTATTTTTTTAATGTTTTTGCAAGGCCTAAAAGGACCTTTACCTTCAAGATAAACATAAAACAGAACTCTAAAAACAACAAGTTTGGACTTTCCATCTCTCACAGTTTATGGTCAAGGTCACTTCAAAGTACTTATACTGACTTTGAGCAGCTCCAGTGACCCTGACGTGTGGTTGACCAAATTTTTAAAGTATGTGTGTCTCACTGATATCTATCATGCATCAAAAAATCATAAGTTCAATACTAATAATCTAGAAAAAAAAAAGAAGTGAAATTTTGTGAAAAATTTTCATTTTTTAACTAAGATTTGATGACCCTGTGACTTTGACCATGAAGTGAAGTCATTCATTCAATGATAATTTATGAGCTCTCATGGGTCATCTTACCAAGCTTGGTTGTGATAGTAGGCATGCAGTCTTTTCCCCTAAATAATACACTGCCATCCTGATCACACTCCAATTAATTTTTTTTAATGTTTAGTTTTGTAATCTATACAGGTCATCTAAGAGAGATAAGCAGTGTAGTGCTTCTTCTAGCAGATGATTTTTAGAACATTCAAAGCTAAGTTTATATTCAAATTTAGTAAATACCAGGTTGTTTATATATTTACAGATTTTTTTGTGTTTGTATCTGATACTTGTATGTGATATTTATGAAATTTGAATTTTAACATAGATTTACAGAGGGGGGGGGGGGGGAGGGGAGGGTTAGTTAGATAGTCATTCATTGCTTATAGGGTCCAGCAGACTGCAAAGAGCCAAATCAGGACCACAAAAAAATCAAGATCACAACTTCGTTGAAAGAGGACTCACCCCTGATCCACATAAAAGATCTGCCAAAACAACTCTAGTGGTAACACTGAAGGCACTCCACCAGCCGGTCATTTTACAATAAAGACCTCCCAAGCAGGGGACGCAGAAGCTATACTCTTATTGAACCCCCGTTTACAAAAACAAAGTAGAATACTAACATCATTACAAAATATCAACGAAACACATACATATAAAATGACTACACTGCCAAATAATAACATCATAGGAAGCCCCAGTGACCATTTGGCAAAAAGCATCTAATATTCCCAAGCTGATCCAACAGACCTCACACACAAATGAGGAGTTTTGTCCCTGAAGAGTTTTCAAGAAAAAAGGTAGGTGATTGGTCTAGCGAAGAAGAAGATAGTATAGTAGATTGATAGAACAGAGTAGGAATGAGAGAGAACAAAGGAGAACGACAGCGACAGTGGGAATTTAAAGCACTAAATTTCCAGAAAGTGGGGATACTATTTATACTGAAAGCCCCGGCACCCCTACGGGGGGAGATGGGAGAGGAGGGATAAAGAGTTTCTTTCATACTAAGAGGTGATTATTTGCTTTATATAGTTACAGGAATGTTCTTATGTGTAATAATGATTTTTTACCATGAGTTATACTTTTTTCACCAACTATGATCTCGACCTCGGATGCACTTTAACGCTTTTGCTGCCAAAGGGAGATTGCTTCAAGTTACATCCATGAGCCAGGCGCATACCTGTCAAGGGGTTTTCGAGTTGTGGTGTAGCAATTTAACAGAAAAACCATAGCAATTGGATGTTTGGTGTCGCACTAATGTGAATCACGCGATTCGCAACAAAACTGGAAACTTCTTCATCCAATATAAACACACACATCCAATGTGTTTACACATTTTTTTGTAAAATCTTGTTAATGCACAAGATTTTAGCTTTTACCATTACCATTATAAACATTTTCATGTACATGTTTAAAAATAAAAGTGAAAATGCAACAAAAAAAAAAAAAAAAAAATATATATATATATATATATATATATATAAAACATACAGACAGAAAATAAACTAGGCAATCATTAAAAAAAAAACAAAAAAAAAAACAAGGGAGACAATCACTGACACAGAAAAAGCAGATGAACTTTTTTCCCCCAAACAAATTTACTTATTCACAAAACATGGTTTACAATGCCAAGAAAAGAACTATTAGCATTGCACAAAAGCTTATACTAATTAATTTAATAAAAATATAACTAAATGGCAGCTGATATAATATGAAAGTAATCAAAGAGAAATGAATAATGTTAATGACACAAAGACTGATCGTAGACTGAAGTTCTGAACGAACACGTGTTGCGGAAGTGCGGTGCTTTTACTAAGTGTCTTAAAACCGGACTCAACCGGAACAGACTATTTTCGCGCGAAAACCCCCTGGGTCAAAAAATATTATCGTCACTTTTGAAAAATTGAGTAGCAGCTTTGTGATACGCCGTAGCAATGGGAAAATGTTTAAAATGCTTAGCGCTACGCAAAAATCCGTAGCACTTGACAGGTATGTAGGCGAATCTGGCTGGCAATTGTAAAAATTTACCTCCCAAAAAATTCCCGCTTGAACAGTATTAAAAAAACTGAGTAACGCTTACACAATTCTAAAAGATAATTTAAATTTCTACACAAATATACTATTTGGAAAAAAGATTTTTTTTTAAAAGTTTGTTATTTCTTATATTTATTTATTTTTATTCCAAATGAAAGCCAGTGAGAAAGACGGAGGCAATTGCATCCTCTTTGCTGTAATTTTTCATTCATGGGAATGCGGTATTGAGTCCCTTTCATCTATGTCCCTGTTTTGCGCATAGATCAGCTTAAAGGGGTAGGGGGTGAGGGTGGGTGGCCACTCCCAATTAAAAGGGATGTTGTACCTAACTTACTACTACTACTACTACTACTTAATGTTCTAAGCTTTCCAACTAGTGCACATTTGTTTTGTTGACCCTTTAAAATATATAAAGAGAAAAAACATCACAATGATGATGACGAGAAAACACATTACATTACATTACAATACATTACATGATTATTGCTTTAGGTCCAGCGGACTCTTCTGAGCCAAATCAGGATCAACGAGAAAACACGTCATTGGCATATTTTGTCACACTACTGCATGATGACTTTTTGTGTGATGAGCAGTCAAGGAGTTAATGCAAGCAAACCTATTTAAATGATTTAAAAAAAAAATTAAAAAAAATTGTAGCAACCACAAACATTCTTGAATGCAAAGAGTTCAACTACCACTCAAACCCCATGCAGTAACATTTTTAAAAATAAAAAATATAATTTGGTAGCGCAATTAAAAATAATAATAATAATTACATTAGGTTTTGTTTCGCAAGTCGACTGAAATATAAGTACGCACAAATCATTAAAAAAATTAATAAAAAAAGAATGAAAGAAAGAAAATGAGCAAGAGAGAAAGAGAGAGAGGGAGGAAGAAATAAGTAAGACAGAATGAAAACTTATATTTTTATTCCACCCACCCCCTTCCCCCTCCCTCTCTCACTCCACCTTCTTTTGATGTACTCTCTGGTTTTGTTGAAATAAAGAATGCTCTACAGATTATGTCCCCATTCCATTCTTCCTTTTGATGTAGTCTCTGGCTTTGTTGAAATAAAGAATGCTCTACAGATTATGTCCCCATTCCATTCTTCCTTTTGATGTAGTCTCTGGCTTTGTTGAAATAAAGAATGCTCTACAGATTATGTCCCCATTCCATTCTTCCTTTTGATGTAGTCTCTGGCTTTGTTGAAATAAAGAATGCTCTACAGATTACGTCCCCATTCCATTCTTCCTTTTGATGTAGTCTCTGGTTTTGTTAAAATAAAGAATGCTCTACAGATTACGTCCCCATTCCATTCTTCCTTTTGATGTAGTCTCTGGCTTAGTTGAAATAAAGAATGTTCTACAGATTATGTCATGCTGATTCATGTATGTCATAATGTTCTGACATCAACATTTTGGTCTCATCACTCCCAAACATCAACGATAAAACAGACCCTGCCTGAGCAGAGTAGAGCGGATTTGGGTGGGTGGGGAGGGGGGGGGGGGGAAGTGGTTTCACCTAATGTCCATGCGCAACAGGTTAATCAGATATTAATGTACTGACAAAACACAAGTCATGGAGTCAGTGGATATGTGGATTCAAGCTGCTCACAACCCCAAATTACAAAACAAAATTTGATATTAGTTTTCAACTATTGCACAGATTTGCCAAAATAATAATCTTTTTTTCTTCTTTTATTTTGCAGGGTAGGGGAAAAGGTGGGGGGAGGGAGTCCTAATACACACTGCTATGCATGTGAGTAAAAAATCTGAGAAAAATGTTTTTTGGGGGGATGAGTACAGAGATTCACACTTCTACACATATGTGAGTCAATAAATAAATTAGCGCAATCATGGGTTTATTCACAAGATTATTTTTTAAAGTGACCACCTAAGCTCTTCCGCCTTTTATTACGGACTCTTTCCCCTGTTACTTGTAGTTCTCATATTCTTGGGAAATATGTTGTAAAAATCTTACTGTGAGAAAGTCTAGGATGCTAAGAAGACTGTGGATGCTGTCGCCAGTACTGACCACCTTCACCAGGTGTTCTTCATCCTGTTAATATTCAAAATCATCATCATCATCAGCAGCAGCAGCATTATCATCATCCAGTCATCAATCATCATCATCAATATCAATGCTGCTGTTGCAGTAGTTGTTATTATCCTCATTATCATAATCATCTCTTGGTAACAGTCTTACTTGCATGTTTTATTTATTATTATTACTTATCTAGCTCCCATAATGCTTGTAACTGTCATCATCATCATCATCATCATCATCATCATCATCATCATCATCATCATCATCATCATCATCATCATCATCACCACCACCTCCACCACATCATCACACAACATCATCATCATCATCATTGCAATGATCTCGATCTAATCATATTGCCAGCTGTTATTTCCAGCCCATGTCATTGGCTGTTAAAAAGACAATCAGTGCCCCCCCCCCCCCCCCCCCCCCCCCCCCCCTCTTTCCCTCCCCCACAAAAAAGAAGAAAATTAAACATTAAACTAGTTTATTAAACCAAACTTGACATCACAACACTACTGACCTTGTCCTTGATATAGACCTCCACTAGACCACTCTGCACCACGTAGATGCAGTTGTCCTCATCACCGACGTTAAACAGGAAGTTGCCTGCACACACCTTCACAGACTCCATGAACTTGCACAGCTCCAGAAAGAAAGGCTTCTCCAGATGACCAAACACCCTGCATACAGAGACACAACAGAGTGCAAAACACACTAGACCATGACAGGATGGCTGAATGCTAGCATTTCAAACCTCCCACTGATTAGCTAGGGACTCTGCCAAAACCTGAGCAGGCCTACCACAGAACTCACCAGTTAAATACCTTTGCGCTAAATGAAACTGAAGTCCCAATGCAATAGCTCAAGTGGTAGAGCGTTAGCCTGGCACACCGATGACCCAGGTTCAAATCCCGTGGAGGGCTAAATTAAAAGTGGACATTTTTCATTGTCCATTTTAGCAGTATGATTGCTCTGGAGGTTCGGTGTTGCTTTAGGTCCCTACCCCTTGTTCCCTGGGATGGTTATCCCCGTCTGCCATATGGCCAATGGTGGGTGTGGAGGTTACACCTCAATGTTCATGAAACTGAAATCTTGTCTGCCCGTGGTGAGCTGCAAATTCCCAGTTGTCAGTAGCCGCAACTAAACTATGCAAACAATATAAAATATAGATGGAAATACTATTCGCAACATCTGAAGTTCTTGTTCAAAGTGACAATAATCTAGTCTTTTATATGCTGAAGTAACACATTTTGTTACAATTGAGACATGTGCATGATAGTTGCGAACATTTTGTCTTGCAAAGCGTGCAATGATAGCTTTTGTTTACCTTTGACTTGATTCTGTGCTGTTGCTAGAAAAGCTTTTCAAAATGTTGCTTGTTTTTATTGGTCAATATTGTTGTAGAAGTGTAGAGAACTTTCTCTAATTACTTGGTTATTATCCAACAAAGATTCTAGCGTAATCTAATCAGGTCTTGTAAGTTCGTAGAACATTCTATGTTTTAAGACAGTCCATAATTCTGGCAAACAGTTTTATTTTTATTGTTTGCTCATTACGTCATTCTGCACTTTTTGACACTGCTCCTAGACTATATAAAGTAGCGCAGTCTGCGTTTCAGGTAGGTGTTTTTCAGAGAGACATTTTGTATGCAGTTGATGTTTGTTGAATAAAGCTGGAAAACTTTATAATGATGATTCCTGCCTTGTTGCTGAGTAAATGAGCTGCTTGGATAATGAATCCGAGTTACACAAGATTCAAGCATTGGGGCTGAATCGACCACTGTTGTAACACATGTATGACGTTTCTTTACAAACACTAGAACAATCCAATAGTAACTATTAATCATTAAAGAAATCCCTGCTCAATCAAAGAACCTCCAATTTAATATTATGCCACCGCATGCATGCAAATGTATTTGACACTGTACCAAGAGCGACGTCTGTACAGAAGATAATAAAACACAAAGAAACTACGCCTCAGGCGGCTTGAGTTAGATCCGATATTGGCCAGCGCCTTGAGCAGCTCTTGAGCTGGGAAAGTGCTATATAAGAACGAATCAATTAAAATAAAATAAAATACTAATAATAGTAAATCCCCGACCTAACACTGCGAAGCATGTAAAAGATCTCGGGAGGAAGACGGGGGTCTGCTTCTTCAAAGTCTGACCAGTCTGCTTCTAAGAATTTGGATGGAGGCACCTTCTTTTTCAGCTGCGGTATACTAGCGTCGCGCTTTTGTAGAAACCTGCAACAGCCAACCGACAATCGCATCAGGCAATGTAAATAAATAAAAAACAACAACAACATCTGAAACAATTAGTCTCTGAATTTTAAATGAGTAAACACACTCGCATTGATGCATTCATTTATATTAGAACAGTTCTTGTTCAGCTGTCAGCGCATGCCAACGCACATTCACACACACACCCACACCCACACATACACACAACCCCACAATTTTCTTACATATGATAAAATAACTGATTTGATAACAGGTCATTTTTATAATAAAGGCAAAAACCTGCAACACCTTCAGTTTCAAAATGAAGTAAAAATATCATCACAAAAATTATTATAGTTAAAGGCAGCATACTTCTGACCAATCAACATATTCCATTAATTACATTATTCTCGATCAACTCGTATTGGCACAATCCATCATCTTTATTTTACAATTGTGCTGCCTGTGTAAAAAGGAAGAGATAATTAATGAATTAAAACACAATTTGTCAGCGATCTCAACAATATCCACCAGCATTTGATCACTGTGCTGCTGCCAGAAATCTTCAGCTTCTTCAAAGTACCTGCCACATCTGCCAAAGGTTTTACATTATGCAAAAAGTACAATTTTCAGTTGTTTTCCATGTAAATCTATCATTTCACAGTATTTACATTTGTGTTTAAAAAAGTTATTTTCATAACAAAGGTAATATAACCATGGACAAGAAAATAATGACGAGGTAAAAAAAAAATCACAAAAATATTACAACCTAAAATTTACTTATCATTACTATTGTTTATTCACATCAATTCGGCTGTAAAATAATGCAGAACCTTACTCAGACACACAAACTCACATGCTCGCACATACAGAAACAGACACATACCCACAAAATATGCATATGTGACACGTGCATACTTGACAGTACTAAGTGCATTATTAAATACTGAATTAGAAACACACACAATTTTTTAAAGTCTGACAGAGCAAGATATTGCACCATAAACCCTCATGCAGACTTGCCTACCGCCCAGCACAAAAATCAGGAACAGCTTTCCCAAAAATCCGGAACACTTAATTTTTCAGGAACATCACAAATTCAACTCGAAGTATTGCCGCACAACAAAACAGCAATGGTCCATAAAAAAAACAACTAATAATAATAATAAAAGTCTAAAATAAAATGTCTTTGTACAGTAAGTCAATGGGGACACGGGAATTTTTGAGTCTGGAAACATCTTGGGAAGAGCTTTGTTGAAGGTGTCCAGGGATGACAGGGGGCTAGGGGCAAGTTTAATTCTGTTACTAAATCGACGAGCATGACTTCAGCATGAATAGAGGAGTCGCCATGTTTCTTTTCTGCAGTCGATGATGGGGCTTGCACAAAAAAAAACTAAAATCTTCTGACACTTGTTTTTCTCCTTCTTTTTCTTTTCATTGTCAATGTGTTTAACCGACTCGCAATGCCTGCGACAATCATCTGCACCTCCGTGCCCCACAGAAAACTCTTTGTCACAGAATTTGTGGTAAGAATAGTTTGCTTTCTTTCCAGCCAAGAGGCAAGGATAATCACGAGTGTAATCGTCACGAAATGCCTGGATACGCCAGTGCTTTTTATGTGTTGTCTTTGGTGGTGTCTTAGCAGCATCACTGTCACTGAACACTTCTGTGGGATTTTTCCGTTTACTACCCATTACTTATCACCAAGCACAAGAGTTAAATTAACACACGTAGAAATGAGATTTCAAACTAGTAGCGACAGGGTGCATGCCGGAAACTTCGAATCAGTTTGATTGCGCATGCTCGCAATGCGCTCGGAAATTGTCGGAAGTTGCTCGGAAATGGGTTAAGGCTAAATGGCTGAAACCATAGACACTCCCTCCGTCCCCCTGCCCTCCCCCCACCCCTCTCAACAAAAAAAAACTTAACTTTTTTTCCCCCGGAACGCTTATAAAATATCTGTATTTTCCGTAACACAGCCTGTTTTTGTCAATTTTCCGGAACAAAGTACGGAAAATCGGAACAGTAGGCAAGTCTGCTCATGTCATATTCCAAACACAGTGTTCTGTGCTAGAATTAATTAAAACAACTTCAAAAGTAGTTAACACAAGTGTACAAGCAAAAGTTATCTATTATACTAAAATGTGTGTGTGTGTGTACATGTTGCAAAAGTGTTAGCATGTGCCTAGAATAAATTATTTTTGTCTAGCTTGGGTAGACATAAATGTTTGTATTATTATTATTATTATTATTATTATTATTATTATTATTATTATTATTATTATTATTATTGTTGTTGTTGTTATTATTATTATATTCAAGTTCAAAGTTTTACTACACAACTCTTTTAGAGGGTTATTTCAGAGCATGTAATTACCAACAGAACTACAGTACTGTTGTATATATATTTATATATAATATAATAATATATATATATATATATATATATATATATATATATATATATATATATATAATATACACCATGGATATCACTGTTTCAGCAGGTAATACCAGAGTATGCCATTGCTAGCAGAACTACAGTACTGTTAACACAATGAAAATCCTTCAAATAACACAATTTGATCAAATAATCATGTGAGGAAGCTTCTAAAAAGAAGTAAAAAGTATATAAAACCTATATTACTATTTTTTTTTAAAAGAAAAAAGAAAGCGTTTAAACAATTTTTTTTTTTTAGATACAAAAAGAATGAGAAAGAAAGAAAGAATTGTTACTACCGATAAAAAGGACAATAAAGAGTCAGAAATCAAAAATCAAAAAAAGATATACATATGTATACCATTTTTTCATCTCTTCTTTACATAAACTATTTTTAAACAAGACACAACCAAAATCCATCCGACCTTCCCAATGAGCATAGTCAAGTACATGTCTGAAAAAGCACACCTGTTACGTTGAAACGTGAACGAAAGTATGTCGGAAGCGCGCACGATAGATCTAATCGTTTCGTTTTGCAAAGTATTCAATAATGGAGTTTATTTACCTTTGATTTGAGTTTGCATTGTTGTTAGGAGAGGCTTTGTATAACGTTGATAATTTGCGTTAGTCGATATTATTTGAGAATCTTCTGGATATGCGTGTTTACTCTTGATAGAAATTTCCGGATGGATATCGAAGGTCGTGAATGTTCCCGGAAGTAGAGAAAATGTGAGTGACGTAAGTCAGTGATGACGATCTTTAGTTCGATTGGTGGCAGTGCGTCATTTCTACCACGTACCAAATCGTTCCAGAAGAGAGAGAGGTTATTTAATCGTGTGCCGAGAAATTGTGGAGAGAGAAAAGTTGTTGATAGTGATTTGGAAAGTTGCTGTGAAAGTTGTTGAGTTGAATTGAGAATTGTATGCAGATGTTGATGTGTGCTGAATAAAAGTGGAAAACTTCATACGTCGACTTTGTGAATTGTATGCTGTTTGGACGGGCTGTGTGAATAAACGAATCTGAGTTACACAACTATCAGAAATTCAAGCATCGGGGCTGAATCAGATACTGATAGAAAACACCAACATCAAACAGAGTGTAACATTTTGGGGGTCAAGCCGCGATTCACGCCATAGCCAAGGGTTCAACTGCTACAACAAGCGAGTCAACGTTATGAGAGGCAGTCATCGAGGGTAGCCGCCAACGAGTTGCGTCGAGAGGGGCCAACATACTGGGACTACATCACCGATAGGTTCGGGTTGACTGCAAGGGCGTGTAGTCGCCGAAGAGTTGCTTCGTGAGCGAACAACAGAGCGGGACTACGTGGCTGCCGTAAGACTACGTCGAGGGACAGTCTCGGAGCTACATCGCCAGTATTAGAGAGAGCGACGTGCGGACGTCGAGTCTACTTCAGCACAGGAGCGTATACATCAACACCAGCGTGGTGCAGCGTCGCATACGACGAGGACAGCGGGGCCTGCGTCAGCGAAGGCGACTAGTGACAAGCATCAGCGCTACTGCAGAAAGCGTGCTGTTCTAGAACAGTCTAGTAAGGTACAGCACAGTCAAGAACTTTCCAGAAAAAAAGAACTCTACAGTCAAGAACTTTCTAGAAGAAGAACCTTCCAGAAAAGAACTTTCTAGAAAAGAACTTTCTTGAAAAGAACTTTCCAGAAGCATCAAGATGGCTGACTTCTGGCAGAAAGGGGTTGAACTGAATCTAAAAGGCAAGCAGCTGACGGAGTACGTCAAGTCTCAGGAGAGAATACGAGAAAGAGAATTGGAAGAGAAGCGTCTAGAAAAAGAAATAGAACGAGAACAGAAGCGTCTAGAAATTGAACAGCAGCGGCAAGAAAAAGAAGAGCAACGACGTCGTGAAGAAAGAGAAATAGAGGAGCAGCGACGTCGTGAAGACAGAGAATTTGAACTGAAGCGTCTGGAAATTGAACAGCAGCAGCAAGAAAGAGATCGTCAGTACCAGCTAGAGTTGGCGCGTATCCAGAACAATCAGCATGCGCCACAAGTCACCAACGACCATACGGCTCCAAAATTGCCAGCTTTCGTCGACGGGAAGGACCAGATCGATAGCTATCTGGCGAGATTCGAAAGGTTCGCCGAAAGCTCCAATTGGCAACCTCGAGACTGGGCGATTCGACTAAGTGCACTTCTGACAGGGCAAGCGCTCGAAGTTTACACCAGACTGTCGAACGATGACGCCAAAAACTATGACGTCTTGAAAGAGGCCCTATTGCAGTGCTACAACTTTACAGAGAAGGGCTACCGTAAACGCTTCCGTGAATGCAGGCCTAAGTCAGACGAGACGCCAAAACAGTTTGTGGAGCGCCTGTCGTCATATCTACACAAGTGGGTGGAGTTATCAGGCGAAATGAAGTCTTACGACAGTCTCCATGACCTGATTGTGAAAGAACAATTTCTCAATGCCTGTCACAAGGACCTAGCGACCCACTTAGAAGAACAAAAGCTGCAGACGCTTAAAGATGTGACTGAGGCTGCTGAAAGATATCTCATCGCTCATGGGAAAACCCTGGGGCCACCCAGCGCGACGAAACATTTTCAGAAGACTGGAAACCATGTGAACCAGGTCCAAGGGAGCCAGACGAGCCAGAGACAGTCGGACTCCACGCCTCCTCCCAGGGAAGGGCATTCAAGAGGCTGTTTCACTTGCAACGCTACAGACCACAGAGCGGCTAACTGTCCTCAAAACAAAAGTAGCGGACAGCGGAGCAGTACGGACAACGCAGCGGCGGGCAACCGACAGAGACGTTTCTCCAATCAACGGCAAACCAGTAGATCTGACCATCAAGTGTGCGGCGGGAGCGTCATTCTTCCGAGTGAGACTGAGCGCGCAGCTACTCCCGCGGACGTGCAAGAGTGCATAACCGATGGCCAACTTCTCCTTGCCAACGGGAAATCCATCCCCGTCGTCGCCAGCGCAGCTGTGACCGTACAGAACATGCCTGTTTCCAAGGGACGCGTCGGAAATCATGAAGTGACTGTTTTAAGAGACTCTGGCTGCAGTGGGGTCATCGTCAGAGAAGACCTAATCGCTAAAGAACAGTTCACTGGCGATTCAAAATGGACACTTATGGCCGACAGCAAATGTGTGAAAGCGCCAGTTGCAAAAATTCATGTCAACACCCCTTTCTACATAGGCGAAGTCGAAGCGGTTTGCCTGAAGAAGCCGCTGTATGATTTGATGATCGGGAATATCGACGGCGCGAGACGACCCGACGACCCCGATCCAGAGTGGAGTCCTGCCTCAACCCAACGTGTCGAAGTTGTGGAGGAGGATCCATTGCCGTTTCCCGATAGAGACCTTGCAGAGCTGCTACGGGACAATGTGGTTACTCCGGCTCAGCCCTGCCGACCAGAGATCGTCGGTGCTGCTACTACCAGGGCCCAGGCCAAGAGAGACAAGACGTCTACGCCACTGAAGGTCGCCGACAACTCTAAAGCTGCCATCGTGGACAGAGATAAGCTGATCCAGCTCCAGGAAGCTGATAGTACTTTAAACAAGTACAGGAACCGCCAAGACCACGTGACCAAGGGCAGTGGCACGGTCTATTTTGAGGTGAAGGCCAAGATCCTGTACAGAATCTTCCAGCACCCGAGGGTCAACGGAGGTAAACCACTACGTCAAGTACTGGTACCATTACCCTTAAGGCGCCAGGTGATGGAAGTAGCGCATGACTCAATTATGGGAGGTCACCTAGGCATCAAGAAGACGTCGGACAGAATCCAGGCGGTGTTCTACTGGCCAGGACTTCATGCGGACGTCAGCCGTTTCTGCCGATCGTGTGACATTTGCCAGAAGACCATACCTCGAGGAAGGGTCCCGAAAGTGCCTATGCAGAGGATGCCTCTGATCGACCGACCTTTCAAGAGGGTGGCCTTAGACTTAATCGGCGAAATAAGACCTCCGAGTGAAGAAGGTCATCGGTGGGTACTGACTTTAGTGGACTATGCGACTCGGTACCCAGAAGCAGTGCCTCTGAAGAAGATTGACACTGAGACTGTTGCAGAGGCGCTGGTGGACATGTTCAGCAGACTCGGAGTGCCTGAAGAGATCCTGACAGACCTCGGGACGCAGTTCGTCTCTGACTGCATGAAGGAGGTGAACAGACTGCTGAGCATCCGGCATTTGACTACGACACCCTACCATCCGATGTGCAACGGGCTTGTCGAAAAGTTCAATGCTACGTTGAAGTCCACCCTGAAGAAACTGTGCAGCGAGCAGCCCAGACTATGGCATCGTTACATCAACGCCTTACTGTTCGCCTACAGAGAAGTGCCGCAGGAGTCCACCGGCTTTTCTCCGTTCGAGCTGCTGTACGGAAGAACCATCCGAGGGCCGATGCACATCCTGAAAGAACTGTGGACGAAAGAAGTGGACACCCCAGAGGTGAAGAACAGCTACCAGTACGTGTTTGAGCTACGGGAGAAGCTGGAGCAGACTCTCGAGATAGCCAGAGAAAACCTGAAGAAGTCCCAAGACTGTGGAAAGCACTACTACGATCGTAGGGCTGTGAACAGGAAGTTTAAACCTGGCAACAAAGTGCTGGTGCTGCTACCTACTGATCACAATAAGTTGCTGATGCAGTGGAAAGGCCCGTACGAAGTGGAGACTGTGGTGGGGATCAACGACTACAAGGTGAAGGTTGGCCAGCATTCCAAGATATACCACGCCAACCTCCTTAAGCTGTTCGTGGAAAGGCCATCAGAGACTGTGCATGTGGCAACAGCAGCTGAGATCGACAACAGCTTTGATAGCGAGGAACTGTTGGAACTTGGAGACTTCCACAGCAAAGAAGGCATCGATGATGTTAAGCTAGGACCAAGCTTGACGGAAGGTCAAAAGATGGAGCTCAAGGACCTTATGGGCGAGTTTCCCCACAACTTCAGCGATGTCCCTGGCTCTACAACTTTGGTCGAACATGAAGTCCACACCCAGACCTGGACGGAGCATCTGCAGACCTTGAGGGAGCCGTTCCACCGTCTCGCAGAAGCCAACCTGACCGTGAGACCCAGCAAATGCATTCTGGGAGCTGACAACGTCGACTGCGTCGGACATCCGACGGAAGAGGAAGACAACGGAAGACGCACTGATTCCAGGGAAGCCCACGTGATCATCGTCTTTGACCCTGGGCCGATGACGACCGCAACTGACAAGGGCGTCGTTTCCTTGCGAACGAAAGAACATTAACTGTGTGGAGAACATTGACAATATCTAAACAGACTTGCAGATGAGAAACATTGACCTTGTGTGAATGAACTGTGAACATTGACAGTATCCAGAAAGACTTGCGGATGAAAAACATGGACTCTGTGTATATAAACTGAGAACATTGACAGTAAATAAGACAGTCTGAAGTAAGTTTTAATTCTGTACATTGTTCGTGCATTACGTTTCAACATTGTTGAAAGAAATTGGGTAAATTTCTTCTTGAGTGGGGGGTTATGTTACGTTGAAACGTGAACGAAAGTATGTCGGAAGCGCGCACGATAGATCTAATCGTTTCGTTTTGCAAAGTATTCAATAATGGAGTTTATTTACCTTTGATTTGAGTTTGCATTGTTGTTAGGAGAGGCTTTGTATAACGTTGATAATTTGCGTTAGTCGATATTATTTGAGAATCTTCTGGATATGCGTGTTTACTCTTGATAGAAATTTCCGGATGGATATCGAAGGTCGTGAATGTTCCCGGAAGTAGAGAAAATGTGAGTGACGTAAGTCAGTGATGACGATCTTTAGTTCGATTGGTGGCAGTGCGTCATTTCTACCACGTACCAAATCGTTCCAGAAGAGAGAGAGGTTATTTAATCGTGTGCCGAGAAATTGTGGAGAGAGAAAAGTTGTTGATAGTGATTTGGAAAGTTGCTGTGAAAGTTGTTGAGTTGAATTGAGAATTGTATGCAGATGTTGATGTGTGCTGAATAAAAGTGGAAAACTTCATACGTCGACTTTGTGAATTGTATGCTGTTTGGACGGGCTGTGTGAATAAACGAATCTGAGTTACACAACTATCAGGAATTCAAGCATCGGGGCTGAATCAGATACTGATAGAAAACACCAACATCAAACAGAGTGTAACAACACCGCTGAGCTCTAATAGGCATTATCCCTAAATAAACCGAAAGTAGAGTTGCTTCCCCTGAAAAGCGGTACAAAATACATGTTTACAGTACGCCTAAATAAACCGAAAGTAGGTAAATGAGAGTTGCTTCCCCTGAAAAGCGGTTACAAAATACATGTTGACAGCTATTTAGGAAGTACTCCTATTCTGTCAGTATTGAATCACTGCTGGCATAAACTCGCCATTTGGGCGCAATCAAGACCGAGAAACTCTACTTAGAATTGTGAATGCAACTATCCACAGATAAAATAACCAAAGGAAAGATGTTATTTGCCCAAATACACCAATATAAATACACACACACGTACTGTGTCCTCATCATAGGAGAATTTGTTACAATATAAAAGAACTAACACTTTTGGTTCTTGGGTTGTAAGATAGTTTTATTATCATGGCGGCCATCTTGCTTAGAGCAACTGTTAAACGTGCTTGAGTTCACATGATAGCAGGCACAAAAGTACCATATAATACTCGCAATAAATAGAAATAAAAATAAAAATTGTATAGGCATGACGGTTCACTATCATTAATAATAATAATTATAATAATAGTAATAATAACAACAAAGCATAAGACTATAAAGTAAAATGTGCAACAAATGAAAAAAAGTGAGCGAAATGTAAAAAATATTCACATAAATTAAACGGACATGTCACAAAATCCAAAAATCTAAATGTGATTGATATAAAAAATTATCTAAATCTGAGAGTAGATAAAGAGATTTTGTTTGGTATGTTAAGAACGAACGAAAGAACAAATGAAACTACATCCAACAATAGAAGCTCCGGATATCCTCAGATTCATTGTGACCTTTGCACTGACTGATATGGTATTGGTCCTATATCATATCAAACAAAACCTCCAAGAAGGACACTATCAAGGTGAGATTAAAGATACTGAGATTCTGAGCTAAAGCCACATCAGAGCCACACACAGCTATACCCTGTCATGCCGTCTACCAGGTGTTGTAACGATTCCTCCACTTTCAGCTTCAAATCATCCTTCCTGCATACAGGCACATGCTAGCAAAGTTAAACAAAGCAAAACCAAATGGGCCGTTCTAATGCACATTGCAGACATGACTCTCTCCCAAAGGCCTTCACATAACTATGATAGCTACCCAGAAATAATACTATTACTAATATTGTAATAACAATAATTATGAACATCATTTACACACCCTTATACTTCAAACATCAATTTATGAAGGTTGCTTTTGCAGGCAATAAATATACAGTGGAACCTCTGGTATAAGACCGTCCAAAATCTGAGAAAAAAACGGTGTTATAATAGAGGTGGTCTTATATCAGAAATAGAAGAAGGAAGTGGGGAGGGGTGGGGGGGGGGTGGCATAATTTTTTATTCTTTATGATAAGCTGAATTTTGGTCTTCCCAACGTCTACACTTCTAGCAATAGATAAACAACTCTCCCCCTTTTCATTTCTTTCAATCACTTTCATGCCCTCTGCCAAACTCAAAACTTTCCTCTTGCGCGACCCCATTTTGCCAAGCCAGTGTAGGCGAGTAATGTCCTTTACTTGCGCGAGTAATGTCCCTTACTTGCCAACCAGAAATAGCAACCAACAGCAGGCGTACACTAACATGAGAGAAAAACGAAAGGTCCAGTCAATAAATTAACTGATATCTCTTTTAAACTGCCTAAGACGGTCGTATAAAGGCCTCAAGACATGGTCGCTGGTCGCATAAACGAGGTTGTCGCATACCAGAGGCCATTTATTATTGGAAGTGAATCTGTCAGAATTTTTCAGGTCACATAACCGAGGCAGTCGTATACAAGAGAGACGGATACTGGTGGTTCCTCTGTACACTGTGCTCAGAAATACTACTGGTTGTAACTCATTAATAATAAAACATAATAACAAATAGTCACTTACACACCTCAAAAACTTCAATCATCAAGTTAAGACAGTCGTATTTTCAGGCAGCAAATATACTGCGAACACAATACCCATGTTTAAATCAAGCAACAAAATGTCTAGTTCGAATACATCTCTATAATACCATGAAACATAGCATATATATTATCATATAATATATTCTACATCATGAAAATACTGAAGTTTGAACTAGTGCTTATTTAAAAAACCCAGCCTACACTGTTTACTGCTTTGATCTTACCGCAAAGCCAAGCCTGCCCCTTTGAGTCTCGACAGCATCAACCGCTGGGTGGATTTCCGCTTGCTCAACCCCGTTGGACCAACACCCATTGTGTTTCGAGTGAAACTCCGTACCTGCAAAAATATAAATGTATCAATGTGTGTGCATGTGTGCGTGTGTGTATAAGTGCATGTATGTATGTAGCACATGTTCTGTGCATGGTGTTTGAATGCGAGCAAAGGTGTTGTGTCAGAATATGGTGTTAACGTACTGCATTTTAACGGCCTTTCTTAAGTGGAAGGTGTGTGGAGGTTCACAAAACTTTTTCCAGGTTGTCAGATCCTGAACTTAGGTTTCTGAACATTTTTTATTTTGTTTTCAGGATTGATTGATTTATTGTTGCTTTAGGTCCAGCGGACTCCTCCGAGCCAAATCAGGACCGGACAACCCCCGATCCGCATAAAAGATCTGCTGAAACAACCCTAGTGGGAAAATTGAACGCCCTCCACCGGCCAGTCACTTTACAATAAAGACATCCCACGCGGGGGACGGCTGAGGGTTTACCTCAACTACGCGAACTCCCGGTTACAAAAACAAAATAGAATACAACCATCATTACAAATCATCAACGAAACATATACATATAAAATGCCTATATTGCTAAATACTAACATCATAGGAAGCCCTAGTGACCACCCAGCAGAAAGCGTCCAACACTCCCAAGCTGATCCAACAGACCTCATACACAAACAAGGAGTCTTGTCCAGGAAGAGTTTTCAAGAAAAAAGGTAGGTCATTGATCTAGCGAAGAAGAAGATAGTATAGCAGAGTGATAGGACAGATCAGGAATGGGAAAGAGCAAATGAGGAAGACAGTGACAGTGGGAATTTAAAGCACTAAATTTCCAGAAAGTGGGGATACTATTTATACTGAAACCCCCGGCACTCCAACGGGGGGAACTGTTGCCGCAGTTAATCAGTCATGCCTACAAAGGCAAGACAGGTTTTCAACTGGGGCTTTCACTGTTTCCTTTATAGGTTAGAACAATCTACAGTGGCAAGATTGCTCATGACCCCAAGGGGTTACCTTCCAATTATGACAGGCAATAACGGCATAACATATTCATTCAGGTTTCATTTCTGATAAATGGTCATGATTACACAGCCAAGTATAAACATTTCATGCTTATTGTTTTGCGTTGCTTTTTTCCCTTTTGCACCGATCTGTCTTCGCCTTGAATTAGCTGCACTAAAATTATTACAAAATATGAATACTACACAAACCCAGTTGCGTAAGAGTTCATCATAAACTATCTAAAGCGTATAAAGATCTAGTTAAGATATTCATATTATAATTAATTCCAAATTTTGTTTTTCAGCATCTTCGTAGCCACTTTCTCAGAGCAATTCACACTTTTCTGCTATCCTATGCACCAACGGGAATCCCCCATGTAAGAGGGGTAACTCTTTCCGTTACCGTGAAACATACTTCCGGTTTCTTTCTCTGCGTATTGTTTAACCGAGTGTTTTGAGTGAGTTATTTCCAAATATTCAAGAATATGTCGAATCACATGAGAAAGCGATGGTGGGAGCATAAAAGAGAAAGTGTTGCAGAGAATGCCTGATGGATTTGAAGTCCCAGTTGTGACAGTCTGACTGTCAAGTTTACAGTGGGAAGACAACATGTGTCACTGGCCACCGGTATCGTACCCTCACATAGTCAACTACTTCGTGTTTTGTGAAGGTTGTGATGGCGAAGCTATGGAAAACTACAAGAGTCTTCACTTTCTGTTGCTGATCGTTCTTTAATCGTTGTATCGCTAGCTCTTCCATCTGATGACTGGCGTTTTCGTGGTGGCTTTCTTCCGATCTTCACTTTGCTGTCGTAACCAAGAAACAGCTGGGGAGATGGATTTTGAATGGTGGGCTCTCGGTCAGTAAAATGAAAGGAACAGAAAAAAATTGTCTTCGGTGGACGTTTTAAATGTAGTTTTGACAGCCACTCTCTTATCTGGTCACTATTTGAAGGGGTGTGCAGTTTGTACTGTAGGGCTCCTGACACATGCACTCTCCATGAACCATTGGGTAGTGATCAACGCACCTCCGAAGTCGCCACAAATACAGGCATCTACGATTGTTTTTGCATCCTTTCACTGAGCATGTACTTCCTCCACCGTTTTTATACTTATCCCACTCTTTTTCTATTTATTTATTTATTTAATCGTTCTTATATAGCGCTTTTCCAGCTCAAGAGCTGCTCAAGACGCTGGCCGATACAGGATCTAACTCAAGCCGCCCGAGACGCCCACCCGCAGCCTTTGGGCGCATGGTCTGACGCCCGGACAACTGAGCACAATCCTGGGCAGTCAGGGATGGAGGGGGGGGGGGGGGAGGGGGAAAGGACCTAGGTGCTGGGTGTGTTCTTGCCACCGGCACTCACCCGTCAAGGACATGAGCGTCAGGATCTTTAAAGTCCGTTATGATGGAATGTATGCGACACAGACTAGACCTCGGTTTATACTCTCATCCGAAGGAGTAGGAAACGGGAGTAAAGTGTCTTTTCCAAGGACACAACACAATGCCCTGACCTGGGCTCGAACCCGGGACCTTCATATCCGCAAGCCAAAGTTCTACCATTAGGCCACCCTGCCTCCTTTCTGGCTCTAACAATCATCGTTTTCAGCAATTTGCCATAAATAAAAGTCATGCATCAAGCTTTGAGAAAAGCAAAACAAGCCAGACCGGAACTTGGGTTTCACTCCAACCTCGTTTTGATTTATAATGGCGATACCCACGAGTTTTTATTAGAGGTGCCGGAAAGTTGTGAATACATTGTCATTATAAAGATTTAATTTGTGTTTTCAGTAATTTTCTGTACCTTTCTCAGCATCTTGCGCCCATAGAAAATCACTTTGTCCCTTTTCCGGAAGCGGTATTTTGGTGGAGGTGCCTCGCTCTGACTGGGTAAAACTGCAAGAGATGCTACATTACAGATCATTATGTATCACATTTTATCATTTAAATATAATTACTAATATTTTAACTGACTTTTTATACTGTGAAGTCTCTATTTCAGAAATTATATAATATAAAAAATTGAAGCTTTGTCTGGATAATACTGCAAAAGATACTAAATATAATAAATTATATACATAACAGTTACTATTCTAAGAATTTGTATATGTATGTGTATAAAATATCTGCTCTTTTTTAAAACAATAAAACTAGCAGCCACAACAATAGCACCAACCACAGACAGAGGTTTACTACAGCCAAACTAGTATAATCTTGAATCAAGTTCATAAAATTATGTTGACAAAACAATAATTCCCAACAGACATATTACTAGACTAAATGAGCACATTTTTTTTTTCTCTGACAAAAACTTTAGTAGGTATAAATTTAGCATAGCATAGCATGGTAGGCCACATATGCTAAAAGCCTTTAGTTTAGCTCTCATTTTAACTCTGAATGTGGATCAATGACACCAGACAATTTTATTAACAAAATTCAGACATATTTCATTATTTTGATGAATAATCAGGTAAATTGCATACATATAGACTCAATGTAAAGTTTGAAGGAGAAGGGACGTGTAGAAAGGTTTCACAGCACAGCCTGTTTGGTGCACAACTTACTACTGCTACTAGTACTACTTACTACTTCTATTAATTATAAACTTATACGTATTTGTTGAGCCCCCAAATGTTAACACTTTCATGAGTTACCATCAAAAATACGAACAAGAAAAAAGAAGCGGAAAACAAAACCTTGTCTAGATCTCACCTTTTGATTTGTACTTCCATATTCCAAAGAAAAGTACCACACATATTGTGAACACTGCCACTCCTATAGTTATCACAATGCTCTGCAAGAGAAACGTAATAAACAGCATGAGCATTGGCCAACAGGTGGAATAAAACACAAAAATGCTAGCATTTTAGTCAGCTAGCTATATATTAGAAGTCGATGTATAAGGTAAAGGTAAAGGTAGTCCCATAGCCTTGTGGCCGTAGGGGAGCGTGATGTTGGAGATCACACTTATCTTGGGCCAGCGTAATGAGGGTGATGCCCAACTCTCTCCCTCGCTGCTTTACCTTCCCCACCCTCAAGAGAGTAGGTACTCAATCACAGTTGAGTCAACTGGGGGCGTTGTTGTTTGTCGCTTCACACCTTAGCGGTCACCCATCCAAGTGCTAACCGCACCGGACGGTGCTTCACTTTCGACACAGTAGCGAGTGCTCCAACCACTGCACTATCCGACACCCCCAATGTATAAGCAAGACGCCAAATGTTCACTGTATTTTTGTGAATAAAGTTTTTTTGACTTGATTCAAGATTTACAATTTAATGAGAAGCAAAGAGATAAGCTAAACCTAAAGAATGCTAATGTGGGCAAAGACAAGACAAAACTCATGCAAATTTTCTATAGACTTCTTCCTCAGGGAGGCAAACACAACTTGACAAAACAATAATTCCCAACAGCAACAGAAATATTTGGAAAGTATTGTTTAGTCAAGTTGTGTTTTGTCTGCCTGAGGAAGAGCTTTGCATTTATTGTTTTGTCTTGTCATTGTCCAAATTGACATTCATTAGTTTTAGTTTATCCATCTGTTTCGTATTATTGGCCTAGAGGCTACACAGTAAACAAAACAAATATTTATATATGAAATATATGAATGATATATATATATTTTTAATTGAAATACTAGTTATTCCACACTTCAAAACGAGTAAAATAAATTATGCAAATTCAATAAGTTTAGTTTAGTTTAGTTTAGTTGTTTAGTTTAGTTTAGTTGAGAGGGACTTGTATGCCTCTCGGCTTTCTGAATGTCCCTTTTATTTGGGGCATTTTTACTTGTCCGGTTGATTTGCGGTTGTTCATGGAATACTAAATATAGTATGCTAATTAGTCATCATACTCAAATTTTGATTTCTGTATGGAAATGACCTTTTCCAGAAGATTTTTTAAAAGTGTTCAGGTTGTTAGCTCTTTTAGTATCAACTGGCAATTTATTCCAAACGGGCGCAACTCTGTAGGAGAATGAGTATTTTCTTTTGTTTGTGCGGCAATGTCTTATAAGAATATTGTCCTGTGAATTTCTTGTTCTAGAGTTAGTATTCAACTAAAACAAAGTGTTAACATCAATGTTGTCAAGCCCATTAAAAATCTTGTAAGTTTGGATCAGGTCACCTCTCAATCTTCTAAATTTCAGAGAGGGCAAATCCAAAACTCTCAATCTCTCTGAGTATGGTAATTGTCTCAGCGATTTAATCATCAGAGTCGCTCTTCTTTGTACTCTCTCCAAGGCAGATGACTGCTTCTTAAGATACGGAAACCAGATCGCATTCGCATATTCAAGATGTGGCCTTACATGCAATTTATACAGGTGGGTTAAGGTATCACTATCCAACTCCAAGTAAGTAAAAGATCGGTGTATGATACCGAGCATTTTATTAGCCTTGGAAATTGCATTGTTTATGTGTTTATCAAAGTTTAGGTTCCTATCAAAAGTAACCCCCAAATATTTTTCCTCACTATTATGGTCAATCGTCACTCTATCGTCACCTGTCGTCATCAAATAGTGATATCCAGGATTTTTCTTACCCATATGGAATACCTTACATTTTGATGCATTAAAATGCAATTCCCAGGTATCTGACCAAATCAGAAGACTATTTATAACTTTTTGTAATTTATCGCACTTAGATGTCACATTATATAGTTTAGTGTCATCTGCAAAAATGCTACAATTACAATATACTTTGTAAAGACAGTATGTGTGAATGACTGACAGTTCAACTGACAGAACTGAATTCATTAATCATCAGGAGCACAAGAGACAGTCAAGACAGCCAAAGAAAAAATATGCACCTAAAACAACAGAGAAAGTTTACAAAAAATTCTTTTTATGTACATTCAAAATAACTGACACAGAAATAATAAAATAACAACCATGGAAAAACACAATATTAAGACGCCAGTTACTAGAGTTAGCAAATGCAACATTCTCTACAACTTATTTAGTGACATGACAACTGTATTTGTCATATGCTATGCCTTTGTGCAAAACAAATATTCAATGCCTTATATAGAACTGACATGGCAGCTACCGTTTGACATTAATATTTGGATTTGTAAATGTGCCCATTAAATAACTGTTGATCAAATCCAAATCATTTTACTTAGGCTAAATGCAAAGGCACAACATACCATTGTCACTGGCAATACTGAACATAGCTAATCATAAAGTGCAATATCCATTATCACCATCACCAATGGTTAAAACTGATTGAAAAAAATACAGATATAGTGTGACTGACTGTGGGGTCGGCCAGCGTAATTACAACAAAACCAAACTCAAACTGCTCCTTGGGCAAAGTCCAAAACTTATAATCTAAATAAGGAAGCATAATTCATTCGGCAGCAAACGCTCACCATTTCGAAGTTCTGAGACAAAAAAGTCTCGAGAAACACCGCCAATTCGGTTTGATTAAGGGTTAATTTTGCCCTGTCCATCTTCCATTTGTTTTGTTTTCGTGACCATTGGGAAACTGAAGAAATTTCTTCTTCTAAAGAATACGACAAGGGAGGTAGTAATGTGCGATGTATTAGACTAGCAGACGACGGATGCGGAAGTTCATGTTGGTATGGCGCCATTTTTGACAACTAAAAGTGTGTTGTGGGGTGTTATTTTTGCAGCAGGTGTCCACTGATTGAGCACTTTCTTGGTCTGTTTGCTCTGGACAACAAACATGTCTGGTACAGCTTTTCTTGAAGAAGTCGTCAGCTGGGATGACCAGAAACGAGCTGAAAAAGTGGATGAAGCTCTACCTCGTTTGATTGTATCCTTTACAAAGATTAAAAGAAAGTTTACCGTTTCCACTTCCAGAACTCAAGTTTCAGTGTGTATTGCGGCCTGCAATGCGAAACCCTAGAACAATCACCTGCACTTGTTTTTTTTTAAAAAAAAGGAAAAAGCTAACAATCTTAACACATTTTAAAACAATTCTATTTTATTTAATCAGTTTATAGTCCCCTCTCTTCCCGGTAAGGATTTTCAGAGAGGAGACTTTCTGATAACAATTCTAGAAAATGAATGTCGCTTAAATAAATTCATTTAAATTTTACTATTTATTGATGTGCACAGATATTTGACATTCAGGATTGAATCGTCACTTGTAAAAATATAACATTCTGCTATCACTGTATCAGATCAATAATAAAAGGGGCAAGAGTGGATCATGACATGATCAAAACGTCTGTGTGTTGGATTGTCCACTGTGCACTGAGAAATGCTGTGAAATGCTTTACTGTACGTTTTTTTTTCTTTACATCATACAGATTTATTTTGAGAAATTTCATTCAGATGATGAAGCTATTGGTAAGTATTGTAAAAATTAACTAAAAATAGAAGTAGCATTTTTTTTCTGCTAGGAATGATAGGTTTTTCTTTTGACTGATCTAGATACTAACTATAGCCGGTCGTGTCACAACTCACATCATCTTTTGGATCAGTTAATTTTTATGTAACATGTTAGAACAATGAGTGAATAATGGTGGTACTAGTAGTGACAGTGATTAATACTGATTGTAATATTACTGATAGATACAAGTGATACTGATAGTGATAGTAACAGAAAATTAGTAATGACAATAGTACATATGCTGATGCAGTGCTGATCATTAATTGTTGTTGATGCTGAATGATGGCATTGGCCATTGCTTTCAAGTTTCATTTTCTTATTGATTTAAACAAAAACTGTTTTGTTTTGCAGGCATCCTTCAACTTGTGTGTCAGTCCTTTGTTCCTATTGTACAAGAGGAACAACTGGAAGAAAAAGTTTTCAGTAAAGTGTCACAACAGGTATGTCCTCCTATCCTGTCCTATCCTATCCCGTAACTCGGAGGTCGTAGGGGCACCACAGATGATCGTTTAATAAGCATACTCCACCTTTCCCTGTTCTCAGCAACCCTAATTGTTTCGCGCAGTGTCAATGTCACGAGAGGCTATTTAGACCCTGCACTAAGGCTTCTCACCTTAACTAGTTCAGACTGCTTTGGCCTGGGTATCGTAAAGTCGCTGCCTAGCAGATGACACAAGTCAGTTGTGTGGTGTGCTAAGCATGTGTAAGCTAACACTCGCTCAGGTAGGCAGTGACCACATCCCGCTAACGTATAGCCACCACCCCCCCATCCCCCGATAGGCGGCCCTCAGATCTCACGAGATTTTCGCAGGCTTTGGCTGACCACAAGGCTAGGTAGTCATTCTTTGTCTAACACTCACCCACCAAGACGGACACGTGGAAAAATCTCTCTCAGAAAGACTAAAGCAGGTGACGGGTGAAAGTCATTCATAGCAGTATAGCCACAGCCTGACATTGTCAAAAAGGTAAATGATCAAGCTTTTGTTTCATTGCGAATTATTGATATTATTGTTGGATTATTAATATTGTTAGCGCTTAGAGCTAGATTAATAGGTAAGCGCTATATAAAAAGGCCTGTAATAAATAAATAAATAAATAAAATTATGTTTGTGAAGTCTTGCCATGTTTTATCATTGTGAATGTTTGTAAAACTTAGCGTGACCACGTGGCGGACATGCGACAGGTTTCGGCACCACGAGGTAGCCTCTACTGTCCAACTGTTGTTTCTCCTATGTGTATTATTGCAGACCAGTGGCTGTGCCAGAGAATGTGTATATTGTTAATTACTTCTCCGTTTAGTTTAGCCATGATATGTATATGTATAGGAATTATGTTGGAGATCCCAGTGGACCACGGACATAGAAGATTCTTCGTCCCTTGTTTGTATAAGTGGATGTGATCTCAACTGAGGGCTGTTTCTGCCATCAGTGAGACGCTCTGCACAACCTTTGTATACAAGGCGTTGCAGAAACACGTCTTATGTTTTGCAGACGAGCAGGCTAGTTGGTCCGAGGCAGGGATAGACCACTAAGAGTCAACCCTGACATTCGGCCTGCAGTGGAGCATCTAACACTGAGCTACGATAGCCCAATAGTCAACAACCAAGGAGGAGACACCATCCCCACACCTCAACACATCAGCTAAGTGCAAGAAGAATTGCACTAACACTGATCTAGAAGGACTGTGCAGTAGTCCACTCTCCTGAAAACAAACATTAGACCAACCAAATAGCCCAATGATGAGACAGTAGCAAATATCAAGAACAGTAGCAGCATAGACCCATCAAAAAAAGACCTATTCGAAGTGAATTTGGACATTTAAGTTAATAATAGAGTGTTTAGAGAATTATGTGTAGAGTAGAGGAAATAAATGTGTGATATTTACTGTTAACAAGTGGCTGGACTCCCTGTGGTTCATAGCCGTGTGAGAGCTAGTGTGCCAGTGAAGCTTTTACCATTTTCTCCCTATCTCTATAACCCTATCCGCACACCGACCGGGCTAAACATATAAATGTATTAAGATTAGTCACAGGGTGATTACACTAGTCGATCCCCGCAGACAAAGACAAGTGGGTAATATTATTCCATTGTGCAGAGCCCAGTAACAATAGACCCATCATCACAGTCAAACCAGTCCATTCTCGAATGTTGTCTTCCCACCTCTTTTTCGGTCTCCCTCTTCTTCTACCTCCTTGCACTGTGCCTTGCAGGAAGGTTTTTGCAAGACCTGATGATCTGGTGGCGTGGCCATACCATCGGAGTTTCCGTTTTTTTAACCACTGTGAGCAGGTCATCATGTTGTCCAATGGCTTGTGTGATGGTCTGTCGGACTTCGCCGTTGGTGATGTGCTGGGTATAGAAAATGCCCAGAAGTCTTCTGTAGCACCTCATCTCCATGCTTTGTATTGCCTACACAAAGGCTCTGGGCCTGTGGCAGGAAACAATGTATAAATCAAGTGTCTACATCAAACATAAAAGCAGTTGCAAGATTGCATTCATACATCTCTGCACACTGAAGTCTTCAGTAAAGAAGATTTGTACACAAAATTGTCAAAAAATTGCCAGTCCAAACAAATATTAATTATTACACCATAAAATCAACAACATTAATACAAATAAATATTAATAAATGCAACCTACCCCAATGTAATCCCTAGTCAGTAGATGGAAGATTATTTTAGATTTGAATTGATAACGCTTTTCCGTTGTTTTAATTTGTAATCTTCACTTTTTGGATATTTCTTTGGACTCTTGCATAATATGTTATATATTTTCACACCTTCACCTTTATTTTTATTGCTTAATTTCTACATTACTAGCTAGCTATAGGCTTTGGATTAAACACTTATCAATATTTTCTGAAAGTGTGTCTGTTATTGCTGTTGAAAGATGATAAAAGATCTGTGTGAGTAATGCACCATGTATAATTATTCACTTGCATGCATTTCTGTGTGTGTGTTCTGCTAAACAAGAAACGATTCAGCGATTCAACGAAGTTTGTTGGCCAAATTGACATAAAACATGCACATGGAATATGTTGCGATGTGGCAGTAACATTCATAAAACATACCTGCAAAAACACGTTTACCAGCTAATAAAATACCGATCAAGCGTGCACACATACACACGCAAACAACAAATAGTAGAAATAAACAAGTAGGTGCCAGTGGATTATCACGTGACGTCAGTTACAGCATTATGAATTTGACATTATAAGGAATTTAAAGCGAGAGCAGCCTCTGGAAAAAAAGAATATCTAAAACGGTTTGTTCTGGTTTTGAGGGCTCTGAGGCGCCTGCCGTTGTATTGTATTGTATTGTTGTACCTCACTTTCAGGTGTGTTACTTGGTGGATCACTTGCTGGAAGAGGTCCAGCAAGCTGTCACAGGCAGCGATACCGACTGTCAGCGACTTGTGGGCTTGCTGCAGGTTTGCCTGTTTCAATTTGTGTAATATTTAACCGCTAGCAAGGCAAGTTTATTCAACCAATAAAACTCCTCAGGGCACATGCCAGAAAATCAGACTGAAATGATGACGTATGCTTATATAGTGCCATTTATATTTACAGAGATGCCAACCCTCACGGTTTCGCCGTATTATTTTCCGGTGGCAAATAGTTTTAAACGGATTTACGCTGAAGTCATTTTTCTTACGGCGAGAATAATTTTTACAATAATATATATTTCCAGCTGATGATTATGGCAAAAGGACTGTTACACGTTTGAGACTGATTACACTTAGGCACTGTCACAGTATAAAATAATGCAGCATATTATATAACGACCTTATAAGTTAATAAATCTATTTGATTAGTTTAACTTATTGCATATCGCAACCTTGTTAGCTGCGCTGAAGCAGCAGCAGCAGACAAAACAATGCAAAGAAATCAATTAGATTTACCTTTTTTAAAAGTTTTATGCCGATACACAACCTCAAAACGATTTATTTTAATTAACTCTAACATTGTGCTGTACATGATTCTGATTTGTAGCAGGTTGATGTTAAAAATTTTGCGAACTGACATCGCTTATCCTTCTGACTTCGGTCGGGGTCAAGTTTTACCACAGATTATTATAGAATTCTTTTGCGGAGCTCAGTCATCTTTGATTTTTCCGATCTGATTTTTAATAAGAAATCTCAATCCTGGACCTTTGCTCCTTCTTGTCTACTGACACAATTTTAAATCTACTGACAATTTATAAATTTCTCACTGACATATTTTTATGCAGGTTGGCATCTCTGTAGTTAAGACTATTCTGGGTTGTTCAAAGTCATTGACCCAGCCCAAGTCAGTAGTTAACCAGTATGTTCAAAAGCCCAGTAACAACTTTCACATAAAATGAAACAAAAAAGTTGTCTGGAATGTTGAAAGACAGTGCATGATTGCTCATTGAATGAAACTTTGCAAAAGTATTGTCAACTTTGAAAAAGAGGAAGAAGTACCAATAAGAGAGAAATAAATTGGTCATCAAGCAAGTGTGCTGCAATATTTAGGTTGGCCATGGAAGTTTTTATTTACATTTGGCGAATGGACCTGCGGTGTTTAACATCCCTACTGGAATGCCAATCTGCTTCCAGCAGATTTTTTAAGTTCTAGGCTCCTGAACATTCAGTGGATATCGTAGCTATTGGTTATCAGATTGATCTGTGGTTTTTGTTGTTGTTGCATTTATTGCATATAAAGTATATGGTGTTCTGTTTGGTTCGTGTGTAGAATGTGGTACTGGTGGTGCAATGTGTGGAGGAGTGCGTCAAACACATGGCTGGAGTAACAGACCTGCACACATACCACGTACGGTCACTGACGCACTGCGCCTTCCACCTCCTCAACAAATCTTATGGACACTGTCAGGTAAATCTCAATGAGCCAGTTTCCTCTAAACAGGCGACCTTGACCCTAGCTAGCTGAGTGTCACTTTACAATAAAGGCATCCCACGCAGGGGACACTGAAACTATACTAAAATTAAATTGAAGCCCCGTTTACTAAAAGAAAATAGAATATAAACATCATTGTTAAATATCAACAAAACGCATACATATAAAATGCCTATATTGTTAAATAATAATATCATAGGAAGCCCTAGTGATTTTGGCAGAAAGCGTCCAATATTCCCAAGCTGACCCAACAGACCTCATAAACAAATGTGGACTTTTGGAAGAGTTTTCAAGAAAAAAGGTAGGTGACTGATCTAGCGAAGAAGATAATATAGTAGATTGATAGAACAGAGTACGATTGAGAAAGAACAAAGGAGAAAGACAGCGTCAGAGGGAATTTAAAGCCCAAAGTGGGGATACTATTTATACAGAAACCCCTGGCACCCCCATGGGGGGTTGTGAAGAAGTGATAAGATTGCAGTAAACACATTTTCAATGTATTATTTAGTTTATTGCAATATTTTGTCTATGTTTGCCAATTGTTTTGTTTTCTTTGTACAAAAGCAGTGATCTGTATGGGGCACCACTGTATGAAGAAGGGAGAAGATTGAAGAAAACAAATTGGCATCTCTGGCTTATGTTGTGTGTGCTTGACAATATATTTCTGTCTTTGTAGGAAAGCGGTGGCCTTTATGGAGACCATCTTCCAGCGTTGTCAAAGTCCCTGTCGCTTATCTTCAGGTCGGCCCATTCTCTGCAAATGGTGAGATTTTTTAGTGGCTGAAGGTTTTGTTTTAACTAGTTTTATATTTTCGCCTTTGTGTGTTGAAACATAGAAGTTAGGGTGTTTTGTGTTTTTTTCATGTACATACGGACACTTGTCTGGTTAAGTGTGAGTGTGTGTTCATGCATGTGTGTATGAGAGTGAGAAATGAGGGTGGATTCAGGTGCATGAATGAGTGTGCGTGTCGCAGTGCGAGGATGTGCTGTTATTTTAACAAAGAAGATATAAAAATGTTTAGGACGGTGATGTTGCAGTCTGACTAACATCAGTTTTATTTTTTTGTTGACTCGTATGCACTCATCATGGTCGAGTAGTTTAATTTTCTTTAATTTAAATGCTGTGCATATTAATATATGCAATGTCTTATTGACATTTGTGTGTGTTACACTCAGTTCGATGTTGGTGTTTTTCTATCAGTGATGATTCAGCCCCGATGCTTGAATTCCTGATAGTTGTGTAACTCAGATTCGTTTATTCACACAGCCTGCTCAATCAGCATACAAGTCACAAAGTCCACGTATGAAGTTTTCCACTTTTATTCAGCACACATCAACAACTGCATACAATTCTCAATTCAACTCAACAACTTTCACAGCAACTTTCCAAATCACTATCAACAACTTTACTATCCCAACAGCGACTCGGCTCACGATTAAATAACCTCTCTCTTTTCTGGAACGATTTGGTACGTGGTAGAAATGACGCACTGCCACCAATCGAACTAAAGATCGTCATCACTGACTTACGTCATTCACATTTTCTCTACTTCCGGGAACATTCACGACCTTCGATGTCCATCCGGAAATTTCTATCAAGAGTAAACACGCAGATCCAGAAGATTCTCAAATAATATCGACTAACGCAAATTATCAACGTTATACAAAGCCTCTCCTGATAACAATGCAAACTCAAATCAAAGGTAAATAAACTCCATTATTGAATACTTTGCAAATCGAAACGATTAGATCTATCGTACACGCTTCAGCCATACTATCATTCGCGTTTCAACGTAACATAACCCCCCACTCAAGAAGAAATTTATCTAATTTCTTTCAACAACGTTGAAACGTAATGCACAAACAAAGTTCAGAATTAAGACTTATTTCAGTCTGCCTGAGTACTGTCAGTGTTCACAGTTCATTCACACAGAGTCAAAGTTTCTCATCTGCAAATCTTTCTGGATACTGTCAATGTTCACATATCATTTACCCAGTCAACGTTTTTCATTTTCAAGTCTGTCATTACCAATATTTTTAGTTCGTCCACACAGTCAATGTTCTTTCATTCGCAAGGAAACGACGCCCTCGTCAGTTGCAGTCGTCATCGGCCCAGGGTCAAAGACGATGATCACGTGGGCTTCCCTGGAATCAGTGCGTCCTCTGTTGTGTCCTTCTTCCATCGGATGTCCGACGCAGTCGACGTTGTCAGCTCCCAGGATGCATTCGCTGGGTCTTACGGTCAGGTTGGCTTCTGCGGGACGGTGGAACAGCTCCCTCAAGGTCTGCAGATGCTCCTTCCAGGTCTGGGTGTGGACTTCATGTTCGACCAAAGTCGTAGAGCCTGGGACATCATTGAAGTTATGGGGAAACTCGCCCATAAGGTCCTTGAGCTCCATCTTTTGACCTTCCGTCAAGCTTGGTCCTAGCTTAATATCATCAATGCCTTCTTTGCTGTGGAAGTCTCCCAGTTCCAACAGTTCTTCGCTGTCAAAGCTGTCGTCGGTCACAGCTGCTGTTGCCGCATGTACAGTCTCTGGCGGCCTCTCCACGTACAGCTTAAGGAGGTTGGCGTGGTATATCTTGGAATGCTGGCCGACCTTCACCTTGTAGTCGTTGATACCCACTACGGTCTCCACTTCGTACGGGCCTTTCCACTGCATCAGCAACTTATTATGATCAGTAGGTAGCAGCACCAGCACTTTGTTGCCAGGTTTGAACTTCCTGTTCACAGCCCTACGGTCATAGTAGTGCTTTCCACAGTCCTGGGACTTCTTCAGGTTTTCTCTGGCTATCTCGAGAGTCTGCTCCAGCTTCTCCCGTAGCTCAAACACGTACTGGTAGCTGTTCTTCACCTCTGGGGTGTCTACTTCTTTCGTCCACAGTTCTTTTAGGATGTGCATCGGCCCTCGGATGGTTCTTCCGTACAGCAGCTCGAACGGAGAAAAGCCGGTGGACTCCTGCGGTACTTCTCTGTAGGCGAAAAGTAAGGCGTTGATATAGCGATGCCATTGTCTGGGCTGCTCGCTGCACAGTTTCTTCAGGGTGGACTTCAGCGTAGCATTGAACTTCTCGACAAGCCCGTTGCACATCGGATGGTAGGGTGTCGTAGTCAAATGCCGGATGCTCAGCAGTCTGTTGACCTCCTTCATGCAGTCAGAGACGAACTGCGTCCCGAGGTCTGTCAGAATTTCTTCAGGCACTCCAAGCCTACTGAACATGTCCACCAGTGCCTCTGCTACAGTTTCAGTGTCAATCTTCTTCAGTGGCACTGCTTCTGGGTACCGAGTCGCATAGTCCACTAAAGTCAGTACCCACCGATGACCTTCTTCACTCGGAGGTCTTATTTCGCCGATTAAGTCTAAGGCCACCCTCTTGAAAGGTCGGTCGATCAGAGGCATCCTCTGCATAGGCACTTTCGGGACCCTTCCTCGAGGTATGGTCTTCTGGCAAATGTCACACGATCGGCAGAAACGGCTGACGTCCGCATGAAGCCCTGGCCAGTAGAACACCGCCTGGATTCTGTCTGATGTCTTTCTGATGCCTAGGTGACCTCCCATGATAGAGTCATGAGCTACTTCCATCACTTGGCGCCTTAGGGGTAACGGTACCAATACTTGACGTAGTGGTTTCCCTCCATTGACCCTCGGGTGCTGGAAGATTCGGTACAAGATCTTGGCCTTCACCTCAAAGTAGACCGTACCACTGCCTTTGGTCACGTGGTCTTGGCGGTTCCTGTACTTGTTTAAAGTGCTATCAGCTTCCTGGAGCTGGATCAGCTTATCTCTGTCCACGATGGCAGCTTTAGAGTTGTCGGCGACCTTCAGTGGCGTAGACGTCTTGTCTCTCTTGGCCTGGGCCCTGGTAGTAACGGCACCGACGATCTCTGGTCGGCAGGGCTGAGCCGGAGTAACCACATTGTCCCGTAGCAGCTCTGTAAGGTCTCCATCGGGAAACGGCAATGGATCCTCCTCCGCAACTTCGACGTGTTGAGTTGAGGCAGGACTCCACTCTGGATCGGGGTCGTCGGGTCGCCTCGCGCCGTCGATATTCCCGATCATCAAATCATACAGCGGCTTCTTCAGGCAAACCGCTTCGACTTCGCCTATGTAGAAAGGGGTGTTGACATGAATCTTCGCAACTGGCGCTTTCAAACATTTGCTGTCGGCCATAAGTGTCCATTTTGAATTGCCAGTGAACTGTTCTTTAGCGATTAGGTCTTCTCTGACGATGACCCCACTGCAGCCAGAGTCTCTTAAGACAGTCACTTCATGATTTCCGACGCGTCCCTTGGAAACAGGCATGTTCTGGACGGTCACAGCTGCGCTGGCGACGACGGGGATGGATTTCCCGTTGGCAAGGAGAAGTTGGCCATCAGTCATGCACTCTTGCACGTCCGCAGGGGTAGCTGTGCGCTTGGTCTCACTCGGAAGAATGACGCTCCCGCCGCACACTTGATGGTCAGATCTACTGTTTTGCCGTTGATTGGAGAAACGTCTCTGTCGGTTGCCCGCCGCTGCGTTGTCCGTACTGCTCCGCTGTCCGCTACTTTTGTTTTGAGGACAGTTAGAAGCTCTGTGGTCTGTAGCGTTGCAGGTGAAACAGCCTCTTGAGTGCCCTTCCCTGGGAGGAGGCGTGGAGTCCGTCTGTCTCTGGCTCGTCTGGCTCCCTTGGATCTGGTTCCCATGGTTTGCAGTCTTCTGAAAATGTTTCGTCGCGCTGGGTGGCCCCAGGGTTTTCCCATGAGCGATAAGATATCTTTCAGCAGCCTCAGTCACATCTTTAAGCGTCTGCAGCTTTTGTTCTTCTAAGTGGGTCGCTAGGTCCTTGTGACAGGCATTGAGAAATTGTTCCTTCACGATCAGGTCATGGAGACTGTCGTAAGACTTCGTTTCGCCTGATAACTCCACCCACTTGTGTAGATATGACGACAGGCGCTCCACAAACTGCTTTGGCGTTTCGTCTGACTTGGGCCGGCATTCACGGAAGCGTTTACGGTAGCCCTTTTCTGTAAAGTTGTAGCACTGCAATAGGGCCTCTTTCAAGACGTCGTAGTCTTCGGCATCATCGTCCGACAATCTGGTGTAGACGTCGAGTGCTTGCCCCGTCAGAAGTGCACTTAGTCGAATCGCCCAGTCTTGAGGTTGCCAGTTAGAGCTTTTGGCAAACCTTTCAAATCTCGCCAAATAACTGTCGATCTGGTCCTTCCCGTCGACGAATGCTGGCAATTTTGGAGCCATGTGGTCGCTGATGACTTGTGGCGCATGCTGATTGTTTTGGATACGCGCCATTTCTAGCTGGAACTGCCGATCAGCTTCTCTTTCCTCACGCCTGCGCTCATCTTCTCTTTCTTGACGCCGGTCTTCTCTTTCTTCTCGACGACGCTGCTCTTCTAATTCTCTTTCTTCACGCTGACGTTGTTCTTCTCTTTCTTGTAATCTCTCCTGGGATTTGACGTACTCCGTCAACTGTTTCCCTTTTAGATTCAGTTGAATCCCTTTCTGCCAGAAGTCAGCCATCTTGATGCTTCTGGAAAGTTCTTTTCTGGAAAGTTCTTTTTCTAGAAAGTTCTTGACTGTAGAGTTCTTTTTTTCTGGAAAGTTCTTGACTGTGCTGTACCTTTCTAGACTGTTCTAGAACAGCACGCTTTCTGCAGTAGCGCTGATGCTTATCACTAGTCGCCTTCGCTGACGTAGGCCCCGCTGTCCTCGTCGTATGCGACGCTGCACCACGCTGGTGTTGATGTATACGCTCCTGTGCTGAAGTAGACGCGACGTCCGCTCGCCGCTCTCTGTAACACTGGCGATGTAGCTCCGAGACTGTCCCTCGACGTAGTCCTGCGGCAGCCACGTAGTCCCGCTCTGTTGTTCGCTCACGAAGCAACTCTTCGGCGACTACACGCCCTTGCAGTCAACCCGAATCTATCGGATGTAGTCCCAGTATGTTGGCCCCTCTCGACGCAACTTGTTGGCGGCTACCCTCGATGACTGCCTCTCGTAACGTTGACTCGCTTGTTGTAGCAGTTGAACCCTTGGCTATGGCGTGAATCGCGGCTTGACCCCCAAAATGTTACACTCAGTTCGATGTTGGTGTTTTTCTATCAGTGATGATTCAGCCCCGATGCTTGAATTCCTGATAGTTGTGTAACTCAGATTCGTTTATTCACACAGCCTGCTCAATCAGCATACAAGTCACGAAGTCCACGTATGAAGTTTTCCACTTTTATTCAGCACACATCAACAACTGCATACAATTCTCAATTCAACTCAACAACTTTCACAGCAACTTTCCAAATCACTATCAACAACTTTACTATCCCAACAGCGACTCGGCTCACGATTAAATAACCTCTCTCTTTTCTGGAACGATTTGGTACGTGGTAGAAATGACGCACTGCCACCAATCGAACTAAAGATCGTCATCACTGACTTACGTCATTCACATTTTCTCTACTTCCGGGAACATTCACGACCTTCGATGTCCATCCGGAAATTTCTATCAAGAGTAAACACGCAGATCCAGAAGATTCTCAAATAATATCGACTAACGCAAATTATCAACGTTATACAAAGCCTCTCCTGATAACAATGCAAACTCAAATCAAAGGTAAATAAACTCCATTATTGAATACTTTGCAAATCGAAACGATTAGATCTATCGTACACGCTTCAGCCATACTATCATTCGCGTTTCAACGTAACAGTGTGAATGGATTTAATTGATGGAATTGCAATGACTGAATGATAGAGGAGTTATGAGATGCGATTACAGTAGCTGCATAGTTGTATGTTGTGTGCATTTTGTACACTTGCAGTCATTGCTGAACCTTGTAGATCGACTCATTGTTGCTGATGTGGACAGGTCTGAAGCTGCTGTTAAAGATATTGCATATGGTAATTATTTTTTTTAATTAAATTTTTTGGGGGGAATGGGAGGAAGGTGTTGAAGGTGGAGAGGGGAATATATTCAATACCTGTTAAACCTGTTTTGTTTCTGCTGCTTTAAATCAGATGGAATTTCAACTTGGCAATAAAGAATTTGAATCTGAATCTGATTCTTACGATAGTGACTTTCCCAATTCAGTAGTCTGCCAGAATTCCTCCTAGCCTGCTATTAACTGTCACATAAAAAGAAACTGAGAGACAGTGCATGTTTCAGCATAACGTGACAAAAGTATCATCAATGTTTTAAAATGGGAAGGATGCAAAAACAATTGGCAGTTGAGCAAGTGGGCTGCAGGTTTTAGGTCATTTGCATTATTTCTTTGACTCACAAATTTTCCAGATTAAAAAAAAAGGATTCCAATTAGTGGATGAGTGTTTTCAGCTTGCTTGAAATGTGTTGTATTTATTGTGCATCTATTCTTAGGAGATCTACATATGGACACTGTGGTAAGTACAAATAGACTTTGAAAAAGTGAAGACTACATTTGCGAAGAAGGGGAAAACACACAAGAATACCACAAACAAACATTCTGGTATGGGTGCATTCTGTTTATAATGTGATGAAGTTTGTTTGCTTCATGTGCATCTGCTTGTATGAAAAGGTGATGATGATGAGAGAAAACCAAAATAATGGTTAGCGTATGTATGAAGTGGTATGGCGTGTTGTGTTTTGCAGTATGCAGAAGTCTGTTCACGCTGTGTCAACTTGTGAGGTGTCTAGACCTCCGGCTGACCATTAGTCTGTGGAAAGCTCTGTCAACGTAAGTCTTTGTTATGGAAATGTTTACATAGTGCGCTTATCAGTTCAGAAGAGCTGTGGCTTGTCATGGTAAGCTGGAGAAAATCCTGGGTGATCTGATAAGTCTCGTACGTAAGGCACACAAGTTCAAGCAATGGTTAAAACTCTCAACCTTCAGCATAGGAAAGCACAATTAACTAACTGTGCTTTCAAAGATTGCTTTGTGGACAATTACTGTGCCTATTTTCAGGTTGTCTGGTGGCAAAGCCAGCGTGCTACAGGAGGAGATAGAAATAAACCCAATGGTGACGTTCCTCTGTGAGGAGATCAACAGTGGTGTTCAGACTCTGATACAGTCAGCACCTCCCCCCATTGTTGATAGTGACACTGTAGTAAGAATGTTTTACATTTTTTATTGACTCGCATGTGTGCAGCAGTGGGTCTACGTATTCATCCCAAAATGAAAATGTACAGATTTGTGCAAACTCAGGATGTTTGTAAAAAATAATCTGTCCAACCGACAGTCCGTGTAGAAAAACAAGGTTGGAAGGATAACGTATCCCTTTGAGAGCTCAAACATTGTTAGTGATTTTTGATAAGCATGTGAGTCTAGGTACTCGCACACACACACACACCCTACCCACACACCCCATCTCGCTCCCCAACTCTTCTTCCCCTCCCTCGCAATTTTTATTTTTTTTTGAGAGATGACCTCACTTCAAGGTCAGTTTTACATGATGATAGTTTTTAAAAGTTAGTAAACATATTTTAAAAACATTATTTTCCACAAAATTCCACTTTTTTTCCCAAATTTTTCTAGTGTTTTACCTCTGTGGATTCCTGTGATTTGGTTCTTCTCATTAAATGTTAACATTATTGCAGAGCCTGAGTCAAACAGATGAGAAAGCGTTCAGCAGGTCTCTCAAGGTCTTGGGCTTTCAGATCAAAGTTTTGGTGGCTCTGCTCAGGGATTTCCATCCCTATCTCACTACTTCAGTTGAAAATGTTTATAAACTGCTGCTGTATTTGACAAGGTTAGAATTTTGTTTTGTCTTTGTCTTTTCAAATGTAACGTCTGACTTTTTTTTTCTTTATATTTATTACATGCCCCAGGTTTAGAATATACAGCATGTCAGATTGATGAGGTTAAATATCGTGAAATATATAAGTTATTTATTCTATCTTATAACAAAGGGAATGCAAGTGGATCAATTGGAATGGCAGTAATAATACTATTTGATCCCAGAGTGTAGACCATCTTGTATGACGTTCAGACTGTTCAAAGTTGGACTACTATTGAATGTGGAAACATTCAAAATAAAATGCAAAGGATAATTTACAGTAAATGAGGGCAATATTGGGTTATCTGACATTTGCATTCAACAGAACTCGACTTCTTCGCTTGTTTTTAATAGGAAAATTCAAAATAAGCCCTAAAAAAGGAAGATAATTGGATTATCATAAAATCCTTCAGTTTGGCACCTACTTTGATACAGGATTGGTCGACTCGATGCCTTGCTTGGCACCTACTGATAGAAACCTAAGAGTATGAGATTGTTAAAGTAAACACTGTATTGGATGTACATGTAGATGCAGCTGTTGTGATGACTTTGAAAGCTCTTGCTACTGTGTAAGTAAGGTTCTGAGTTATCAACTGGTTCTCTGTAATTGTATTAGATTGTTATACAATCTTTTTAAACAAAAAATCTTCAGTTTGTGCTGCAGTTTATGCGCGCGCTTCAGTTTATTATCCCTTTTTATCGGGTAACTCTGGGCCGCCTCCCCCGGGGAAGGCGTAGTCGCAGCCAGTGGCGCGCCCAACCCTACCTACCTAACATTATTTGTGAAATTTGACATTTTTGCTGGGGGAGCAAACCGGAGTACCCGGAGAAAACCCCCGAGACGTTGCCCGAGTCGAATGTAAATAATATTCGGAGAAACATAACGCCCAGATGCTGGCTCAAACCCACACCTGTCAGGCGCCATTGGTTTCTGGCTTGTGGACAAGGCAAGTTAGTCCCGCCTTAGCCCACTTGGCCACAACGCTCGCGTTTGATACATTATACTAAAGGAAACTTGGAAAACTGAAGTTGTTGTTGTTTTTTAATCCATTGTGCAACGTTTCCAGCTTGTTACCGCCAAGTCTGTCAGCTGCCAGTCTGCAGAAAAAGCATGAAGAAGAAGTGAGACAGTCCTTTTGTAATGCAGCGTCAAACATTGTGTCACATCTGATCACCAACCCCACTTTTATTCAGACTGTGCTGGGAAATGGGGCTTCTAGTAAGTTGTGCTTTAGCATTTTCACCGGTATCAGGTTCTTGTTTTAATTATTATTTGATACTGTTGATTCGTTGTTTTTTTTAGTCAACATTCAGCAGTCAGCACGCAACACTTTCTTACTGAATCAGCCAGTTAGGTAATTTTTTTAAGTGCAGGTGTTGAATTACACTTATTAACTTTAGTTGGTAGGTCCTATCCCCCTTTTGCCTAAGATGGTGTTATGGTGGGGCTGCCTTGCTTCATCAAAAATGTAACCTGGATTTTATACTCCTGTATACGCCTTGCTTCATCAAAAATGTTACCTGGATTTTATACTCCTATATACTGTTTTTAAAAACGTGAATACTTCAGAATATTGTAATATATAATAAATGTTGGTAGGAAAATTTCCTACTTAACTGTAAACGTCCATTTAACAACCAATTTGCAGAAGAATATAACAATACATGGTAAAGTTTAGTATATAGGAACCTTTCCTATTTTAACATTAAAACTTCTGTCACTACAATTAGTTGTTTGCCTGTGGCAGTGACTGGTGGTGGGGATGGCTGCTCTCAGCTGCAGCTACTGATGACGGTGGCTGACACAGTGGCCGAATCATCAACGCAGATCTTCACTGACTGGATGTCTCCACACATTTCTTCATACAACACCCATACCAAGGGTCTTCTCTCTGCCATTTTCTGTACACTAACTGAATGTACGTTTTGGTTGGGTGATTGTTACATTTCATTTTATTTCTTCTAAATGTGTGTCTTCCTTTGATGCAGTTTTGTTTTCTCTGCCTGGTTAGAACCTATGTTAGGAAGAAGAAGAAGCTGTAGTAAAGGTGCAAAACTCTTTATCATTACTACTTATGTTAATCTGATGAATAAAACTTGATGCAACAACAACTTTATCCTGGACCGGATCAAACTTTCATCATATGATTCAAAGCTGATTGGGTTATAGTGTCATAGTTGGATGATTTCACATTTGCACATGAAGAACAATATTTATAAAATAAATTAACTACTGCCGGCTGAAATAGGCACTAGCTTGAGCCACTCAAAGACAATAAATTGCAGCATCGAGTGCACTGTCGTACATCTAGGACAACTCAACCACCCTGGTCGACCTAAATGCATGTTAGTTTATTGACACTTGACCATTTGTCAGAATGATCATGTACTAGAGGGTGACCTTGTGGCGCAGTGGATTAGTCGCCGGTTTCCTATGCCGAAAGTCGCAGGTTCGATTCCTGAAAGGGGCGAACGTATGTGACTTAGGTACGAGATTATTGATATCACCGAGGGTTTTCTCCGGGTACTCCGGTTTCCTTCCTCCCTTCAATAATGGTACTGGATGCAGACAATATAAAATTTCAAAAATAAAAATTCGATTTTCTTTCTGTCTTCCAATAGCGATCTTCCTGCCTTTACACCACTTGTTTGAGTGATGGATGTGTATTTGTTGTGTGTGTGTGTGAGGGTGGATGAGACAGGTGAGCGTGTATATTGGTACAGATCGCCGCGCTTTGAGCCTGATTGATTTGGGGAAAGGCGCGTATTTAGCATCCAGTATTATTAGTATTATTGTAATGTGCCCTTGCGGTGACAGTGCAAGCGAACCACAAATTATAGTCATTACAGAAAGTTGACTCCTGTGAGATAAAAAATGTCCCATCTCCTTTGAGATGAGAACTAGGCATTCTTCTCCTGGAAGCCAGGCAAGCATTCTACCACTGAGCCATCCTGTTGTGTGAATATTTATCAACATTATTGTTTCAGGTCATGTGGAAGTGTGTTTGCCAGTGTACCTACTAGGTCCACAGGGTGCAGAGAAACCTCAGAGGTAACGATTTCACATTGTATTAAGCAAAATTCAGTGTTGGTACAGCAGTGTGATCATGCTTTGTGTGTGTGTGGAGATGTTTATGTGCTTAATACATTTCCATTCATTAAGTTATGTATTAATTCATTGTTGTCTTTTTGGATAGTTAGACAGTTTTGTTTTCTCAATCATTCATTCCACATGTTTGAATGATGAGTGTATGTGTTCATTGTGCGGACATCTTGGAGTGTGTAATATATGAGCATGTATGTTGGTTACAGATTGCAGTTTTTGAGTCTGATTTAAGAGTAAGACTCATAGAGCATCCGGCATTATTGTAATTATAATTTTTCATGGCTGAGGACATTTTTTTCAATTTTTACTTAATATTACACTGTCATAATTTTCAGACATTTTTTTTCAGTTTCATTTTGTTTGAATGTTGTGAAGATGCTAGTTAGAATTCTGGTGGTCAACTGATTACGGCTGTGTGGATCTAATCTGGTGGGCAACTTTATTTCGTGCTGAGTGTTGACTTGTACTGCACGGCTTAAACTTCCTTCACTGAACGTAAACTTTCAGCCACCAGCTGTAACTATTTTTAGCCACATCAGCAGGCCATGCCGTGCGAAACCCATGCACAGCCAGCGTCTTGGATCTGGCTACAAGCAGTGTCCGATAAGGGACAGCACAAGGGTTATTTTTAGCCATAGCCTGAAAGTACCGCTTATGAACAGCCGTGACTGTGTTTTGAAAGGTTGTTGAATTACCCTTATTAATGGATGGTTTGCACTTATATTGTATTTTTCCCTTGGTTTATATCTCTTTGAACAAAAAGATTTCTTCTGTTGAAGATAAATAAAATTTGAGTCTTTGATTCTTTGAGTCTTACAGTTAAAAACTGTCAGGTCCCCTGACTATATAAATTCCCATTATCTCTACGTTTGTTGCAGATTAGTGAGTCTGTACCAGTATACTGTAGAACATGTGTGTTCCTTCATCGCCAGCTGTCCTGCTTCTCTGTGGCCCTTAGTGGTGAGTAATTTTAATTTGATTACATTTATATTTCTTTTTTTTTTTACACACTTTACTAACAAATTGTCAGTATGTTTCGTTCTTTCTTCAGGATCTGTTTGCTGAGTGGCGTTTCCAAAACTATGCATACATAATGAAGGAAAGGGGGGGGGGGGAGGGGGGCATCACATTTTGATTTTTTAAAAGCATGCTATATGTATATCTCTGAGTTTGCATCAATTTGGCTATCTTTTATGTTTGAAATAATTAAGTTGCTTGAGTATGGCATGGTTGATACGGACGAAGATGAATGATTTGGATCTGAATGATCAAAGACTCGGTAAGAAGCTAATGTATTTTAATTTATTTATTAAAAAAACCTGGACAATGTGCTCAATCTGCGATGTTCATGTGAACTGTTATCTGGAAACAGATTTTCCAGATTACAAGAAGAATAGGTTTATCTATTTAAGCTCAGTGGGGAGGAGTGGTGGGAGATTAACACTGTACTTGAAATGAGAGTGTCGTTACTGTTGAAAAAGGTGGTTGTCATGTGTAACTGAACTGATGTTTACCGCAGGAGGTGGATCTGTTGTCCGCAGTCCTGGATTTGAATCCAGTCAAGTCACAAGCTGCTGCCGACTGTTGGTGCTTCTTGGCAAGGCGGGTAACAAGTTGAATTTTGAATTATTATTTTGACATGGTAATGTGAGAGATCTGAACAAGTTATTTGTCGTATCCTATCCGGTAACTCGAAGGTCGTAGGGTCACCACAGATGATCGTTTAACCAGAGTACACCATCTTTCTCTGTCCTCATCAAATCTCGTGGCTTCGCTCAGTGTCAAGCCAGTCCATTCTTGAATGTTGTCCTCCCACCTCTTTTTCTGTCTCCCTCTTCTTTTGCCTCCTTGCACTGTGCCTTGAAGGATGGTCTTTGCAAGGCCTGATGCTCTGGTGACGTGGCCATACTATCGGAGTTTTCGTTTCTTCACCACTGTGAGCAGGTCATCGTGTTGTCCAATGGCTTGTGTGATGGTCTGTCGCACTTCGTTGTTGGTGATGTGCTGGGTATAGAAAATGCCCAGAAGTCTTCTGTAGCACCTCATCTCCATGCTTTGTATTCTTCGTTGTAGATCTGCTGTGAGGGTCCATGTTTCGCAAGCATATAGGAAGATGGAGATGACAAGTGAGCGCAGCAGCCTTACCTTGGAATGTAGACTGATGGTCCTGTCTAAATGTGCTTCAACCTTGTCAGGGCAGCAGTTGTTTGTGCGATCCTGGAGAGGACTTCCTGTCGGGACCCATTGTCTGATACAATGGCTCCTAAATATTTGAAGCAAATGCAATGTGTTGAGGGATTGGCCTTGGACTTTGATGTCCATGTTGATGCAATTGGTGTTATTGGTCATCATTTTTGTCTTCTCTGCACTTATTTCCATTCCATAGGCTCTGGAGACTGGTGGTGTCAAGCCTCTGTACCAGATGTTCAAGTTCTTGTTCCTCTCCAATCCATCAATGTCACATGCACAAGTTATTTATTGAGTTTATTTTTTTATGTTATTAAGTTAGTTAGCACTAATTCCAGTGCACAATAGAAAATATATTTTGTAATTTTGTTGTTAAATGTTTTGTTGTATTTGTGCTTGTTTTTCTCACTTAAATCTTTGGAAAAAATATGATTTCTTGGTGTTTGCAGTGTAACATTGAAACTATACTGCCTGAGCCTGGATAACTTGTTTTAATTGATCGATGATGATGAACGTTCTTTTATGTTCCCCCATTTCCAAGCTGTTAACATTCACATGACTGAGTGATGTAATGCTGTTTTCAGGTTCGGCACAGCAGATCTGTGTTGGCAGCATACCCAGGTGCTTTTGTCTCTAGCTAAACGTGCCAATAGTTGCACATCATACTATTACTGCTGTTCCATCTCTCATCTCACCTATCTCCTTCGCAGGCTGGTCAAATTTCTGACGCCTCAACATCAGGTAAAGTTCTTTGAGTGTGTATTTGCGTTTCAGTGTACAGACATAGAAAAGTGCAAAATGATCTGGTGAATCCAGGCATATGGTTTCTTCTTAATCAGATTGTATTCACAGTGGGGAATTCTCTCAAGATAGCATAGCATTGCAATGTTAAGGTGTATCAAATTATTTTTTCACGAATGTCATAGACCCAGACCCTTGGATTTCATGCCTACAATTTAGGGAAGTAAGTGCTATAATATGTTATTCCACATTTACAATTAGTGACAGATTGGCAACACATGGCGAATATTTAACAAAATGAACCATCTTTTCTTGTTATTGGTTTTGTTGCTGCTGAGACAGCTTACATTGTGGAGTCATAATCATAGGAGTTGGAGGGGCTTTCACAGGACTCTGTTGCTGTTTGTTCTAATAAATATAATGGTTTAATTCTACCCAGATTAATTATCTTTTGTGTTATTGCAGTTGGAGTTAGTGAGACAGCTAGCCGCAGACAGAGAACTTACACTATGGAGTCAGATAGGAGTGGGTGCGCTGGATGAAGGAGCTTCCACGGAACTGATTAAAACACTGGTGCCTGTCTGTCTACAGTCTTTGCAGGCATTCTGCAGTAGCCCCTCTCCGTCTCTTCAGCAAACACTTTCTGTGGTAGGTTTAACTTAGTACTGAGATGTTCTTGTTACACTATGTGGAGACATTTTTGGTACGGAATTGCTCACCATTGTTTTGATGTTGTTGTGTTTGTTTGATTAACTAATGAGAAGTTATGGTTTTAAATTGTAAGCATCCGTTGAATTTTGCTTATTAAGATAAGTATAGATGAAAGAAATTTTCCTTTCATTTGTTACTAATTTGTATTCATGTACTTTTTGCGTTGTTGTTTCTCTTCAGTTACCAGCCCTTCATTGTCTGCATGACATCGTCGTCAGCAAACCTCTGCACATGTCGGTGCAGCAAGGGGCACAACTGTTGCAGGCAGTGTGTAGCATGTGGAGGATTGTACCATCTGACCACACCTTCACAGAAGCATGTAGAGGAAGTGACAGTGTGAGGTGTCTGTACATGATTGCGCTTGTCACACTGACGTCTGCCATTGCCTCACAGCTGGATGTAGTGTTGCTGTTGAAGGTATTTGAGTGTTGTCATTGGTGATCAGTGACTGGAGACAGTTTATTACCCAATGAATTCAAAATGCCTAGGATTTTGTTTTGGTGATGCTGTAAAACATTCAGTCTCTCTGCTGCAACAAACACCCTTCCACTAGACATCAAGACACTGAACAACCCAATAGAAAAAAAAGTTGTTTTAAGGTTGTAGGGTATGTTGAAATCAAAGTGAAATTAATTTCCTAAAATGGGGTTATTTTAAAGCAAACATCTTGAGAATATATAAAATGCAAAAAAAAAAAAAGTATATCAAGCCGTGCTACTTTTCAGGTTAGAGCATAATTAATGGAAGGGTGGCAAACTTGAGGGAAAAGTAGTATAATAGTAAACAGCTGCACCAATGGAAATAAAATGAAAATTTGAGCATGACAATCACCAGCAAGGTAAGTAAATTTTTGTGATTTAAAATTACATTTCAGTGAGACGGTAACACTTTTTAAGACTAAACACATTGCAAATGTAACTCCCATCTGATACTAAAATTACAATAAATCATGAAATAGTAGATAGGATTGCATGAAACCTTGCATGCACAATCATTATTATCATATTGTTATTCACACACAAAAATTAACCAAGATCGACGACCTAAATTTTGATCTATAGAGATTACATGTGGTGTATCCTTTAGTCAAAACTAGCAGTTTTGGGCCAAAACCACAGTTTACATGAAAAGGTAAAAAGGTAATCAACATTTTTTGAGACTTTGCAGACATTATCTGTATTATCATCTTGTTACACTCCGTCTTTAAAGGTTAGAGTGCTTAGGTTGTATTTTGTTTGTATGTCTGTCTGTCTGCCCGCCTGAATGGCTGTCTCAGTGTGTCTGTGTTAACGGTCTAATTGAACTGAAACGTTGTACACACATTTTATTCAATGCTAGGTAGATGCTCACTGAAAAGGGAATTCTGGTTTTGCACTCAAGAGACGCGGCTGCAATGTAGCACCACAATCAAGATCAGGAATCTGCGCTGTGTATTGTCCAATGTAATTGAAGGTTGGGAAACAGATTTGTAGGATACCAGATCAGTGACAACCGAAAATGGGAGTGACAGACTCAAAACTCAGCGATCTATATCGACCTCACGCTTACATGCACATGTTATTGTCGATACAGTCAGAGGGTACTTGTTTCCTTTCTTGCTATTTGTGCTTCGTAAGCGCACACTTACCTTGCTCTTGAACTACCAACCTTTCTGTCCTTCATACTCTTTCCATCCTGATAATATTTGGTAATTATATATATGTTGTTCACATACCTAGATATGAAAATATCTAGATCCACCCAGAGAATGAGCATACAAAGCTAAGAAATGGCATTTTGAGATATCGTCAGCTTTTAATTAACCTTATCCCTCGCAGAATGAGAAAGGAAAAAAAGCTGTTTCGCACAATGAAACTACTTGACATATTAACGAGAGATTTCCCTGCAGGTCTATATCTATTTTCATATCTGATCCGAACGCTGTGATCGTCTATACAGTTCAGTTTCTGTTGATGCTAAATAAAAACAGCAATGTACGTAGTGCAGGCACCTAGATCTGAAGGAACTTATGTCAACAGTGGCGAAATTCTGATACTAACAAAAGGAAATAACTTACTATTGGTATTTTAATATCACCCTGGAACAAACGAGTAAAAAACAACAAAAAAAAGAGGCAATTTTTGCATTCTTACATCTTCAATCGGTATGTTATGAAACACACAAGACACAGAATCTATTTTGTCACTTTTCAAGCTTTGTTTCTTCACAAACAAATGCTGTCGCATCATCAACGAGCAATTCCATTTAGTATTCTTAGCATCTATGCACCAACAATAATTCGAAAAAGTTAAGAATAAGATGATGATTTGTTTCCTACTAAGAGTGTTCTTCTTAATTTTCTTCTTGCCCGCTGCTAGCCTACCATCACAATTTTTTTTTGACAAGCTGAAGTAATTTTGTCATCAACATGATGTCAGAACGTATAGGCCTGCTTTGCTTAATAATGTCGTGAAAGATTTAATCCATTGCATTTGTCTGGATGGAGAATTTAGATCTGAAAGTCAGCGATCGTTCATGACTGCTTCCCAATCATGAACATCACAATCATGGCATTTTGTAATCGCAAGTTTTCGTGTTGGCATTTAAACAAATACTGATAAATACCTCCCAAAAGAATGTTTTGTTCAATCGTTTTGTGCGTTCAAAAAGATTTCACTGTAATTTATTTAGAATTAAACACGATGGAAACATCTTTTGAATAATAATAACGGCAACATGGCGAACACTTGGATATAATTATGAATGCGCAAAACTATGCGTGAATCGACCTTAAGATGTAAAGCACATGCACGCACACCCTACACACTGTAGGGTTTCCGCATACAATGTTTTGCATGATGGCACTAATTACCACACCATGGAATATGTTTTTGTTAAAGGTATTTGATTATGGTAGTAATATTTGTAGTGATGATTGCACAAAAAAAACTTTGCATGCATTCATTCGTGTGTGTGTACATGGTTTCCTGTTCATACATGTGCATCCCAGTTATCTCATGTCTGATTTGTATCCTTTTCTTTTTCAAAGTCAGTTGGAACTCCAACTTGACTCTGGAATGTTCACTGTAGTAAATGATTCATGTAATGGGTGTTTGGAAGTGGTAGAAATTTGCTTTATTTTGCAATTTGATGCTGTTGCATATATTTTGTTCAACAGGTGCTGGTAGTATGTTGCAAGATGCTCACGTCTGCAGCATCAGAGGATTTGTCTGTGGCTGTTTTGCATTTCATGCAAGCACTGGGCCCTCTCAAGGTTCCACCAGCTTTCCAGGTACAGTCCTTTTATTTTTATTTATTCAGGGTTCGTACGCTCCTTGAACCTCCTTGAATCTCCTTGAATTTTCGATGTCTTGTTCAAGGGCCCTTGAATCTCCTTGAAAAATGCCAAATTGCCTCAGCTCCTTGAAAACTCCTTGAAATTACAACCAGTGTATCTATCCATTGCTTGACCTAGAGTTTTATTGTCAAATTTTCAACAACAAAAAAACATTGAAAAATAAAAATTTATAACACAAAAATTATAATATTATTTGTGTTGTCAACTGTTTGACGATCGTAACTTTTGTCGTCTGCTAATGATAAGGGAAGTAACCTCCACTGGAAATTGTTCATTCCCTTGCTGTCGCGCGCGCCTGCTCAGTACTGTTGTCGGTTTCCGTACATCCTTCGTTTTTCCGCGCGTCTTTGCTGAAGTAAAAATGCCTGGAGGCAATTGTGTGTTTAATCCAGTCAAATGCACTGAGGAGCAAATCTAAGGAAATAAAGATCCAGCTGGAGAAGATTTCCCGTCAGATTGATGAAGGGATGGAAAAACTAAAATAACTGAAAATTTATTTATCTGTATTATTAGCCGGTGGTGGTACCTCTTTCTGACTTTTTACAGTTCTCTAACTTGTATCTAAGGACAACATGTTTCACAATTATTATTTGTGTATAGACTCCGTATCTGCATCATCATCATAACTGCAACTTCATTGACATGTAATATTTATGTGTGTAGATTTCATAATCAATATCAACATCAGTATCATTATCAGATTCATGACTGCAAACAATTTATGGATATCACTGGCCGCTGGGTAAAAGATTTATCCTTTATTTTGACTATTTATCAATTATTATGTGCATTTACTATTTTTAAAAACTCCTTGAATTTTTGGAAAAACTCCTTGAAATCTTGAAAACTCCTTGAATTTTTTACAACAATTTGAGTATGAACCCTGTTATTTTATTGTTTTTAAGTAGTGCTTTTCCAGCCCAAGAGCTGTTCAAAGCGTTGGCCAATGCAGGATCTAACTCAAGCCACCAGATACAATATACACTACAATACAATACTATACTAATCAATACAGTACAATACAATATTATATAATACACCACAATGCAATACAATATTGTTCAATACCATTTATTACAATACAATATAAATCAGTGTAATACAGGGTGTTGTATTATGCATCACATATTTATCTCAACTTTAAATTGACCATTTTAATAGTAGGAGTAGTGTGAGGAAAAAATAGGTTGTGAAGTCTTGCGAATGTCCTTTCTTTGACTGATTTAATTATATGCATGCAAATTTTACTACAAATCATTCATCATAGCTAAAGAAAATCTCATTAAATGTTGGTAATTTATCCAACTGCTTTTTGAAAGAATTTATTTTAGGTGCCTTTTAAAGAAAGTGGTAAATCATTCCAAAAGGTAGCTACTCTATTAGAAAAACAAAACTTCCGTAGGTTAGTATTGCAGTGCTGTACAAAGATTTTCCCCTCAGAATTTCGGGTTCTGTCACAAAACGCTGCTGCAAAAATGTTATTCCAATTTGGTTCATCGATACCATTATTAGATTTAAAAACTTGGATTAAGTCTCCACGTATTCTATGTCCACGTAAGGAGTTCAGTCCAAAATATAAGTCTGTCTGAGTAAGTCCTATTTTTATATTTAACCAGCTTTGTTGCACGTTTCTGTACCCTTTCAAATGCAACTGATTGTCTCTTTAAACCTGAATACCATACAGTGTTTGCATATTCAGTGTTTTAGATCCTAACAAAATGTGAGGGTATTGATACCTCCTGAGTCAAAATGTAAAGGGTATTCATACCTCAAGCTGGATTCTAAAAGGGTACAACATTTGCAAGTAATTTGTTGTTTTTGCTTCATTAATTTGTATACACATTTCTTGACATCATGACATATGATATTGTGACAGTGTCTAGTGTGTTGTGAAGCAGAACAGACTATTCTTAACTTAATGAAATTTTGAAATATCCCATATGAAAATATTGTTTCATGTACATGCCTACTGTTTAGTAAACACCAGGGTCAGACTCGGTTGTAGATGACGACGTAAAAGCTAAAGGGTTCGACTCGTTGGTAGAAGTGTTTCCTAGCGTAAAATGGATTGATCGATTTCAGGCAGATTTCTTTGCTGATCAGACGGTGATCCAGTTTTATCACCTACAACTACTTTCAAAAACTTCAACATACTTATACTTTTTTGTTGATTCCCTAACGCAGCTTCTTCTGCTTTCCTTTTATTTGAGGGTTTTGACGGAGGCCGCATGATTGTTGAATTGAAACAAAGCCACAGTGCAACAAAAAAAAGTCGAAACTCTGCGCCATGCACACATGAAACGAAGAGAAATGACCGAACCCGAAGTAGAGTTTATTCCCTTGCTGATACGTCATGATCGGTCGTCTGCTACGGAAGCGCATAGGCACTTTAACGTTGCAATTACTGCTAGTGATCGTCAAATCTCAGAACAGACAGCAACTTTAAAAAATGCAGAACCTACATAAGTCCATTGCGCAAGTTGCGATATCCTCCATGACCGTACCTCCGCTAATAAATTTCTTTATGTTTTCTGACCTCTTCCAAGAAAAACCATTACGTGATCAGACCCCCTCTCTGGCACTCTTTTACGTGATTTTGGACGCCAAGAGGTATAATACCTCCAAATGTACGTGATCTAAAACGCTGATATTCTAAATGTGGTCTGACTAGTGATTTATACAGTTTACTAAAAATATCATTATCCAGATAATTAAAGGTTCTCTTTAAGTATTTGAACCATTTTGTTGGTCTTGTTAATACAGTTCTGATTATGAGGATAAAAAACAACAACACCTAATTGTCTCTCCTCCTCACAAGATACCGATTTCTTAATGCCACTGCTAGCCTTCATCAAATAATCATAGGATTATTCTTTCCAACATGCAAAACCTTACACTTCTCCACATTGAAATGCAAATCCCATGTGTCAGACCACTCTTGCAAGCAATCCAAATCATAATATAATAATAAATGTAAAATATAAAATATGCATAATAAATAAATATAAACATAAATAAGAATAATAATACTTAACATTCGTGCAGCGCCCGTCCTCATTAGAACTCCTAGCACTTTACAGAAAGAAAGAATAAATAAATAAAAATAAAATAAATACATAAATGAATAAATACATAAATAAATAAAAAATTTCTGGTGCATGGATCCACAATGTATTAAGATAAATTAAAAGTGATTGTTTTGAATTAAAAATAATTTGTTAACTTTAAATATTACTTTGTATTACCCAGTATCAGTCACCTTTTGAGATGTAGTAGGTTTGATCCTTATTTTGCCGCACTGCAGTCGAGTCCCTGTCTCAGTGCTTCCTATAGCAGAAAACGAGGTATCTTCTTGTAGATTACTAAGTAAATAGTCCAAGAGACTGATGTAAAATGTTAAAGTGGGTCTCACTAATATTTTGTAAGAAATGTAACCGTAGTGGTACCTGACAATGAAAATATTTGTATGATCCTGATTACCGACAACCACCTCTATAACGCTTTAGTGAGACCTGAATGTAAGTGCCTGTGGCAAAAATCTAAAAAGGATGGCAAATGGGGCTTTCCTGTTTGTGACATACAGACAGGATGGGTCAAATGTGTGCCATCTTTGGGTGTGGAATTTCATCCCATCCCAAGGTATTGTATTAACATGCATTTACAGCTGCTGCTACAGTAAAACCTCTGTTTTGAGACCCTCTCTTAAACGACTTCCTCCAACATACGACTGAAAAAAAAATTCACCGATGGTTTGTACTATATAAACGACTTCCTTAAACGACTACCTCTAAAACGCGACTTGCGACCTTCAAATAATTAAATTTTACGACCTAGCATCTGAAAAATTCAGATTCCAAAGCAATACTATATTTGTGCGCTTGAAGAAAACAGTTTCGTTTACAACTTTTAACAGCAGAGGATGCATTATTAAACAGCTTGAAATACTCAAGGAGCTGACCAGATTTGCCCTGAGCAGGGACCTGTCAGATCTTGCCGACACCATGTCTGGTGTTCAAAGTGACATACTAACAGAACATGCACGGGTGGAGGATCATGCAAACAAACAGAAATAACCGCTTTCTTTCAAAAAAAAAAGAGCAAACTATTCAATGATTGAATAAAAATAATTACAACAATATTAATGGGGTTATCTTATAAATAGTTATAACTCCAAACATGCACTCAGCACTTACATACACTTTTAAACTTTTTTTAATTTTGTAAATAATGAGGAACAGGAAGATATTGACTGTATTGGTTGTGAGAGAGAGTTTAATCTATATTTCTGAAAGATGTTAGATGTTCCCTATACTTAATAGTATGTGTACTTTTTGTACATGTATTTATTTTAATTAATTAATTTTTTTAATGTCTTTTTGGAAAATGTCCTACCTCCTTTTTAAGACCCCTCCAATTTAAGACCTCATTTTAATGGCAATTTAAAGGTCGTAAAACGGAGGTTTTATTGTATTACAAAACTAGTGGATCAATTTCTGTCAAGATTACGGGGGACTTTCAGGGTTTGTGTTGGGGTATACACTGGCCTGAGTGCGATTGATAAGAAAATGGTCAGGCGTTTAGACTGTAGGAGTTTGTGACGGGTTAGAACCCTCTTAACAGTCCCTCCAGCTGTCTTTATGGTGATAAACAAAAGTAAGTGCTGTGGAAACAAAGTGGTACTCCTGAGCTCTCTCACCTGCTCATTTTCAGCAAGGAGAGATACTACGCAAGATGGGAGAGGTGTTTGCCGCAGGACTCGCCTCAACTTCTGCTTTGGTACAGCTGTCAGCGCTGGAAGCCTTCACCCGGTTTGCTGAGCAGACGGCGCATGAGACTGTTGTCCAAGAGTGCCTGGCCCTTGACAGCACTGTACAAGACAAAGTGGCTGCCTATATTCAAAAAGTAATGTGCTTTCGTTCTTCTTTTATTTCCTAATTTCTTTTGCATTTACTCATGTCTCTTCGTAATGTTGTACATCAGAAAGTAATGCACTGTGTTTGCCTTTGTGAAATGCTCTTTGCTGCATCTGAGTTATTTTTTAGCTCTAATTTAATGGGCTAATATGTTGATAGGTCGTAGAATTTGCATTTTGCTTTCTTATCAGCATTTTAGCAAAGAATTTATAGAGGACGTTATAATCTGGCGCATTATTTCTCCGTTGGACGTCAGCCTCTGTCTCGTGTCTGTGTAAACATGTACTAATTTATGCCATCTTCACATATGTAAGAGTTCTATTTTAAACTGTTTGTTTTGTTCTGTTGTGTGTCACTGTATGCTGGCATCACAATGTACTCCATCTCAGAGTTGTTCTTATTTTAACTTCTATTTCTTCTGTGCCAGGTTCCCCATCCCCAGGATGTACAGTTTGATGCAGTTTCGTATTTGAAAGATCAGCAACAGACCCTGGTACAGAGATCACAGTCAACAGAGAGAAAAGGCGGTGAAGGAACAGGCTTTGATGATGACCAACCCAACAGCAAGCGACGGAAATTACACAATGACTCACAAAGTACACAGGTCTGCTCCTACTCTTGTTTCTTTTCTTCTTCTCAGTTTCTGCCTTCAAAATTAAATGTTAAAATGTGTATGCCTGTTTTGTTTTTATCTTTGGTTTTAGTTGTAATTTGTGGTGTCAAAATTTATATCATACTGTGTTGTATTATATGGTGTTGGATTGCATTGAGATGTTTATTGCATGAATATTAATTGTTCTGGTCTGCTTGCTAGAATGTGTTGAGTGACAGTAAAGAAATTAAAGTGTTGTTATCTTAGGACCTAAGCCTCTAACCCACCTCTGTGTGTGTGTGTGTGCATGTGTGTGTGCGTGTGTGTGTGTGTGTGTGTTTTCACCCCCATCACACCAGCACTGCAATCCTGGTCTTCAGCATTGAGATATTTATGCACCTTATAAGTTATTCATTTATTTATATTGTGAATTGCTATGCGCTGAGTGGATGTGTATCATTTTTTTACTCACACACCTACCAATGTGAGTCTATTTACTCAAACCTCCCCCCACACCGACTCAACCAAAGCTTTTAGGTTTTGAAGCTAGTTCAGCCAGGCTAGCTATAAATAGCTTTGCCAGTGCTCTTCTTTCCTATCCTTTTACTGAAAGGGAGGGTGTAGGCAAGCTATAAATAGCCCGCAGCCAGCAAAATGTGGGATAACCTAAGAGTGCTATTCACATAGGCATTGAGCTGCTGTGCCCCCACTCCACCCCTCTCCCACACTCCCCTCCACTCCTGTCCACATCCTCCCCCCCATCCCAAAAAAAAAAAATGAAGATTTTTGCAAATCTGTGTCAGATGAGTTCTCCGCCATCTGTCTATACAAAAAATGGCAATTCAACTGTCAAGGTCACTGAAAATCAACGTCATGCCAAGGGCACTTTTTTTCTGGCATAATACAACTTTTTCTGTACTTTATTTGATAGTCCATGAGTGTATTTGGAGCCGGAGGCCAATGTCATCTCAAGGTCAAGAGCATAAAAAGATCAAAGTCGGTATTACTTTGCATTTTAATGCCATTGTTTTATTTTGTGTTTTTTTTCTGGGCACTCCTTTTGATGTTAAATATTGCGATTTCCATAAGGAGTGTTTGAGTCATATGGGCTTTGCCCTTATAGTCTGTCAATGTTCTCATTGGATATCATATCTTCTGTCTTCAGGACAACTATGAGCGACTGGTGGAAGATTTGTCATCTTTGGCAGAGCGTGCAGAAAGGTTGAAAGGCAACAGTGCAGTTCCTGACTGGGTTATATCTAGAGCCCATCCTTTGATACAATGTCTGTCTTCATCTTTGGGACACCAGTGAACAAGAAGAAGGACTGTGTTCTGAAGAAATGGCAGAGAGTTTGTGATAGACATCGAATGTGTAAATTGCATCCATTCATAAAAAAACCAAGACAATATGAGAATTTAAAATCAAATTTGTGATGTATTGATCCAAATAAATGTTTAATATTTTTATCTTTGTCTTAATAGTATTTTTTAAACAGAACTTTTGTCTTTTTCTTTCATTATTCCTCTTGTCTATTGGATTCAGCTTGATTATTTACACTAATAAATAGATGACATTACCTTTTACGATAATTTCCCACTCTGATTTCCTCTGCTATTTTTAACAAAAGCGACCTTTTATGCATTACATCCTGAACAAACTCCACCTCGATCTACACAGTACTTTCCCCATCCTCAAGTGGAGTGGTGCTATAATTATACATAATCACCATCATCATCTTCATTATCACCACCATCGTCATCACTATCATCATCATCATCATTCCCCTGAATGGCCAGCATAGATTTCATTGAGAAAGTTGAGCGAACTGGTGTAGCCAACAGGGTGATTTCTAGTTTTATTTATTTTTTATATTATAATTACGTGCAACATACAACTTTGTAACTTGTGACGACCATTGCATGTGAAATCTTGCCAGTGCTGTTATCAAATCATCTAAGTCTTATGATGGAATACATATACAGATACTGTGATCTTGACTCACTTCTAAAAGAATCAGGCTGGAGAATTCTCCTCGGATACGCGAGTTTCCGAGTTTAACGAACTTACTTTCCGAGGTTAAAAAATTTGTTCCGAGGAAAAAAAAAAAAGGAGACGCAAATCGTAAATTAACCACGTATGTTCGCTCCACAAACCCATTCCAACGTTTTGCCTTTCTCTGTACCATTTCCAGTAGAAGCGCGTGTTGATAATTGGGCGCACACCACGAATTATTTCTGCCCAGCAGAGACGCATGTTCTTTCACACGGTCCCTTCGAGTGTGAGAAGTTACAGAAATGTGCGCATCGCGGATTATTAACCGGGGAGAAGATTTTCAAGAGGAAGACATCGCCAACAAATGGAATTGGGATTGGACGTCGAAAGTGGTAAAAGTGGAGGGAGTCGAGCACGCTGCTCTCATTTTCGAAAAGTTGATGCTGCAGGCATGGCTCGTTGCATCACGTGCAACAAAGAAATTAGATACACTAATCGTGGTATTACAGCGCTCACTGAGCACTTCTTTATGAAGAAGCACAAATGTGCTGTGAAAGCACTGACTAGCTGCACAACGATACCAGGTAAGAGTTTGTTTGCTTAGTGGTTCCATCAAGACTAATTGAAACGTAAGCCCTCCTGACAAGAGCAAAAAAAAGCTGATGACAGACCTCCAGCCAAGAGACTTTGCACTAATACTAAGCCAGCAGTAACTTTAAAAAAACAGAGCACCTTATCATCATTTTTCAAATAGAGTATTGATTTGCTTTCTTTTTTTTATTTTATTTAGATTTTAATACTAGGAAGCAAGCTTGTTTGTGACAGTTGCCATAATCTTGCATATGTTGACACAAACCTATTCAGGTTTTTTTCCAAGTAACAGTTTTTGTGTGTGTATGTGAACATTAGTCTTAATAATAATATAAAATAATGTCTATCTATGAATGCATGAATATTATGAAAAACATCCAAATTTTTTTTTGTTTTTTTTGGATTTGGGAGTATATACCAGCTTTCCCTGGTTTCCTAGGTTCTTTCAGAGTTTTTTTGTCTTTCTGTAGCAAGCTGTTTTACATTGTTGTAAAATAAGTTGGGGTATAACATCCCAGGTAATGTTATTAAAGGAACGGTGGAGAGTATTCATTTTATCACTAGGGTTGTTTCAGAAATCAATCGAAGCTCAAGTCTAACCTATCTAAGACTAGAACTCGCTACCATGACAACATTCAGTTGAGACATTGTTAGTCATCATATATACATTTATCATATTAAGTTTCAATCATAATCATTTTGCTTACTGATGTAACAATATCTTATTCTCTTTTTGTATAATGTTGTGTGGTAGTTTGAGTGTTTTTTTTTATGTTGAAGGCTGTAGGTTTTGTCCAGTGATATAAGCGTAAGACTGTACAGCACATCTGGCCGTCGTACATGGATATTAAAAATTGTATAATGGAGTGGGGCGACAGAGTGGACACTAATAAATGTGTACAGTCGTGATCCAGTCCAAATACGGATGATTTAAATACGGTGCTTTAACGCTGGAGGAGAATTCGAAGGCGTTTAGGCAAACCTGATAGCCCAAAAGCGTCTGTATCAACCACTGGTTATTTCTCGCGTTGTTGGAAAATTTGCGAGCCGGCACTAGGTATTCTGTTGTGAAACACACGACTGCGCAAAAAAAATAGTGTGAGTGTCTAAAGGATGGTTTGGATTCTTTGAGTTTACAGGCCCAGACCCTAGGGGGGGCGGCCCTCACTACCAATGTGGGAGGCTTTTATGGACTTTTTAATTTTTTTTTTTCACATGGAGTAATAACCTTCTTTTTTTCTTTATTTTCCTTTCTCTTTCTATATGTCTTGTTTTTTAGTCGTAATCTATTCTTTTTTCTTTTTTTCTTGTTTTTTTTCTTCTTTTTTTTTTTTTCTGTTTTTTTTATTTCATGGTGAAGTCGCAAATGTTCAACGTGAGATTTTCATGGTGATTTTAGAGTAACGTAAGGTTTCAAAGACAGCAAGCTTCTGTAGGTATGAGAACTGTACGTCGTACATGGATAACCAGGAAAGTCATCAACACAGAAAGAGAGGAGAGAAGGAAAAGAGAAAGAATTGTATGGTGCAGAGAGAAGGATGGAGTGGGGGCGAGAGAGTGGAACTAAGAAAATGAGAGTGAGAAAGACGTTCGAATGACCGGCGTCACACAAGTTGAATATGAGACAAAAGGCTGTGTTATCTACAGCTGTGCTATCGAGGAGCCGCTATATAAGCGCCCATGCAACTTGTGTGATGCGTAGTGTCTCCTCTCTAAAAATCCTTATCGGGAAGAGAGGGGACTATAAACTGATATAACATAACATAACGTGTGATGCGTCTTGCTAGTAACCGAAAGGTCGCTGGTTCGAATCCCGGATTGGTAAACGTGTGATCATATTATTTTCCCCTTTACCAACAACTGGCCCGCTGGTGTCAGTATAAATCGGTCCAGTAGTCACCTATATGCGAAAGTGTCGTGTGACTATAATCTACAAACAACAACGTGTGATGCCGTGGGGCCGGGTAGCTCAGATGGTAGAGCGTCTTACTAGTAACCGAAAGGTAGGCCTACCTGGTTCGAATCCCGGATTGGCCTATGTGTGACCATATTATTTTCCCCTTACCATCAACTGGTTCGCTGGTGTCAGAATAACGTGACCAGTAGTCGCCTATACGCTTCGGTGTCGCTACAGTTAGTACTACACATTTTTGTGTGATGCCCTTGTGACCCAAGGCTACGTCGCCTCTCCACCATGGTAAGCCTTTACCGTCTCTGCAACGCAGTGTGGCACATGTGATGTGAGTCAACGATGTTAGAAGACTAAAACATCGTGCTTTTTTTTTCTTTGTTGTTGTTGTTGTACCCTAATTATTTAAGCGATTAAATATTACAAATGTTTGCACGACAGTTGAGTATCGTTTAAAACATATTATATACCGTTTATCAGTCATGCTGAGGACAGAGAAAGATGGAGTACGCTGGTTAAACCATCATCTGTGGTGCCCCAACGACTTTCGAGTTACGGGATAGGATAGGATAGAATCAGTCATGTAGGTGAGAGAGGTGTGGAGGGAGGAGGTTTGGGAAGGTGATAGGAGAGGGGGGGGGGAAGACGAAAAAGAATTACTGGAATATAAAAATAACATATAGTGGTCCGATCACAAACTTGCAAAACGCTGGACGGGAGCCTGCACCAACGCCCATAGAAGGCTAACAGAACAGAACAGACGAGAGAAAAGCGCAAAGTGTCCGGGGACTCTAATCTAGCAAACGGAACGAAACAGACGAGAGTTATGAAGATGAAAGGTTAAAAGGTTAACGGTCTTGACACAACATCCACTACATCTGAACACTCTTTACTTTGTGAAGTTACTTGTCATTTTGTCTTTAATAACGCTGGCTAGTCACCACGCAGTTTCTCCAGTAACATACTGTACATGACCTTTTCGCTGATCTGTAGTACAGTGTGTAAGAACAAAAAACATGAACAAAGCTGAGACGACTACTACTACTACTACTACTACTACTACTACTACTACTACTACTGCTATTACTACTACTACTACTTTGACCCTTACCTCCATCCCCCTCCATCTTTCCCCTCCCACGCATGCCGCCCCATCTCCCTCCCAGCCTCTCTTGTTCTTTGCGTAGACTATACTAGTATACTAGTTAAAAAGTCCCCATCAGCAACATCTCATCTCTTCCCTCTCCAACACTACCCTCTTTGTCTCTCTCTTTCCCCGCTCGTCCATTTTTTTAATTGCCGCCCCCCCTCCCCCCAAAAAAAAATCTTTTAATCCTACAAGAATAAAAATGATGTACAATTCAACATGTTATTATGGTGACGTAGCCTACTATTAATATTCATACGTAGAAATACCACAAAATACACATAACACTAACTACATACAACTGTAAGTAAGTTCATCAAACAGTAGAAACATCTCTAGAAGCAAGATAATGTAAGCACACTATTGTTGATAGGCTATAAGATAACTTGGTAGACTCTTAGGTAAATGTAAATATAAATATCAAGAAAGAAAGGAAACCATTCCAATAGTTTTACCCATAACAATGCACTCGTGTATTTCAAAGCGATTCGTCGTAATGAGAACGGGTAGCCTAAGACAGCGTCCTTTCGCTTCCTCAGTTCACTCTGAGAGGCCTAATCCCAAAAATGCACACAGACACAGACCCATTGACTAATTCAGTAAAATAGTCAGTGGCTGACTGATGCAGAAAGATGGCCAGGGCTAACTGGTGGCATAAGGTCAGGGTCAACAGTCCGTTTAATCGTTGTTGCGGACGGGGATGAAGCTAACTTTCTTGATATACTTCACCGGCTGGCTACCCCCATACCCACTGTTGCCGGAACCCCCACTGCTGTAGCCACTGCCTTTAGAACCCGTTCCGTAGCCACCCGAATAACCCCCAGACCCAGAGCCACCCGAATAACCCCCAGATCCAGAGCCACCGGAATAACCCCCTGACCCATGTCCACCAGAATATCCCCCAGACCCACTGGAATAACCCCCTGACCCATAGCCACCGGAATAACCCCCAGACCCACCAGAATAGCCTCCAGTGTAGCCTCCAGGATAACCCCCGCTAGACCCATAGCCACTCGACCCATGATAGCCACCTCCGCCGTAGTTGCCGCTGGACCCGTAGCCACTGCCTGACCCATAGCCTCCACTTGACCCATAGCCACCTGATCCATAGCCTCCGCTGTGGTAGCCACCTCCAGCATAACCACTTCCAGACCCATAGCCACTCCCATAACCACTCCCATAGCCACTCCCATAACCACTCCCATAGCCACTCCCATAACCACTCCCATAGCCACTCCCATAACCACTCCCATAGCCACTCCCATAACCACTCCCATAGCCACTCCCATAGGACCCATACCCACTACCCTTATAGCCTCCACCATAACCACCTCCATAACTACCGCCACCATAGCCACCACCACCATAGCCACCACCACCATAGCCATAGTTCGCCGTCATGTAGCCACTTCCATAGCCCGAGGAGCCGCTGTTCTTCAGGATAACGACGATGGGTCTGGTGCTGGAGGAGGAAGAGGAGGAGGAGGATTTTTTGACGATCACGGGAAGATAAACCTGGCTGCTGGACCCGGATGTCGTCATGGACCTCTTGCTCCTGTGGTGGTCCTGTGAGTTCACCCCTGGTGACACAGGACACAGGAGATATCATGTAAAAAGAATGTTTGTGGCCCAGGACAGATGTATGGTGTATACGCCTGATGCAGGGGGTTGATAGTAGAGACTAGCGTATAGGCCTATAACCTATACACCGTGATGATGATGATGATGATGATGATGATGATGATGATGATGATGATGATGATGATGATGAGGTCTTGTATCGCGTCAGTCAGTCTCCACGTCAGAAACATGATAAATGCGCATGCATGTTTAAATAATGACTCTACTAAAAAAAAAAAATAAAAAAAAATCAACCAAACACAATGTAACTTTATTCATTTATAATGTGATGCAAATAAAACATTTAAAGAAACTATTGATACAGACTATACTGCCACGTGATCTCACACATGGCCAGTATCTTATTTTATTTCTGTAACTGACAGAGAATAATAATAATAATAATAATAATAATAATAATAATAATAATAATAATAATAATAATAATAATAATAATAATAATAATAATAATTATTATTATTATTATTATTATTATTATTATTTAAAAAATCACCATAATAATAATAATAATAATAATAATAATAATAATAATAATAATAAGAAGAAGAAGAAGAACAAGAAGAAGAACAAGAAGAAGAACAAGAAGAAGAAGGGGTGCTATCACGCGCCTTTTCTTCAATCGAATCCAAAGCGCTGCGATCTGAAGTGATCGCTTTTAACAAAGACAGACTAGAATAGAAATTAATTTTTATTTGTGAAATGTAAATTGACTGCACCCAATTAGGAAACCGGAGTACCCAGAGAAAACCCTCGGTGTCCTGAAAAGTCTCGTTTTTAAGTCAGGTGGATAAATAAATAAGTAATGTTGATATTATTATTATTTTTTTTAATGATGATGATGATGATGACGGCGACGACAATGACGACGATGATGATGACCCTGATGGTGATGTTGCTGATGATAATGATGATGATGATAACATAAGTGATGATTATAGGTTTAAAAGAGAACAAAAATAATGCTTCAAATCAGTTATAATCCATGTTGCTGGTCTACTATCACACTTATAAGTAGATGTTACATAACATAGAACAACAATAAGTAGATAAAACAAAATTAACAAACTAAACTAAACTAGACTAAACTGAAATGAAATCCAATAAATTCGTGTTCCTCACCTTGGTCAGTGATCAGCTGCTCTGTTTGATAGAACGGGCTTTCAGCGTGCTGTACAGCATCTTCCAGGCTGGCGACGCCTCTGAAAGCTGCTAAAATGACAACAACAGTCATCATGGCCACAACACGAAGTTTCCCCATGTTTGCTTGGTTAGTTTTGATGCGGCCCTTGTAGACTTTGGCAATGAAAGCAAGTAACAGTGTATTATAATATGAACAGACAACTGTAATATTCTCTGTTGGCCTAACTGTCGGGTCCCGTCAACGTACACATCCTGATCACAAAAGCTTTGCATGGAAGACCTAAAATAAAATGTGTGCAGAGAACATAGAATGAGTAGTCTCACTTTTAAAAAAAGGGACTCAAGATGACAATTTTGTATAATTTAATAAAACACGTTTGTTCTATAGATGTTTTGGGCGATACCACAGTATTTTGTTTTAGTTGTGTTTTGTTCTATTATATATTTTGCTGAAAGATAGCACGTACGTTCCGCAGTACGCTACTATATATAAACTGGAGTTCCTATTCACTTTCACTGTGAGGGAAAGACCACGTATACAGCCTGAAATCCAGTTTTGGAGAACAGCAGAAGCTCCGGAAGACGTATACCAGTCTGTGTTATCAGGAGGACTGCGTGTGTGACGTCACATGTAATGCGAGAAGAAGATTGGGCTAAATATATAACACCAGAAATGGTTTCGTCTAATATGGCATTATTTTTTTAAGAAAAACATTCTTTTGACTCTCCACTTCCGATCACAAGTTTTTATGTTCTGCGGAGTCCATTCCAGAATGTTTGTTTGATATATAGGCTATCCCCCAAATAGTAAACTAGTTGCAACAATATTTACACAGACTACGGAAGAGGTTGGCTGAGAGAGAGAGAGGCTGAATCAACAGAAAGGAAGTGGAGCACGGAAGCGCCTGCACGAACACCACGGATCGACCTTTCATGAAACTGAGCTGCTCTAGTTCGCACTTTCCGCCTTATATAGAGGCTAAACAAGAAAACTAGGATTAAAATAGGACTCAAAAAGATTCCAAAGCATGGCCGAAACCCTTTAGGTCCAGTGTGGGCATAACTGCTTGTGGGTGTGGGTGGGTGTTGGTTTAGGTGTGGATGTTTCAGGAAAGTGCGTACGTCCATTCAGTTCACGTCAATTGTTTGGTTTACTTTTGGCACACACACACACCCACACACCCACACACACACCCACACACCCACACACACCCACACACACACCCACACACTCACCCACACACACGCACACCCACACACACGCACACACGCACACACACACCCACACCCACACACAAAACCACCACCACCAACAACAACAAGAAAGAAACAAAAAGAACAAACACAAAAACAACTACTACAACTACAACAACAAACCGGGTTTACACTTTAAATTGGCATTGTTATTAAACTAACATTTAAACAATGATAAAGTGGGCTTGGGTTGCCCAAATCAACCGCTAAAGTTCGAATTTTTCATTCCTGTTCTGACAGGTAGGTACACCAGTACCACATAGCCGTGTGACCTTTGGCCCTATTTCTGATTGAACCACGTGGCTTCAAGAGTGCGTCTTTGGTGTCTGGGGTGGGGTAGGCCTACTTGTATCAACCTAATACCAAAAACTTTACCAAGTCACCTTTTAGAAGTTCTATTACCGGCTTTGGTAGGTGCTATTTATAGTTCAAGAGTGGTGGCTACCGGTTGCTATTAATAGACACACAAACTACGTAACTTTCTGATTTAAAAAAATAAGCTTCACTATACTTTGGAAAGAGCTATTCTTGTAATTACGTAAGCTTTTTTTCTTTTTTTAGTGAGACAACACTCACTGTGAATGCTAAAATGATCTGCCGAGAGAGGTGTGGTCAAGTGGGTCACTCTAAAGAAAAAGTTAGCGTGGGTGCGTGCCGCATGTTTGCGAGCTTGCGTTCGCGCTCGTACGCGTTGGTGTGTGTGTGTGTGTGTGTGTGTGTGTGTGTGTGTGTGTGCGTGGACACGCGCATGGGTGTGTCTATATGTGTGTGCATAAGTGTGCCTATAATGTAAAGTGTGTGGGTGTGTGTGCGTGTGTGTGTGTGTACATCTGTGCGCCGCGAGTGTGGGTGTGTGCATTCCGACGTTTATGCCGGCGCGTGCGGTTATGTGAGCGGGTGTGTCCTTAACCTACCTTTGTTCTTTCCTTGCCTTTCTTTCTTTCTTTCTTCTTTTTTTTAACCTCTCACACCCTTCACCCCCCCTCACTTCCCAAACCAAACACCACCTCCACCAACACCACCACCACCACATCGCTGCCCTGCTTTCTAGTTTCTTTTACTACCAAAGAAAGAGAAATTCCCTCATGCAGTTCAGTTATGTAAAATCAAAGCAAAGCAAAATGACCTCAAAGTTCTTTGCAACATATTTTCTGTGTGTGGAAAGGAACATAAGTCTCTCATATGGGTGCCGCAAGCTGGGAAACTAACGTTAATTGTACCAGTACAGACACATGCACATGCACGCGCAAAACAAGACAAGACAAGACAAGACAAGGTGAGATGAGATAAGATAAGATAAGATAAGATAAGATAAGATAAGATAAGATAAGATAAGATAAGATAAGATAAGATAAGATAAGATAAGATAAGATATGATAATAATAATAACTTAATTCATTTAAGAAGCACGCTTGTCCCTCACAGGGAAGCTCCAAGCGCGTTACATGACGCAAAATTTGGTCCTGATTTGGCTTGGAAGAGTCCGCTGGACCTAAAGCAATAACCATGTAACGTAATGCAAATTCACGACGTTTAAATTAAGAATGTAGGCTTAACATACACAAATACGAACTGTCAAACATAAATCCAAAACATGCAATCACCAAAATAGCAATCGGCAATGTACACTAGTCATTTCACACACTAGTCATTAAAGCAATCAATACTTAAATACTTCTAATTCTATGAGATACATGTATTAGTAAAATATATTATAAATAATTAAAACTATTGATCAGCATAAATAAAAAGCAGAACAAATACAAGGGATAGGGTGGGAAGAGGCGGGGGATAAAAACTATATGAACAGGAAATAGTCCATGAAATGGGTGGGTAGGTTTAAAAGAGGTAGGTCTACAAAAAGCGAGGATGGGGGCGGAGAATAACACACAGAGGAAAAACACGTTCATGAGAAGATGGCAGGAATTATGTAGTTCAGGGAAGCCAAAGTGGTTTTCAGTCTTCATGGCTCTACAAACTGATGTGTTGCTCCATGGAGAAAGACCTGTCAAGAAACACCCAAAGCGAGAAATTGATTTGAGTATCAGACAATGTGATGGAGATGGAATTGGAAATGATCTTGAGGTTGAGTTCGTTAGCTATAGGGATGATTTCTGTTTTGTCGTTATTCATTTTCCATGGTTTTACGGACTCCATCGTTCTGTGGGTGATATCAAGAATGACTGGGAACTGGGATGGGGGAGAGGATTTTTGAAGTTGGGTATCGTCAGCAAACATATGGTATTCCATCTGAAACTGGCTAATGATTGAGCTCAAAAGGCTGGATATAGATGGTGAACAAAACCGGACCCAAAACTGAGCCTTGTGGAACACCGTAGGTCAGAGTGGTCGGTTTCGAACTGAGACCCTTTACAACTACCGACTGGGTGCGACCAATAAGGTAGGACTGAAACCATCGCATAACTGTACCGGACATACCGAAAGTGACGTGCAGTCTTTGCAGTACGGTCTAGCATATCAAATGCGGCCGGCAAATCCAGCATGGACAGGATTGACACATGACCTCGATCACAGGCGGACAAGAGATCGTTTACCACGCGCATCAGTGCCGTCTCCGTCGAATGAAGTTGTCGGTACGCGGACTGGAATGGTTCTGAAAGGTCGGATCTTTCCAGATGAGCAAGCAACTGACGGAGGACCACTTTTTCCAGGGTTTTGGAGAGGAAATGGAGATTGGACACTGGGCGGTAGTTCTTTAAAACGCTGGGATCTAGATTTGGTTTCTTCAACAAGGAAGAGACTACGACATGCTTGAAGGAGGGTGGCACAACACCGCTAGACAAGGACTGGTTTACAATGTCCGAGACTACGGGGACGAGGTCATCAAGACACTCATAAAAAAAAAAGGTTGGTTGGGAGATAAGATAAGATAAGATAAGATAAGATAAGATAAGATAAGATAAGATAAGATAAGATAAGATAAGATAAGATAAGATAAGATGAGATCTAGATTTGGTTTCTTCAACAAGGGAGAGACTACGGCATGCTCGAAGGAGGGTGGCACAACACAGCTAGACAAGGACTGGTTTACAATGTCCGAGACTACGGGGACGAAGTCATCAAGACACTCATTAAAAAAAAAGGTTGGTTGGGAGATAAGATAAGATAAGATAAGATAAGATAAGATAAGATAAGATAAGATAAGATAAGATAAGATAAGATAAGATAAGATAAGATAAGATAAGATAAGATGAGAGAAGAGGAGATGAGTCGGGATGAGATGAGATAAGACAAGATAAGATAAGGGATGGAATGAGATGAATTAATAAGATGAGATCATGAGATCACGAGATGACATGAGATGAGGGATGAGATGAGATGATATGAGGTGAGGTGAGGTATGCTTAAGATAAGGTGAAGTAAGAAGTAATCAAATGTAAGTTAATTTAACCCCTTCACTGCCAAGGGAAAATTACACTGAGTTACAACTATTTGCCAGGCAAATTTGGCTCATGATTGTAAAAAATGACAAACAATTCTAGAGTGAACAGTATTAGAAATAACTGGGTAACAGTTGTATATTTCTGCACAAATACATGTATGCTATTTGGAAAAAGGAAATAACAATTTTAAAAAATTAGTTAACATTTTAATTAATTCCTATCATATCCTTTCCTGTAACTCAATCATCCTTATTATCTTTCTATCCTCGAGTCTATGCACCGAATACCCAGAATGAGTCTAAATGCGTACATAGGAACAGCATTGGTGGTATGGACATTCTGCCAACGTATATTTTCAATACCATAAACCTTCCATACCACGCCGTGCCATCCGACACGCTGCGTCGAAGTTCCAGGCCCGCTAGCTTCCGCTGTAACTACTAATCTGCTGTCTTAATCTATTAACGCGGAAAGGCAACAGGTAGGGCCGGACCTTATGCCCTCGTTGTCCTCTCTGCCTGATAGCACACCGTATCACTATAGTCAGTTAGCACCTACCCCCAAGATCCAGGAAAACAGGCAAATAGTGTCTATCCTAATATCTAACACGTTGGCGTTTAGATGTAGCGTGTCTCAGGGAATAGCCTAAGTGAAAGATCATTAATCAAGGCTAGGCCACTTGATTACATCTGTTCTGGGGACATGCTAGAACTGATGAGTCTCCGTTTGGTTTGTGGTTGTAAAGGTCATAGCAGAGCAGTAATTAATTAATTAATTAATTTTTAGTCCAAATAAGAGATAGAAAAAGAGAGGGATTTGTTGTATTTTTTGATATATATGGATCTTTTCATCTATGTCCCTGTTTGGCGCATAGATCAGCTTTGCGGGCATGTTATTATGGTTAATTGGTGGGGACAGGAAGCTTGTCCGCCACCCATTCCATTATTCCATGATGTAGATTACCGTCCCCGGACACAGATCGTATAGGGGACTGGATGAGTGAAGACAGGATGATGTAAGAAGTCATGTTGCAATAGGTGAAGGCAGGATGATGTAAGAAGTCATGTTGCAATAGGTGAAGGCAGGATGATGTAAGAAGCCGTGTTGCAGTAGGATGGTAACTTGAAAAAAGAGCGCGCGAAGGTGCATGCTGCGACATTCAGATGAAGAAAACACGATGAATCAGAGCGGGAGGTGAAGTACGAATCACGGTGGTGTGAAGCGCACGAAGCAGCTGCGTAGATGTCGTTAAGGGTGCCAAGCGGGACGCCAAGGGCAGGCCGGAAGAGAGGTGCCGAGGAGGCCATTGAGGGAATGCGCCGATGGAGCCTCAAGAGGGTGACCAAGTAGAGACCGCGTGAGGGTGGGTAGGCAGAACGCGAGGTGCCAGTGGCGATGAAACACATGTAGTCCGGAGGTCGCCACTCTCCACAGGGAACCCCACGTCGCCCAAACGTAGAGAAAGGTAAAGGGCAGCCGGAGGCCGGGCAAACGGAGGCCAAACGAGGAGGGCCCTTCCACGCAGCGCGACCGACGCCCGGTCCTGAGAAGCCCAACTTGTGAGAAAATGAGGAATGTAGGTTTAAGTGGATCGAGTGTCGTATCGGAATAGCCCACAGTTCGCATCAGCAGCTTCAATTTCTGTACTGCCACATGACATCGTCATAGTTCCTGGTATCTTATTTGGACTGGGAGCGACTGGGAGCATTCTGATTGGTCGACGCATTACAAAATTCGACGCATGCGCATAGCAGGGACCGCCGCAGTGGAAGATGCAGGTCGGCAAAGGAAGAAGGGTGCTCAACACTTCAGCGAATGTGCTGGAGCTAGTGTAGATCGACAGACTCCTAGCCTGCCAGCCTGATCCTAGGAGCTCTCGCTACCTGGGGTGGCCTCGTGGCGCAGTGGATAAGTCGCCGGTTTCCTATGCCGAAGGTCGCGGGTTCGATTCCCGCAAGGGGCGAACGTATGTGACTTAGGTACGAGACTATTGAGGTCACCGAGGGTTTTCTCCGGGCACTCCGGTTTCCTCCCTCCCTTCAATAATGGTACAGGATGCAGTCAATATAAAAATTTCAAAAAATAACAATTCGATTTTCTTCTGTCTTCTAATAGCGATCTCCCTGCCTTTACACCACCTGTTTGAGTGATGTATGTGTATTTGGTGTGTGTGTGAGGGTAAATGAGACAGGTGAGCGTGTATGTTGGTATAGATCGCCGCGCTTTGAGCCTTGGGGAAAGGCGCGTAGGCCTACATAGCATTCTGTATTATTATTATTATTATTATTATTATTATTATTATTATTATTATTTACCTCGTCCTTAGCTGACAGACTCGTTTCTTGGAATCCAGAGATGTGACAGAATCTGTAATAAATGTAAGCCTACTTTTAATGAGCTAGGAGCTTATATGTCCACATTTCGACGATGATAGAAAAGAGCTGCTTTAAAGGTTTTTCTATGTGCGACCCAATGCTATTAAATTTTCTAATTTATTTTCAACGAAAAATAAGACTATTCTGCTGAAACTGGCTAGGTTTATGAAAATAATAATGGATTGCTTTAGAACGTAATTTAATGATTTGTAATATTAATGATAGTAATAATAGGGATTTTTTTTTTCAATAGTGACAATATAAATACTCAATACCAGTGTGTACCCCCCCCCTTCTCCTCTTCTTTATCACCCTATCTTGCGAGAGAGTGCGTGCGATTAGTGATCAGCTTGTGTGGATATAAGTTTTATGTAGTATGCTTGTGTTGTGTGATAATAATGAATGTGTATTTTGTAAATGTTTATTATGTGTCTTAGAACGCGAGTGTGAAAGATTAACTTTTATTTTTGTAATATATGTACATATGTATTTTATATTGCATTTTAAGATTTTTATGGTTATTCTACATGTATGTTTATTTTTTATTCATTTTCGTTGTATCCACGTGACCCAAGGGGTTTTATGGAATAAAGCGCTTTTGACTTGACTTGACTTGACTCGTCCTTGTCTTCCGCTGTTCAGCTCCTCCCATCATTCTCATCATCCGCCACCCGCCATATAAAAGGGTTATTATGCCTTTAACTTACACTGTGGTGGTTCACCCGTCCCCTATACGCTTAATGTGTCCGGGGACGTAAATTTTACTAAAAAAAAAAAAAAAAAAAAAATTACACGTTGTCCCCTATACGCACTGTGTCCGGGGACGTTAATTTATCCACTGAACTGAACTAACTTACAAATATTAACAGCTGATGTTCTGAGCTTTCCAATCGTGTGTATTTCATTTGCTGGCGGTTTAACCGTACCGCGAAAAAACATCACAATGATCATGACGAGATAACACGTACGTCATTGGCATTTTTCGTTACACTATTGTATAACAACTTATCTCGTCCTAAGCAGTTCGGGGGTGAAAGATAAACTTATACCCAAAGCAACAAAACTCATGTGATTATGAAACATACCTCATGCACACATACGCCACTACGTATACGTATTCCACCCAACAAGGTGGTAAAAGAAACCGATTTAAATGAATAAATAAATAAATAAATAAAATCATAAAAACTTCAGTGCTATAAGAACACACTGTCTTCATGATGAGAGTGTTAGCTTTTCCGAAGGTTACTTATTAAGAAAAAATCGTTGTCACCATATTGAAACTAAAGATTAACTGTTGTTTTTAAATAATGTCAAATAAATTGACGAGTTTTAAAGGTAAATACTTTACGAAACAGCAGATATATACGCAAAGTTATTATTTATTCGAATGTATTTTGACTGTCCGAACAAGTTCTATAAAAAGACCAGGAAGGGTCATCACTCTTCTGGTTTCACTGAATACCGAAATAAGAAGCACTTCCTTGGCTGTGGATATTGCAAGCCGCGGAAGTTGTGCCTTTGTTTGGTGGCCTTCCCCGCGATTATATAGAAGTACATTTATAACATCATTACTTTTAATTGTTTTAGACTACTAATGGTGATCATCCCAAGAAAGAAACAATCTGGAAAGTTGCTTACACGCGGCGTTTTTACACTTGAATCTGTGTGACCTTGTTGATCCGAAGACAAGGAAAAACAAACTGTCATTTCCAGTCATCGTTGCTAGACTTTGAGCAGACCACTCCTGTAATGGGAAACAATTCTAAGGAATAGTTTTAACCGATTTTTAACGAGAATTCGGCTGCTGTTCTCTCAAATTGTACTCATTTTGGTTTTGTGGCATCGAGAAGCCCAATCAAGTGGTGAAATTCAAATTGAAAGTGAAATTGAGTTCATTCCAGCATCGGCCTAACTCTCATACAGACGTATAAAAATGGCTTCTGTGCCTGTTGATCCTACACACCTCGATGAAAAAATGTGTGAAGCTCGTTCTAAATTTGAAAAGGCCTGTCAACAGATTGTTTTGTTGGACCAAAAGATCAGAGACTTGGATGTGCGCTACAAGCGAGCTGTCAAAAACAAGAAAAATTCATTTCGGTACAATTTGCGGCTGCGACTCTCAGTAGTGACTGGTGTGAAGATGATGTATCACCATTACGCTAGCACCAAAGCAGAAGAACTAACACGACTTCGTCGACAACAAGCTGAAGAGCCACCATCTTCATCCTCTTCATCATCATCAGCATCATCATGTTGATTGATATTTATAGTGTTATGAATGGCCCAGCTTGGTGATTTTAAGTTTGAAGTTTTACTTTGAAGTTTGAAATGAGTCAGCAATAGAATATAATGGGTTTATGCAATGAAAATGTGTGACATGATTGATTGTATTAATCGTTACAAAAGTACAATCTGTAAGTGTAAATCTTGCTCATTGTGAGTTTAAGCTGTGAATGTTTTTTGTTGAACCAAACAAGGAAATGAGGCAGATAATCCAAGTGAGGAATACAATTTTAAAAAGAAGAAGAAAGATCCAGTAAGGATGCAACCGACATCATGATAATATTGATTTGATGGAAAACATAGGACCTTGTGACACACACAAGACTGCCAACTGCAGCAGCAATGTGTGCAGACCGTCCCTTCTCTTCTGTGTGGTTTGCTCTAGTTTTATGTGAGACTGAAAGAAAGAGAAATTATGTACTGTGTGTGGTTGACTGAGATTGAGATGATGCTGTTTAGTTTTGTGAACATTAATATATTTGTGGTATACATATTGATTATTATATAATATTATATTTGTGGGAGAAGGGGATTGGAGTGTTAGTCAGAATCAAAATCTTTATTGTCCCTATGAAAACACAAGGAAATGTGTGTGCGATGTACACTTCATCAACATAACGGCACAAAAGCAGTAAGACACAAAAGACGTCAGGGATTAAAACAAGCACACCCCAAACAACAGAAAAGCAGTTGTACACAACATGAATGTAGCTTATCAAATGACAAATTATAAAAGTCATGCATCCTACATTCATTTCTACCCCTAGCAATAAACACCCACCTACACATATACACGCACACACACACACACACACATAACAGAAGTTGAAAAAGATATGAAGATAAGGTTGATCTATTCATTTGCTTTAGTAGTTTATGTGAGATTGTAAAACTGTATTTTGTTCTTAACTTAAAGACTGTGGGCACAAGAGAGTTGTACTACTCACCAGTGTGACATCATTATGTACTCATTGGTTTTAAATTCAAGTCATTTTTTCAGATCCATCGACTGATTGAGTAGAATACATTTTTTCTGTTTTATTGTTTACTTTTCATTTTTAAAGAGTTTAATTTGAAGTTGATTACCATTTATTAACGTGTTTTAGAAGAGTTATCTAGCCATTACGTTGTGGCTTATTTATTATTAAATGTATGACTTTCTTCTGTATTGCTTTTTTTTCATTGTGTATTTTCTAGAACAGCTTTCTTTTTTTGTAGATTTTTTTTTTCCGAGTTGACCTTTCTCTTGTCCCCTTGCCCACCACGGCACCAGTTTCCTCTATGCCTCACGTTCACCTTTTTGTTGTTGTTGTTGTTGTTGTATACATGTCATATGTTTTAATTTATTTTAACTTAAGTACCCCTGTTGGGGTGCCGGGGATTTCAGTATAAATAGTATCCCCACTTTCTGGAAATTTAGTGCTTTAAATTCCCACTGTCGCTGTCTTTCTCATTTGCTCTTTCTCATTCCTGCTCTGTTCTATCAATCTGCTATACTATCGTCTTCTTCGCTAGACCAGTCTCCTACCTTTTTTCTTGAAAACTCTTCCGGGACAAGACTCAGGGTGGAGAATTTTCCTCAGATCTGCGGATTTCCGCGGAAGGCATTTGCATTTCCGAGAAAAAAATATTGAGTTTCGAGATTTAGGCCTACAAATCAAGATTCGTAACTTTTTTGAAAGACATGTGCATAAAACTTTTTTTTTTTTTTTTTTTGGGGGGGTGGGGAGGGGGGGGGGGTTGTTTCTATTCATGTTTACTTTGTGCTTTTTGCTTTCAGGAGAGGCCCTAAATTACTTTCAAAATTGCATACATTCATTTTCTTTCAGTAGGCGCCCCCTGCCGACCCCGGCCGGATTTCAGAGATTTCTTGATTCAGTTGTTCTCCACCCTGAAGACTCCTTATTTGTGTATGAGGTCTGTTGGATCAGCTTGGGAATATTGGACGCTTTCTGCCAGGTGGTCACTAGGGCTTCCTATGATGTTATTATTTAGCAATGTAGGCATTTTATATGTATGTGTTTTGTTGATAATTTATAATGATGTTTGCATTCTATTTTGTTTTTGTAAATGGGGGTTCGATAAGTTGGGGTGAAGCCTCAGCCGTCCCCTGCGTGGGATGTCTTTATTGTAAAGTGACTGGCTGGTGGAGAGCTTTCGGTTTTACCACTAGGGTTGTTTCAGCAGATCTTTTATGCGGATCAGGGGTTGTCCGGTCCTGATTTGGCTCGGAAGAGTCCGCTGGACCTAAAGCAATAATAATGTAAGGTAATTTTAACTTAAGTGACTGTCCACTGAACATAGGGTTGCGGCAGGAGTATAGTGGTGTGGTCACACGCTAGCAATGTTTCATGTTAAGCAACCTCGGGAAGGGTTAGTACTTGGATGGGTCACCATACTGGGATTGGGAAGGCAACCACCCAACGATAACTAAAAAAGGAATAAAGATTACAAACAAGAGCACAACACCCCCACCCCCCCCCTCCCCCAGTCCATCTAGCTGTATTTAAATGTGTACCTGGATTTGTTTAGAACAGGGGAAAGTAAAGTTCTTAGCGAGAGAGAGGGGGTAAGCACCACCCTTATTATAATATTAGGATGGTCTAGAGTAAAGGGAGGGTTTCCTCATCGACGGAAAGGTCGCGGGGACACTTTTACCATTGAACATTGTACATAACCTCATTTCATTTTGTACTGCTTTTGTTTTACTTGTCCTTATTTATTTAATTATGATGTCATTGAACACAGTGTAGAGGATATATATTGTTTTCCCAGTATCCTGTAAGTCACTAAGTCAGTAAATGTAAAGCGTAATTTGCTGCTCAGTGCAACTGGTCTATTCCTATTGTTATGTATTTATATCTGCTGGCAGCTGTTTGAGTTGTTGAAAGTTTGGTGAAGATGATGATAATGAATGTTTAATTTAAAAACAAACAAAAAAATTATATAGCACCATTCCTTTATATGACTTTAGCCTTTAGGTTGTTTTAGCAAGCACGATGCTTTTGATTGTCAAACTGAAATTAATGTTAAAAAGTAATCACAAAAGTAATCAGCCATTAAAATCTTCTTTAAATGGTAATTTAGCATTGACTCAATGCGTGCTGCTAGGAAATTTTGTGTTATTAGCTTTGAGTCTATCTTCGTTTCTGCTCTCGTCTTGGTCATGGTGCCCTTGAGTGTTTATTTGATTTTCGACGACTTGTGCTCTGACTGAATAAAATGATCATGTTAGGATGGTCCAACTGGTATACAACTATTTAAGATCGTTTATTATGCATAGCATGATGCGTGACGTCATGAGGTTACTGTTTGTTGGTTGGTGTGTGAGGATTTATAATAAATAATATGTTTGTCAGTTGGTTGTTGGATTGTTTATTTTGCATAAACGTTGATGTGATTGTTGTTAGATGTTCCTTTAAAACAAGCATAACAACATGATTCCTAGACTGTTTATTATACTAATTATGCATAACTTCATTAACATGTGACCGTTTGTTGGTTGTAAGACTGTTGAGCATAACAATTATTAAAATTGATTGTTATGCAAAACAAAGAACATTGATTATTAGTCATTTTTACATCATTTTGATTGATTACATCATCTGAATATATTCATACACATATGTGTGGTTTAGTGAAAAATGTCTTTTAGTTTAGCTCGGTTTTAAAGTCTTGCATCAGGTACATTTTAATTTTTTCATAGAATTATATCATTTATTAAATAAATATGTTTTCGTCTGTATATAAGTGTGCATTCTTGTTTTATAATTATTCATTAAAAAAAAGATGGTGAGGGATGTATGAGTATGACTTCTGATTGAGTGATGGAATTAGTCATACTGCCACTACTGTTAATAATGTTGTTTCCGATAAAATCACAATGAATGATTTTTATGTAAAGAATTTGTTGTTTTGAAGCTGCAATTATGTGTGGCAGGCCACTTTCCACTAAAGCATATAATTTTTATTATAATATACATTGAAAAGTAGTTCTGACAAAAAAGTGTATTACTTAAAATTTAAATAATAATAATTTATTTGAAACAATTAATTTGCAGTTTTCAGAGTACAAGAAAACCAATTGTGATTTTCCACTGAAGCATGCTTTAGATAATGACTTGTTTGCATGATAAGTAATATAATTAATTGTGACTGAATAGACTAAAGTATTTAGTAATAATAAATATTAATTTAAAAAACAGTATTTGTTTACACTTTTCTGTGTTATAAATTCTACATTTACCACTGACAAAAAACATTGGCAAAACATACAGAATAACTAAACATAAAAATAATACAAATTAACTTATATGACAAATTCTTTGAAAATTGAATGATAAAAAGTTTTAAGTAACAATGATAACGATGCGATGATGACGTCGTCACCGTTGGAATTTACATTATTTCTTTAGATATTGAACAAATATATTACAGGACAGAAAATGTTGTGACAAAATAAACTCCAATGTTCAATAATAATAAACATTAATAAAAAATATGTGTTTTACCTTTTTCAGTAATATTAATAGGTTCTATGATTGACACAATAGTTGTCCCATTTGGGGAATGAAGCATGTAAAGGATAAGGCCATTAATCAGCTAATTGCATTTTGAATAATTTATTGATGGGTGTAGGAAAATGACAACATTTATCAGAAGGAGTATTTGCAACACTTTTGTTGTAACTTGAGTAAGTGTACAGATTTTTTTCCCTTTTCAACATTTGTTGCTAAGTTTGTAATGTAAACATTGTTGTTGCAGAAATCATTATGTCAGATCCGGACATCGTTGTTGAATAAAAAGACATGTTGATGATTCAGATATACGGTATCTGTGATGTTTATTGAGTCAAGATGCGTAATGGTTGAAGCCGGTGTTTTTGTGATGAGGGGAAAATGTTATGTTATTATTATTGTTATGTTATTCTTGGGAAAATGTTTTATTTTGGGATGAGAGACAAATTTGTTGTGTTGTTTTTTCTTCAAACTGAAGTGCGCTATAGCATAACTTGTGTGCACAATGCTTTTTTACTGAGCTCAGATATGTCGTAACTTACCCAACACTGTTTTTGTTTGTTGCTACAACGGTTTTTCACTATGACTGGAATGAGCAGTTTTTTTCTTGGCAGTTTTTCAATGCAAGGGAAACAACCACTGTTTTGTGTGTGCAGATTTGTACGTAGTTACAGCCCTTGTTTGCAGTACCCCTTTTATTATTATTTCCCTTGATTTAATGCCATCTCACAGCACACAGAAAAATTTGTTCAATGAAGTTAATATAGGTTTTGTTTGATTTCTTTGAATACTGGTCATTGTGTTTTGAGTTGAAAAAAAAAGAAAAGTATTGCTGTAAATACATCCGCATGAAATTGTGTATGCTTGTCATGATAAACTTCCCTTGCGTGTTATAAAATAATTAGCCTTATTCTCAGAAGATTCCTACACACTTGATATTAGTTTGTAAACAGTTTTTAACGTTCCAGTTTCACGTATACACGCATTCATCAAAAGACGTTTCTTATACAATTACACAAGTTGAGACAGAGAAATAAACTTGAAACACTGAAGACATAAAATACACAACACCGATGTACGATTTGCTAATATTATGGTTCTCTTCTTTCTCACTCAAAGTAGTAGAATAATAATTAAAACAGAATTTAAAAAAACTATTAAGTCCTAGAGCAATAAAATAATAAATAGCTGAACTATAATATAATCTTATTTTTCTCGGAAGCAATCCCGTTTCCGGTCTTTCAGAAAATTACATTTATCAATTTATGAAAAATATTTTTTGTGTATTTACAAAATTAGTTTCAATATTATATTTCCAGGAAGTAAATAATAAAATATAAATATTCAAATTACCGTGTCTATCATGAACAGAATCCAGAATCACCACAGTGAAAAACAGAAGTAGCCTACACAATAACCCAATATTTCAAAGTCACACAAAATAAGCATTCACTCTTTTTTTTTTAACAGACTATCTTTAATTCCACTAATACTCTATCCTAGTCCTATTTCATCCATCCAGTCACAGACACTCTCCGATGCATATAAGAACAGCTTTCTGTTCTCCAGTCTTTATATAGCCGAGTCTCATCACCAAAATATTAATGAACTAGGAATTACAGTACCAACGCAAAGCGAATACATATGCCTCATGTCTATGTCAACAGCTGTCGCTTGTATACTAACTCTATAAACACGTGATGTATACACAAATGTAAATATTTATCAATTCACTTTGTGACAATGATAACACGTTCAATTAACCAGTAAGGATAAGATGCTCGAATGCAACATAAGTCAGTGAAGGTGTTTTGTGTTGTGATCAGCCAAAATGTTATGCTGTTTTTATTAAAGCATTTATTTAGCCTTGATGAAGATGTGAAGAAGAAACAAACCTTGTAAATTGTCCAGGTCAAATTGGTTTGAATGTGCATAAAAATCTCTCGCCGATATATTTATATATTTGCCATTGAATATTTATATATTTAGTCACATTTCTATATCAATGAAGTCTTGAATGTTTTTGTCTCCTTGAAAAAAAATTCATATGATATGTAATGGAGTTTTGTATTGGACTCATGTCTCTATTCTTAATTTCTTACAATTATTATTATTATTATTATTATTATTATTATTATTATTATTATTATTATTATTAATACATTTTTGAATGTATTATTTGTATGATTGTATTCTGTTTATTTATTCAGTAATATTTATGGGTTTATTATTGCTGTAATATTATTGTTATTATTAGTAGTACTAGTATCATTATATTTTGAAAATGTATTTATTTCTTTCTTTATTAATTATTATTATTATTATTATTATTATTATTATTATTATTATGCGAGTTGGAGCAGTCCTGTACTTGAATCTGCAGGCACAATTTATATTCCAGTTAAGATCAAATGATCTGTGTAGCAAACGTGGACACCAAGACCATGGAGGCCTCAAAAGCATTCTTGCATTATCATGATGCAAATGCCTGTAAGGTTATCAGGGAAATCTCTTTTTTTCTGTTTATTTTGGATATAGACTATAGGGAAATTTGAACTCAGTCTAGATCTGTAAGTTATTTCATAATTTTCTATTGTTTTCTTTATTATCTTATTGTGTGTGTATTTGTGTGAGTGTGTTAGAATGCTTGTTAGTGTGTTTTTTCCATTACAAAAAGTGAATATAGAGTATTTAGTTCTCTATTTGTTTTATCATTTTAGGTATATTTTTCCTTCCTATCAACTTTGATATACGAATTTTAATTTCTTATTGTCGTGAAAACACAAGGCATCCAGTTTAGATGGTGATAACACGCTACACAAATCCGTTGTATTAAAAGAAAAAAAAGTATTTATTCAAATGTTATTACTCAGACTTTTCCTTTTTTTCCATTTCTTCATCTAAAGAGAATTTCTACCAATGCTGAAAAATTACGAGAAGTGAATGTTCAGCTTACTTTTAATTGATATTTATTCATTATCTTATTACATAACATGTTTTACTGGTTTCATTTCTTTTTATTAATCTTTAACAGAATTTCTACCAGTTTCAGAAATGGGATGAAGAGTGATTTAAAATAGAAAGTTTTCATTTGCCATTTATTGTCTATTGTAATAAGTTGTTTTTTTTTTTTTTTTTAAATTATTTTAAATGTCTGCTGGTGAAATGTGTGCATAACAGTGTTTTAGGTTTTGTTGGTTTTGTTTGTTGTTGACATAATGACAAATGTTACATGTGAATGAAACAATGTAATCAATGGAACTCCGAAAAAAATTACCTTCAGCACTGTTTGTCTGTTGATTGTTGCTACTCTTCTCTTGTAGCACTGTGTCATATAACACATGTTTCATGAATGACAGTACACACTAAATTATTCACACAGTTTGGACTTTTGGACTGTTATTTTATGTAATTGGGAGTAATGCTCTTACTGGGATTTTTTCCCTCTTCAACGTATTTCATGTTCTAATTTTCTTACCTTTTCTGTTCTACGTTCTTCTCTTTCTCTGTGGATGTGTGTGGGTGCGTGTGTGTTTCTCTCTCTCTCTCTCTCTCTCTCTCTCTCTTTCTCTTTCTCGATCGCTCTTTTATCGATGCTATTTTGTTTTGATTAACATCTTCAAAATATGCAATCTTCAATGCATATTTAGTCTGTCTGTCTCTTCTTCTTCTTCTTCTTGACTTTTATTATGTTCTCTTCTTCTCTTTTGATTTTATTTTCTGTCTGTACTATTCTTTTTCACGTTCTGTCTCCCTGAAGTATTATCCTTGTTTCAGTGTTCCCTCCACACACAAAAAATGAGAGTCCGTGGGACTCCCAGGTATAAAATTTTAAGAGTCCTTGTGCAAATTTTGAGAGTCCCCAAATCGGAAAAAGAAATGTAAAAACAAGTCCATGCCTCACTCTTTTTCTTTTTTTTCTTTTTTTAACTCTGTTAAAGCGTCACATTAGTTATCATAATCATATAAAACCAAAAAATTAAAACATGTTTCTTTGGACGCTTTACTTCAGTTTAAGTTTCATCACACCCCTTGGGGTCATGAGCAATCTTGCCACTGTAGATTGTTCTAACCTATAAAGGGAACAGTGAAAGCCCCAGTTGAAAACCTGTCTTGCCTTCGTAGGCATGACAGATTCACTGAGGCAACAGTACCCCCGTTGGAGTGCCGGGGGTTTCAGTATAAATAGTATCCCCACTTTATGGAAATTTAGTGCTTTAAATTCCCACTGTTGCTATCTTCCTCATATACTCTTTCCCATTCCTGCTCTGTCCTATCACTCTGCTATACTATCTTCTTCTTCTCTAGATCAATGACCTACCTTTTTTCTTGAAATCTCTTCCTGGACAAGACTCCTTGTTTGTGTATGAGGTCTGTTGGATCAGCTTGGGAGTGTTGGACGCTTTCTGCTGGGTGGTCACTAGGGCTTCCTATGATGTTAGTATTTAGCAATATAGGCATTTTATATGTATATGTTTCGTTGATGATTTGTAATGATGGTTGTATTCTATTTTGTTTTTGTAACCGGGCGTTCGCGTAGTTGAGGTAAACCCTCAGCCGTCCCCCGCGTGGGATGTCTTTATTGTAAAGTGACTGGCTGGTGGAAGGTGTTCAATTTTCCCACTAGGGTTGTTTCAGCAGATCTTTTATGCGGATCGGGGGTTGTCCGGTCCTGATTTGGCTCGGAGGAGTCCGCTGGACCTAAAGCAACAATAAATCAATCAATCAAAAGTTTCATCATTTATTTGTTTATCCTTGCTTTGGAGTTCCGTTAATTACAGGATCTGTACTTGATGTTGCTGTGGATGAACAGGTTTTGGGCCCAGTCAACCAAGTCAGAAGTGACATGATCGTGTATGATACTGATAGAACCAAAGAATGGATTCACGAAGATTTCTTCTGTTCAGTGAATGGATTGCTTGGAGGAAGTTTACAATGCGCGCGCATGCGATTTTTAAGGACGACAACTCCCGACACAATCTTTAATCGTCTGCATTGGCAGTCTCAGTTGGGTTCTTATTTTGATTATGCCGTGAATTAGTTCGCCACTCTGTGGTCGTATTTTTGACTTCAGCGATTAGAAAAAAATGTGTGCGTCCACAGGACGCACACATGCAAATTTTTCTGCGTCATTTTTCATATTTTGTGCGTAATTGACGCACTACTGTGCGTAATCGGGAACACTGTTGTTTGGTCTTTGTTTTTTGTTTTCCTTACTTTCTTCTTTTTTGTTCTAGTTGTCATTAATTTTGTTGAGTTCTCCTCTTATTTATTTCAAATGCATGGGCTCGCACACACACACACACACACACACACACACACACACACACACACACACACACACCCACATACTTGCAATACATCACAACTGGGTTTATCTTAAGAATGTAGGAATCAGAAAGTGATTTTTTGATGGAAAGAACGCAAACTTCTTCTAAAAATGTAAGAAACTAAGTCAAAATTGGCTCTTTCCGTCTAAAAAGTTGACCTAGTTCGTCTCCTATAGGCGACGAAATAGGTCGAATTTTCTTCAAAATTTCTCCGAAAATTGACTATTTTCTCCGTCCCGGATAGAGCACACCTGTGTACTTAAAACACTCTCATGCACTACAACTGCACTCCCATGCACTAAAAGAGCACTCCCGCGCACTTAGAAAAAAGTGGGGTCCTGGAAAAAAGTGGGTTCCAAGCAAATGAACCCATTTGTTACTAGAAAAGACAAGGTATGAAACCCATTTGTGGGTACCGGCACACACACACACGCACCCACACACCCTCCTGCCCCCTCATGCACACATACATAATACTCAATGCATTAACAAAAAGTATCTCTTTAGTCAGTACTTAGGTAATGCAAGGAATTTTTTTTCCATTACTACTTGATTATACAGTATAATATATAATTGTTAATATTATCACTGTATGTAAAACTATTGTCAATACATCCTTGGCCGTTTATAATGGCAACAACAAACGTACACTCAAAGGATTTATTAAAATTGCTTGCTGGTGTATACAATTAATACCTTTTACGTAGTTTGTAATCCATGTGTATATAATGTTTAGAATCTCTTACCCTCATTTACTACCAAAACACGCTGCACAAATGTTCAAATTGAAAATCCATAAAATATTATTTTGTGATTGTTTAATATTAGGAGGATAATAGTGACTGTTTGATGAGTAATATTGTTCCTGTGTCTTTATATCTGTTTCTCTCCATCTGTTTCTCTCCATTCTCTCTCTCTCTCCCTCCCTCCCCCCCCCTCTCTCTCTCTCTCTCTCTCTCTCAGAAAAAAAGCTTTATGTTGCATTTATTGATTACCTTAGGCGTTTGACTCTGTAGACAGAGATAGCTTATGGTCAGTACTTCAAAAGATGAAAACTTCCACAAAAATGCTACGCATATTGCAGGGTATTTATTCCTCTGTTCAGTCATGTGTTAGATGGGGTTCTGAAGTGTCTGATTTTTTTCAATTGCCCCTCAGGAGTAAAACAGGGTTGTATGTTATCACCTTTAATTTTTTCCTTGTTAATTACTGAAGTTGCTGATAAAGTAACTAGATATGGTAAACATGGTATTCAATTTTTGCCAGGGCTTCAAGAAATATTTTTGTTACTTTTTGCGGATGATATTTGTTTGATTTCTTGCACTACTGCTGGTCTGCAAAATCAGATAACAAACTAGAAAAAGCTTCCACCACTTTAGGATTAACTGTTAATTTAAAGAAAACTAAAGTTATGGTATTTAGAAAAGGGGGGCATTTGGCAAAAACAGAGAAATGGTATTATCAGGGAAAAGAATTAGAAATTGTAAACAGCTATAAATATTTGGGTTTTAAGTTGACTACTAAATTATCATTTGATTTTGCTTTGGAAGAATTTGCAGGCAGAGCTAAAGGCAAGGTGGTAGAGATCATGAAAACAATGTGGAGTCCGGGGAGTTTGGATATATCTGTATTTTTAAAGTTGTTTGATGCTCAAGTGAAACCTAGGCTTTTGTATGCCGCGGAAATATGGGGCCTAGCTCGTTTCTCTGTTATTGAATCTGCTCATTTATTCGCTTGTAAACGTTTTTTGCGCGTTTCACCCAAAACCCCGAATATGATGGTATATGGAGAGCTAGGCCGTTATCCGCTATACATTGATGGTACCATAATATATATACTGGTTTAAACTTCAAACCTTTCTTCCAAATCGGTTGCCAAAACAAGCTTATGAAATGGATAAAAATACTTTCCTTAGACAACCTTCAAATCAGCTTGACACGAGAAATTGGGTGTACGTGATAAAACAATGTCTGGATCATTTTGGTTTTTCAGAGGTTTGGTTAAATGGAGCTGGCAACGAAATATTATTTTTACGTCATTTGAAGCAACGTATGGTAGATTGCTATAATCAAGATTGGTTTGCGAAGCTAAGAGACAGGTATATTACTTACCGCTCTTTCAAATCAATATTACAGCCTGAAATATATTTCACTGATACGATAATTAAATTTAGAAATTCTTTCGTCAAGTTCCGTTTGGGTGTTATTGACATAAATGGAAACAAAAGATATAGTAATGTGTCCAAGAACTGTCCATTTTGTAACCACATTGAAGATGAAATACATTTTCTTTTGTATTGTCCTAAATATGATGATCTAAGAGATAAATATATTTCCAAACATTACACAAATGTACATCAACCTCCTCTAAACTTTTTGTTACAAAATTATAACAAACATATTACAAAATCCGTACCAATGTTTATTTATTATGCCATAAAAAGACGCGACGAACAATGCAATGTTCGCTCACAAACGATCGTCTTGAAATAGTGTTCCACTGTTACTTTGCTTTTCCATGGAAATGAGTTGAAATGTTTATTTTGCGTATTGGTGCTAAGCACCTATTTGTTTATTTCCGGTATTGTTTCTATGATTATAGTTGTTTTGTGTTTGACCTCTTGGCGAACAGGCTGGAGGTCTCGTCAATTAAATTGTGAATCTTTAATATCTTTCTCTCAGGAAGATTCGTGGAGTTTCAAGAACCATGTTTTTCGAGGTTTTCAGATCCCGAACTTATGTTCCTAAACCTTGTGGACAAAATTAACAGAGCCCATACGTTCTCAGTAACTGACCACACTGCAATTCCATCAGGGCGGATCATGTAGAGGTGACAAGGGGCAGCTGTTGGAGTGCAGAGTCTGGGCAAGCAGAGCTAACAAATGTCAAAGAGAAAGAGGGAGACAGAACCAGGTTGAAGTCTCATGTTCATTTCCCATTATTGTTATCCTTAACAAAAAAAAAGAAAAGAGACAATTGTCCCGACTGCCTCACCAGTCAGTTCGTAGTCTTATGTTACAGTTTACTTTCTATCCTAATAGCTGCTGTTCTTTATGCAGCTGCCAGTTATGTGATATGGCGACTGGCTTGATTTATGTCGTCTTAAAGCCTGTTCTTTGACTGCGACATTTTCTAAATGTCACCTTGAACTATTTTATAAAAATATGACCTTGAGCCATTTTTTAATGTGACCTTGATCTATTTTCTAAACTGACCTTGAGCCATTTCCCCCCCTCCAGCCTCAGTGCTGACGAGGTGGGTTTTTGACAAGGCATGGATCGTCTCCAGCATCAGGAACTGACCATACTGCAATTCTATCAGGGCGGATCATGCAGATGTGACCCTTATTATCACAAAGTAAGGAGCAGCTGTTGGAGAGCAGAGCCTGGGCAAGCAGATATAACAAATGTCAAAAAGGGAAAGAGGGACAGAGACGGAACCAGGTTGCAGTCTCATGTTCATTTCCCATTATTTTTTAAAATTTCTACCAAAAAAGAAAATAAGACATTTGTCCCGACTGCCTCACCAGTCAGTTCGTTGTCCCATGTTACAGTTTACTTTCTAACTTGACCCAAAAAAAAAAAGAGACATCGGTCGTCTCATGTTTATTTACATTTTGACTGCTCGCCACAAACTTCCACTCCACATCCATTGTTCCATTCCCCCATGACACTAATGTCCATAACCACACTCTCTCGTTGTTTCCCCACAGAAACATTTACCCGATAGACCGACAACATAACCCTTCCCCTCAACCTTCAACAGCTTACGCCTTGTATAGCTGCTGTTCTGTATGCAGCTGCCAGGTATGTGACGTGTTGCACTGGCTTGGTTTATGTCGCCACGAAGCCTGTGCTTTTCGACATTTTTAATTCTGACCTTGAATCATTTTCTAAATATGACCTTGATCAATTTCCTTTCCAGTGCTCAACGCTTTCGTGGCACGGTAGACGCACACGGTCCCCGCGAACTAACAAGATCTATTACTTTAGCGAGTCAAAACTGGAGTCAGTAATATCCAGGCAGAGCCCGCAGCGAGTGCCGCCAAGTCAACAGGTGCACTGTATTATATCGCTTGCCTCTCCTGGTAGCTTCTGCAATGCCAGCATGTACAGCTGCTAAATTCACGTAGATTTCAATTCCTGTTAAACTGCATTGCAATACTGTACAATTTCACTAAACACAGACATGCGCATCCACACTAAAATGTCTTTTGAGGTGGCCACCTCTGTCGAAATTGATTCTTCGTCATCTGTTCCTGCTGGTCCTCCTCGGCTCTGGGATCCTGTCCTGCGGTGGTGTCCTGTCCTTCGGTGGTGTCCTGGGGTCCTGTCCTGCAGTGGGGTCCTGTCCTTCGTTGAGGTCCTGTCCTGCGGTGGGGTCTTGCCCCACAGTGGGTCCTCCTCTGCGCTGGTGTTTTGTCTGGTCTTGCTGTAAGAAAAAGAAACATTTAAATTAGCAAAACACACAAATAAGAATAACGATAGCTTTCAATAGTTGTACATTACATAATGAACAAATTTCCTTCTGTAGATTTAAATAACATTTGAGCAATATTAAACTCAAGTCATCATCTAATGGCGTAATATCCTTTGTCATATTCTAGAGCATGCTCTTTGTATTAGCCGTTGAAAGAAACATTGAATAGTTACTATAAAAATCAGTTTAAAATTTTTACATTTTAATTTAAATAATTAGCATGCAGATTTGTGGTAAAGATACGATGTCTGATTCACATAACATGTGCGAATCAGTTCTTGCAAAATTATGGGCAAGCTATTTTTGGCTTGAAGGTGTCATCATAAAAATTATATAGTTTAGACAGTAAAGCCACACCATTGATCTTGGGAGTTCCCACACACGCTTTTAAAATAGACGCTTTTAAACAGCAGTCGTACTACCATTACATTCATATAGGACATTAGCGTGCACCAAATATATCATAAGATCAAAAGCTGTAGGCAATTTTACAAATGATATTGACTATGACCACGACAACGACGACGACGACGATGATAATGATGACGATGATGATGATGATGATGATGATGATGCTACTGCTGCTGATGATGATAAGATGATGATGATGATAACGACAATGACCCATGACGACGACGACGAAGAAGAAGAAGAAGAAGAAGAAGAAGATGATGATGATGATGATGATGATGATGATGATGATGATGATGATGATGATGATGATGATGATGATGGTGATGATGATGATGATGACGACGACGGACTAGCCTTTGCTTACATTAAAATGACATTGATGAATAAATACTACTCTGCACACAATTCCTTCACATTATTGATCACAATAATAATTGTTTTGAAAGATTCTTAGTCAGGGATAGCTCAGTAGTCACAGAGCACGACTTGTGTGAATGCGTCTTGGGTGACGTGGGTTCGAATCCTGACTTCAGCAAGCTATTGTGTGATTGCTGGATATTACGGGCCAGCGCTTTGAGAAGCTCTCTGAGCTTGTAAGTGCGCTATATAAGAGAAATCTCTTTCTTTCTTTCTTTCTTTCTTTCTTTCTTTCTTTCTTTCTTTCAGTATTAAAGTATTACTAAAGTCTTATTAAAACATCCCAAAGCCAACAACGCTCGCACTGCTGCTATTATTGCAGAGAGTGTATATAGGCTTCGCACTGTGTCGTGCGATGTCCCTATTTTTATAATGATAGATATCAATGATTGTGACCTATATGCAAATATGCCTGCTCTGCACCAGTATGTTTGTACAACCAGAGTTAACAATATCTTAGACAAATGCTACGGTACCATTGCTAATGCCTACAGACGCATCAAAAAAGCACCAGTAAACCTGTCTGATCATGATACTGCTCTGTTGTGCCAAAATTAAAAGGAGAACAAGTGGTACAAAAGCACTGACTGTGCCCTTGTGATCTGCAAGGGCATCTGACATGATCGCGATGCGCTCTAGGAATATGTTGAAGAGTGTTGGAGAGAGTTGGCATCCTTGACGCACGCCAATTTTTTTGGTTCTAAACCAGTTCCCGATGGCGATGTTGTGGAGGACTGCACTGGTAGCCTTGTCATACAGGCTTTTGATGACTTCAATAATGTTAGGGCTGATGTTGTACACTCTCATGGTGGCCCACAGAGCTGCATGCCAGACTCGGTCAAATGTTTTCTTGAAGTCTACAAACACATGATATAGATGAATTGTGTTATTGTGATAATGGTGTGGTATGGTGTGGTGTGGTGTGGTGTGGTGGGTTGCATTGCTCTGTAATGTATTGCATTGTATTGAATTTTATTGAATTGTATTGCACTTGGTAGCTTGCTTTCGATCCTATTAAGGTATTTCATTTTTGTTTTTATTTTTTACTTGTTTCAGTGGACTATACACACACACAAACACACACACGCACACACAAACACACACACACACACACACGCACGCTTGCACGCACTGTCTACTCTGCGTATGACGTCATTTGATGACGAAATATCGCATCCGCTGGCCTAACATCGACTTCCGGTTTTCAGCTAGAGGCGGATGTTAATTTAGGCGGTCGTCGTCTTGTCAGAGCAGTTTTGTATTGTCAAACAATCCAGTTGGTTGGAGATACCGATACTGGGTAAGTGTAATGATTCGACATTCCACAAATTTACACTAGGTAAGGTACAAACAACTATATCTAAAGCTATATTGTGTTCTAGCATGTCCCCAGAACAGAGAAGAGGAAGAAACCCTCCAAATTCTCCAAGAAAATGTTGAGGCAGCAGTGCAATCACTTAAGACAGGGAAGTCAGCGGGGGTGGACAAAATACCCGTGGAATTGTTGCAGGCCAGAGGGGAAGCGATCATTGACGCCCTCACCATTATCTGTAACAAGATCTGGCAGAATGGGAAGTGGCCTACACTATGGACACAGTCGCTTGTCATCACTCTTCCCAAAAAGGGTAACCCTCAGGAGTTTGAAAATTACCGCACCATCAGCCTCATAAGTCATCCCAGCAAGTTCCTCCTGAAAATAATACTCAACAGGTTGAAACCCCAAGCTGAACAAATCATAGCTGAAGAACAAGCAGGATTCATGTCAGGGCGAAGTACCACTGAACAGATTTTCAACCTCAGCATAATCTGCGAGAAATGCCTACAGCACCAACATCTATATCATGTGTTTATAGGTTTCAAGAAAGCGTTTGACTGAGTCTGGCATGCAGCTCTGTGGGCAACCATGAGAGTGTACAACATCAGCCCTAAAATTATTGAAGTTATCAAAAGCCTGTGTGACAAGGCTACCAGTGCAGTCCTACACAACAGCGCCATTTGAACATGAATCTTAGTCTTAGGCGGTAAATTCAATTCTAGCTTCATGTGATTTTGTTATTTTTTTAAATATTTCTTCATATGGTTGCCCGAGATACTGCAAGTTGTTAGATCTATAGGTTACTTCCGATGATGATGATGATGATGAGGGTGATGATCCTATCTGGAGCAGACATGCGACAGGAAATACATTTAAATAGACATAACTAATTTAAAAAAAAAAAAAAGTATTTGTTATGTAGTCATACAACTAAATTTTGTTGAAAAAAAGCAAGCATGCTGCGAATGTGCTTCCTTGGGGGCTGCACCATGATTGTTCATGGAATTAAAAATATGTTTAACAATGAGTCAGTTTTGGACTGTGTAAAAATCATGGAAAACACCCTCAGAATGCGCTAGATTGCACAGATTTTAATGTAGATTTTAAAGTTGTTCTTTTTTTTTTTTGGGGGGGGGGGGGGGGGGGGGAGGTGGGGGAGTGGGGGTGGAAGTAGGAGGGGTGGGGTGGGGGACTTCCCTATTTTTCAGTCTCTTTTGTTTACTTTTCCAATTCCCATGCCTCTTTTAGACCTTAAAATAACGTTAAAAAATGTCTCATCGTACAATGAATTGGCTCTATATTTAACCCATAGTACACAAAACATTGGATTATTTGATCATACATTCAAAGTCTGATGTATTATTTGCTTTGAACGCGAAGTTGTTTCTATTGGATGTAGGTATTTGTTATACAGCTACTAAAAACTACATTTTTTCGAAGAATTAAAAAAATGTTTTTTGGTAATTATTGTTTTGGACTTCTTAACAATTTAGTTTGTCCTGTGGGTTCGGGCACCGGCGTGTCGTAAGAGACGACTAACAAGGGTGATGTCAGCACGGCATCACTGGGCGAAAGTTTTCTACACAAAAGTCACCGGCCAGGACGGAGGAACCTCACGTTACTATAGGATCAACGACCACGTGCTCAGGGCCAAGGCGAGCCACACTGTACTCGTGGATTTCGGCTGTGGCCAACAGCTTGGAGAGGATTGGGCCCCGCTAGGTCTTCCTTGCCCAAGATGATGAAAAGAACCCCTCAATCCATACAGGATCGGTCGTCGCCCGGGTAACCAAGGACCGCGCCTTCCGTTGGCCATCAGGACGGAGGTGATAATTGTGCTACTGATGAACAACTTAGAAAGATCCGCACGAGAGACAACATCGTCATAGGAACCTGGAATGTCAGGTCCCTAACTGCGGAGGGAAAATTAGAAGAATTGGCTAACGAGCTGGACCACTATCGATGGAACGTTTTAGGTATCAGCAAACTGCGCTGGGAAGGCCTAGGTGAAACAACGATCGCCAAAGCCATAAGATTTATATCAGCGGGAGAGATGACAGGCATGAACACGGCGTTCGATTCTTGGTCCACAAAGACATTCTAGCCACTGTCATGGGTTGCCGCCCAGTCTCCCTTAGACTCGTTACCATCCGCCTGAGAGCAGCCCCTTTCAACATCACCATCATTCGGGCCTATGCCCCAACATCTGATACTGGCAAACACGCTTGGTCTCCACAAAAACTCCAGACGATGGACATGGCACAGCCTCAGCGGGGAGCATCACCACCAGATTGACTACATCATGATCAAGAAACGCTTCAGATCAAGCATCAACATTGGCAGGACACGCACTTTTCCAGGAACAGACATCGGAAGTGACCACGATCTCGTGATGATGTCTTTCCGGCTCCACTTGAAGAGAGTAAACACAGCAAAGTGCACCAGACTGATGATGATGATAATAATAATAATAATAATAATAATAATAATAATAATAATAATAATAATAATAATAATATGATGATGATGATGATGATGATGATGATGATGATGATGATGATGATGATGATGATGATGATGATGATGATGAGGTTAGCGACTTTCATAACCATGGCTTGTGTAGTGCGCATAATAAGAAAGTCGTAATGTATGGTTTGAAGTAGTAGTAGTCGTAGTAGTAATAGTAGTAGTCGTAGTCACTATTGACCTTGGCTTTTCAGCCCATCAAGATGACGCAAGAAAGCAGGAGACCGATTGTGTACGAGAAACACTTGCACACGTTTGAGATGCAGTTATGCAGGTCAGACACACTATGCAGTTAAGGTCAATTTTAGAGGAGATTAGCCATTTACTGCTATAGCAGAAGACCTTTGAACGGTCAGACACACTATGCAGTTAAGATCAATTTTAGAGGAGATTAGCCATTTACTGCTATAGCACAAGACCTTTCAACGGTCGGACACGAAGTTCAGATTTAATTTTCGCAAATATTAGACACAAAAAAATTATATATGAGCAAATAATCATGACTACGCCTGAATGAAAGATTTTATGTTCCGGTTTTTTGGCGCAATGTTGACACCCACTTTAAAATACGTGTTTACTTCGGTTCATTTCGCCCATAAGGAATAAAGTTACAGTTGTTTCATCCGCGTACGAGCAGCTTGTAAGACTGAACGAGATGACAGACGAAGTGAACTGATAAAGTAATGTATTGTTTGGAGTAGTAGTATGAAGACGGTGAAGTAGATGAAATACAGTAAAACCTCCGTTTTGAGACCCTCTCTTAAACGACTTCCTCCAACATACGACGGAAAAAAATTCACCGATGCTTTGTACTATATAAACGACCTCTCTTAAACGACTACCTCTAAAACGCGACTTGCGACCTTCAAATAATTACATTTTACGACCTAGCATCTGAAAAATTCAGATTCCAAAGCAATAATATATTTGTGCGCTTGAAGAAAACAGTTTCGTTTACAACTTTTAACAGCAGACAGCAGCTTGAAATACTCTAAGGAGCTGACCAGATTTGCCCTGAGCAGGGGCCTGTCAGATCTTGCCGACACCATGTCATGCCTGGTGTTCAAAGTGACATACTAAGAGAACATGCACGGGTGGGGGATCATACAAACAAAAATAACCCCTTTCTTTATAAAAAAAACCCACACCAAACAAACTAATAAATGATTGAATAAAAATAATTACAACAATATTAATAAGGTTATCTTATACTGTTATAGTAATAACTTCAAACATGCACTCAGCACTTGCATACACTTTTAAACAACTATCATACCAACATTGATTTTTTATTTTGTAAATAATGAGGAACAGGAAGATATTGACTGTATTGGTTGTGAGACAGAGTTTAATCTATATTTCTGAAAGATGGTAGATGTTCCCTATTCTTAATGGTTTGTGTACTTTTTGTACATGTATTTATTTTACTTAATTAATTTTTTAATGTCTTTTTCGAAAATGTCCTATCTCCTTTTTTAGACCCCCTCCAATTTAAGACCTCGTTTTAATGGCAATTTAAAGGTCGTAAAACGGAGGTTTTACTGTACCAGTATTGTTTGTACTGGTGTCGCAATGAAGGACGAACGCTTGTTACATTAAGTGCCGGGGGTTTCAGTATAAATAGTACCCCCACTTTCTGGAAATTTAGTGCTTTAAATTCCCACTGTCGCTGTCTTTCTCATTTGCTCTTTCTCATTCCTGCTCTGTCCTATAAATCTGCTATACTATCTTCTTCTTCGCTAGATCAGTGACCTACCTTTTTTCTTGAAAACTCTTCCTGGACAAGACTCCTTGTTTGTGTTTGAGGTCTGTTGGATCAGCCTGGGAATGTAGGACGCTTTCTGCCGGGTGGTCACTAGGGCTTCCTATGATTGTATTATTTAGCACTATAGGTATTTTATATGTATGTGTTTTGTTGATGATTTATAATGATGTTTGTATTTTATTTTGTTTTTGTAACCGGGGGTTCGAGTAGTTGGGGTAAAGCCTCAGCCGTCCCCTGCGTGGGATGTCTTTATTGTAAAGTGACTGGCCGGTGGAGGGCATTCAATTTTCCCACTAGGGTTGTTTCGGCAGATCTTTTATGCGGATTGGGGGTTGTCCGGTCCTGATTTGGCTCGGAAGAGTCCGCTGGACCTAAAGCAACAATCAATCAATCAATCAATCAATTTTGTAAATAATGAGGAACAGGAAGATATTGACTGTATTGGTTGTGAGACAGAGTTTAATCTATATTTCTGAAAGATGGTAGATGTTCACTATACTTAATTGTATGTGTACTTTTTGTACATGTATTTATTTTACTTAATTAATTTTTTTAATGTCTTTTTCGAAAATGTCCTACCTCCTTTTTAAGACCCATCCAATTTAAGATCTCGTTTTAATGGCAATTTAAAGGTCGTAAAACGGAGGTTTTACTGTACCAGTATTGTTTGTACTGGTGTCGCAATGAAGGACGAACGTTTCAGGGCTTGCGAAATCCCACTTCCCGTTACCCGGGGAAGTGTAAAATTTCGTCGGGTAGTACACATCCATCAAGTACATTTCCCGCGGGTAATACAGAAATCACAAAGTTAAAAAAAAAATAGAGCTTCAGTGCTTCACTATTTTCGCTTTCCTGTGAGCTGGCATTTTACCATGAACCAAAAGTAATTTTTTTCTGCGAGATTTCCATCGCCGCGAACAACTGTTTGTTTTGCTTTGTGTCGTCTGCCTGCTTTAGTAAAGAGTTACTTCCCTTCTGGCCACCTTCCGACGTGTTTTATTTCATAAAATTTCATTGGTGCATTGTCGATATTTTAGCCAATGGGGGGGATCAGGTAAGAGTTTGTTATAGTAACGTAAACTCAATAAACATTCGGTGAATTTGCCGGCGACTTAGAAAGAAAGTCATGGGTAATGTAAAAATTTGGAGGGAATTACAGAAATCAAATTTACATTACCCCGGGAATTACTGAAATTTGAAAATTCGGCAAGCCCTGCGTTTGTGACGTTAAGTTTGATTATCATAATTAATCCTGACGTTGCAGGCAGGAAAGGCCATTCGTCCCTGGAATCCCGCCATTGAGGCCGAGTCAAAGATTCCTCGTGACGTCACCAGTGAGAAAACCGTCATTCTATGACGTCACCCACACGGAATTGTGGCCGCCGTCGAAAAAGTGCAACCCTCAGGTCCTTCGCTCCCTGCTGTATGAAAAACACCTGTCCGAAATCATGCATCGAGTCACGCGCACGACCTACAGTTACAAAGTAAGTCCAGTGGACCGTTGTGGTGATGATTTAATGTTTTCATTTTGTATTAATTTTTGTTATTGTTGTTATATAGACCTATTGGCGAGTTTCTTGCAGGATTTAGCTTTAAATATATGTTACCCAATCCTTGTGATATACACTTTCGGCATCTTGTACGCAAGTACTGTAATACACGACAGCAAGGCAGTAAAAAAACACAACAGAAACCTGTGCACAATGTTAGCTTAAAAAATGTAGTGAGCTAATAGTTTGTTACCAGGCAATGAGTTGGTTGGTGGGTGTTACACTCGATGTTGTTTTTTTCAATCAGTAGTTGATTCAGCCCCAATGCTTGAATCCTCCTGATAGGTGTAACTCAGACTCGTTTATCCACGCAACCCGTTCACTCAGCAACAAGGCAGGAGTCGTCGTATGTAGTTTTCTAACTTTATTCAGCGAACATCAACAACTGCATACAATCGCTTTTTCCACTCTCAACTTTTTTACTTTCAACACAACCCTATTTGGTAGGTAGGTAGGTAGGTAAGTAGATTAACGTCCCCGGACACTGTAAGCATATAGGGGACTTAAGTAACCCTATTTTGAAACAGTGCGGCACTTGTATAGTCTCTCTACTCCGGAAAAATGAAGAATATTCGGGCAAGACACAATTATAACCAATCAGAACAAATTTCGTCATCACTTTCTCGCGTCATACAACCATATTTAGAATGGAAGCGTCTCTAGTTACCACTAGAATTATCCACGCGCTTCGATCGATAGTAAACAACCAACTCTAGAAAATTCTCAAATAATATCGACCGGCTAAAATTATCAACGTTATACAAAGCTTCTTCTAACAACAACGCAAAATCAAATCAAAGTTAAATACACTCTATTATTGCATGCATTGCAAAATAAAACGATCAGATCTATCGCGCGCGTCACAAACGTAACAGTGGGCTTGTTATAATACAGCGAGTTAGGATTTGCAGAATGGCTCAGTTTGTTTGGTGAAGTCGGTTGACATGGTTAGTTAAATTAATATAGGTTAGGTATTTAATAATAAAGTTGAGTAAATAGGTAGTGTGTATATTGGCTTTAAAATAGTTAAGTTCGTTCTATAAGTTAGTTCGCGGGATTAGTTTGTTTGTAAGTTAGTTAATTCATTCGTAGTTAGTTTTTAAAAAACCCACCAATGTTTATGATGAATACGCTCTGTGAACAGATAAAGCGACCTGCACTAATGCAGCCCAGAGAATTTTACACATGCTGTCCCATCAAATGGGTTTCTGGACGCAGCTATGCACAATAAAAGCGCCAAAAAAAAACAACAACCCAATGGTTTAGACCATTTTTTAATATTTTTTAAATCTCACACTAAATATATTAATTTTTTTAAAAACTGAAGGGGATGCTAAAGGGTGTTAATTTTGGCGCTTGTGCGTTACGTTTCCTGATTACATTTAGTCCCACAAGACGTTTCAGTTCAATGGAAGAAAGCGTGTATTCATTGTATGGATTTTCATTTTAAGTCTGAAATTAGATGGGGGGAAAAAAAGGCACGAGGGAATGACTCTGAATTTGTACACTGTGACCATTATGCAACAGACGTTGCACAGATCAAACAAACCGTTGGACTGTCTTGACAGAGAATACGTCGTAATTGTGAACTGCGTGTTGATTGCACTTTGCTAGAACTGTTGTATTTGTGTGTGTAAGACGACTTTGAATAGGCCTACGTAATGGCATTAGACAACATATACATCACTGCCACGCTTGTTGATGAACAACTCGTGGGGAATGTATTACATGTATTTGTCGGGACAATTTTCGAATATTGTATCACAATTTTGTGTTTTCATTAATGAAAATGCGGGTTTTTGTTTTGTTTTGTTTCTCTGTGTGTTTTTTGTTTCGGTTTTTCTCGCAAAAACTTCTGTATAAAAATACCTTAAAAAAAAAAAAAGTTGCGTGTTTTTCTATGACCAATAGCTAAACTATGTGTTTGTGTTCCCTTCATACAGTTTTGTAAACCTAAATGGTAAGAGTTTTACTGTCGTTTTAGCCATTTTTCAAAAAAGCGACTTCAACACACTTTATCTATAGAACATGCTTCTAGTGACATTTTCTGTTTGTAGAAAAAAAACAACTTTTTGTTGTTTGGGTTATATCTTTATTATTTGTTAATTTTCCATTTTGATATGCTTGTGTATGTATATAGATTGGTAACTTGAATTGTGTTTTTCTTTCTCTTGTTAAACTATTATATGTTTGGCTTGCGACAGATTTTTGAACCATTACTGACGGGTTTTACACTGACTAAGGCCACATTTATGTTCCGATTTACATTGTGATTGTATAATATATAATATAATAATATATCGTTTGTACATAATTATATTGATTTACTATTGAGGTAGATTTTGAATAAGAATTTGAAGGCTTTTAACAAATTTTAATTTTTTTGTGTTTTAACTGTTTTACGCAGTCGGGAGACTTATACATGTACTTACAATGTGATTTTATGATATATTAATTATATATTACATGCAGTATTATGACATACGATTAGGTTTGTAATCGCTTTTGATGCACGTTATTCAGTAGTACGTTAATTGTGTGTTGATTATATTTATTCAGTCTATCTTATAACCTAATTTGTGATTTTAAATAAAAGCTAAGTAAGGAGACACCCGGCCCTGAGGCTGTTTTTGTTACTTTTTGATATTTTTCAGTGAATTGTGCAAACAAAACCCCACCCACAATATCCCCCACGGGTCATTGATCATTTAACGGGGCTTATCTTGTTGTGAAATCTTTAACCACATGTCACGTTCTCGCTGTCTGTGTGCGTATCTCTATGCGCCCTCCCACCATTCCTAACTCTCTCCCCCCCCTCCTCCCCACCTCTCTTTCTCTGTCTGTCTGTCCGTCTGTCTGTCTGTTTCTCTAACAATGTCATACGCCTCCTCTTTCAGGTGCACACTTTTCACGGCACACAAACCGTGTGTGTGTGTGTGTGTGTGTGTGTGTGTGTACGTGTGCCTGTATATGTGTGTGATTAGATATTGTGTGTAAGTAAAAGTTTATGTACGTTTCATTTATTATTTTCATTTTCTCTTCCCTCCAATCTCTCTCTCTCTCTCTCTCTCTCTCTCTCTCTCTCTCTCTCTCTCTCTCTCTCTCTCTTTCTTTCTCTCTCTCTCTCTCTCTCTCTCTCTCTCTCTCTCTTAAACGGACGCATGCACGTACACACAGACATGTACACACCAACACACGCACACACACGCACACACACACACAAAACCGTGTAAAAACGCCATTGGTGTAATTACTAATGTTTACTAATGTAATGTTAGCATGCATAAGCGTAATTATATTCATATGTGACTGTGCATTTTTATTCTCATTGTCATTATGAGTGTTGTTATTATTATTGTGATGTTTATTCCTTGTTGATTGTAATTGTACACCACAATGTAATTTCTTGTAAAATATAATAAAGTTGTCTTATTTTATCTTATCTTATCTTACTTTCATGGAACGCCACATACGTTGTTTAGACATTTTATAAAAAAAAGTCAATTTTTGAAGCTAATCTTAACCATAGCTCTAACCCTTCCCCTTAACCTAACCCTAAGCTTAACAGAGCCCTAACCCTAACGGAACACTGTTTTGGCGTCAAAAAAACGGGGCCGTCAAAAGAACGTTGGTAAAGTATATTAAGACTGTGTAACAATGACGGCGTTTCTACATCCACATACATAATTATACACATAAACGCCCGCGCGCGCACTCACACACACACACACACACACACACACACACACACACACACACACACACACACACACACACGTAGGCTACACACAACCACGCACAAACAACTCGCGTCCTCCTTCCTTTCTTAAAGTGTGTCTGACGTCAGGATCAAAGTGCGACAGTTTGTTTACGTAATACGTCACGGTAATTGACGCTAAAAGAGTAGCCTATAGTATTGATTAGATAGTCATACAATGTTTTTGTATGCAAAATGTGACCCTAAGTATTGTGTCTCTAGCCTGTAGCAGACGCTCTTTTGATAGCATTGCCTTGGTTACTGACCCCTGATGCAACGTCACGATGGTAGATCGACCTACAATGTGCTATTGTGTGTGCCGTAATTTGTTGCTCTACAAATGCAGCCTCAGTCATTTACATGCCTCCCTGCCCCCCGTTTTAGATCAAAGGGCTATATAATTACTATAGAGGACAAACATAAAATGAAAGTTTGAAAAGTTGACCTCAGCAACAATTTAAACACTCACACACACGCATAAACATACACGTAATTATGGATTCCAAAACAAGTTTGATAAATATTTTCTTTGAAATTTTTATTGAGAAAAATATATATACAGTCACTGGTCTAATTCAGATCGCATTTTCATGTATCACGGTGTAGAGTATGAAACCACAATACCATAACATCGCTTGTGTTTTCATTGTGGTTATGTCCCTTGCGTAAGAAGGGAGATTACCTATTAGTGATTTTGTCCCTTACTATGAACTAATTGTTCACGATTATATGACACTTAAAAATCATAGCAATGAAATAGTAAGCTCGTAATTCAATAAAAAAAAAAAATTAAAAGGAAAAAAAAAAAGCATATAACTGTAAACCTAAACCACAAAATTAATAATTTTATTCCAGTCTGGCTAAAGTTAAACGGGAGACAACCTTTTTACTTCTAACGCCAAACAAGAGAGATTACTTTTTTTCCCCCCCAACACACGTAAACTAAACGTTCTGGACACATATAATTTATGTAACAGACAATTTAATGCATCCGTCGAACACTAGACATAAAACATGAATTCTTGTAGTAGAAACAAAACGTAAAACGACGTATCAGGTTAATGGCTTAATTATGTCCAATGGATTTCAACAACACGCACATGTGGCGCACTTAACAAAATAATATTAATTAATGACATTAAACTGTGACGTAAATGAGAAAAAAAAAATAACAACTTCAAAACAAGGTCAAAATGACGTAAAAGTATGACAGTGACGGCAAAGAGGGAAAAAAAAAAGATAACGGTTAACTAAACTGCGAAAAGTGAAATTATTATTATTAATAATATTTTTTAACAAAAATAAGCAAAGTAATCTTACTGACATTAACAAAAAGGATAAAATGTATAATTATGGGGTTTAAACTTAAAAGGCTTTTCGTCTAACCTATTACCCGATTTATCAGATGTTATCATGACATTGCCTTTTTCTTGATTGTGTCACCTAATTATCAATATGAAATAAATAAACTAATAGATACATACTTTATGTTAAAGAAAGAAAGAAACAAACAAACAAGCAAAATTAAATAAATGATCTTTGGAAATGGTTACAATTTTCCAAAGAGGCCAATCCTGGTAGAAAATTTTAATCCGATAATTCCTTTGATGGAAAAATAAAAAACGTAATGAGATCTTACGGGTACAAAATCGCGGAATGGAATTGTATTTTGTGTGTGGTGAAGTTGAGTAGATGAAAAAGCAGGAAACAGATGTTTGGATTGTTAAGTTAATCTGATTTTTTTTCCATCACAAGAGCTTGATGATGATCTGACCAAAGATCAGGGACTGGATTGATGGATTGTTAAGTTTTATGTGATTATCCTTCCATGCGGCTACGACGGCTCTTTCTTCCTTTAACAGTAGTTGCACCGAGTTTCACATAGATATAATAGCCCTAGGCTTGACAATTGTATAACTCCAAACGTCCGATTGGCACTTTAAACAAAAACTTGAAAAGTTGGATTGTCATTGTAACAAAACCAAAGCAAAACAAAACAAAAACGAAAACTTCAAAAAGTCGGTGTGCCATCTTAATGATCTTAACCAATAACTGGAAATGTTGGAGTGCAGGTTTAACAAAGGGATCTTCTTTTGTCACCATACATAATTTTAACTTAGTGTTACTAATTAAGGCGTTCGTTTATATGACTTGGTTTGACTTTTTTTTAAAGGCCTTATCAGTGTCTAATACCCAGTATAGTTCAGCGTCTTGGCGTTCAGGCCTGCGGCATGGAGAGCCGGACATAGTACTGGGACCAAGCGGTCATGTTGTGGGCATTGCAGAAATCGCCAGAGCACAAACACACGAAACGCTGGTTTGGCGCATCCGGGAAGCAACCATCCTTAATGGGGCGATTGTCGAGCCACAAAGCGGATGCGCAACCACGGGTCACAGCTGTAAATAAATAAGTCAGTCAGTCAGTCCTTCAGTAAATATGTAAATAAATTTCACACACACATGCACACATACACACTCTCACACGCACACACGAACACGCACACACTTAACAAGATATAACATTGAAATAATTATATAAATGAACAAATAAACAGAAGAGAACAATAGATGCATAAACGTCCTAATGTGGCGATTGTGAAGTTCATTACATTACTGTGATAACTTAGTGCAAGGACAGTGCTCATTTAACTTTTGGATTTAGGGGAATGATTTGTGCAATTTGTTTTGAGAACTCAGTTAAATCAAACTCAACACAGTTCAGTTCAAGTCGCGTTTCGTTTACATTCCGGTACAAAGACATGAAAACTAGATGCTGCTGCGCATGCCAAGAAGACATTCGCAACTTTGACGTCTGAGCATGCAATGCACTTATGCGCTGCGCCTTTTCCTCATTCTAATTCATTTGAAGCAAAGCATATAGGCCTATTACTCTTCCTCTTTGAGGGAAACCACTGTGCCCAAAAATTGAGAGTACTGAATAAAAGGATTGAAATGAATTATTCTTAAGCTTATAATATATCGCACTTACACATACTGCTTTGTTTCCAGGGACAAGCAATCTCCTTTATAGATCACTGTGCTTTGAACTGGCTGGAGAAAAATGTGTTTTGTAAAAGTTGCAGGTGGCTTAAATTCCTTCGCATGCGCAATCGTATCCAAGCTGGCTTGTCTTTGTACCGGAATGAAAACGAAACGAGAGCTGATCTGAACTGAATGAAATTCAATTGAGCAGAACTGACTGAAATTACTTGAACTGAGCGAGAGCTGCTCAAGGCGCTGGTTACAACTGAAGTTAACGATACAACGTGGACAAGACTTACAGCCGGCAGGGTATCGGCCAACGTGAGTGAAGCAAAGGGTATCGCATTGGGTGGTGGACTGTTGGGTGATGGTGCCATCTTCGTTACATTGGTCGTTGTGCCACATCCTCGGAAGAGAGCTCCCGCTGTTGCAGTCAAAACACTTGTAGGGAGCTGTAAGATAAAATAAAATAAAATAAAATAAAAAAAGAGATTCGTGTTAATAAATGATTATTGCTGAAGACCTGGAGAATTTAAGACGGAATTCTTAGTTATACTGCACAAAAGCAGCAGTGGCTCAGATCCAGTTAGCTCAGTGGTAAAATGTTCGCTTGACGTGCACAAAGATCGAAAACCTGGGTTCAAGGCATCTCGATAGTGGTCGGGAGATGTTCAAAACTACCAAGACTGCAACCCTAGATTTTAGAACAATTTTTGACAATGAATTCTCTGTCAAAACGTTGGGTTCCTTCCCATTTATGTTGTCAACCAGCCAAATTGTGGATGCTTTTTTCGCATGAAGATGTTTTCCATGAGGATTTCATTCAGGTGTCTTATTATAAGTCAGAGTCTCCTCTCTGAAAATCCTTATCGGGAAGAGAGGGGACTATAAACTGATATAACATAACATAACATAACATCCGTTGGCAAACCAGTAAATCTCCTCTCTGAAAATCCTTAACGGGAAGAGAGGGGACTATAAACTGATTTAAAAAAAAAAAAAAAAAAATCCGTTGGCATAGTCTCCTCTCTGAAAATCCTTATCGGGAAGAGAGGGGACTATAAACTGATACATACATACATACATCCGTTGGATCTCAGGTTTGATATGATGATGATGGTCATTGTTGTCAGGGTGGCGACGTGGTGATCGTCCTTAACGCTCATGCAATAGGACGTTAAGCATCGTTTTTCGTTCGTTCGTATTTAAGCGCTCGAAGATCCGTTGGATCTCATTTTTGATATGATGATGATGGTCATTGTTGTCAGGGTGGCGACGTGGTGATCGTCCTTAACGCTCATGCAATAGGACGTTAAGCATCGTTTATCGTTCGTTCGTATTTAAGCAATTATGATCCGTAGGATCTTATCTTTCATATGATGATGATAATCATTATTGTCAGGGTGGCGACGTGGTGATCGTCCTTAACGCTGATGCAATAGGACGTTAAGCTTCGTTGTTCCTCCTCGTATTTTAGCAAAGCAAAGCTAGTAAGTATTATAAACGGGATATTTTTTCATCCCCTACACGCACCGTGTCCGGGGACGTTAATTTAAATAATAATAAAAAAGGTTTATTATATTTGTCCCCTATACGCATTGTGTCCGGGGACGTTAATCTATTCACCTAACCTATCCTAACCTGAGTTATTATTTGTCCCCTATACGCACTGTGTCCGGGGACGTTAATCTACTTAATGAATGAATGAATGGGTTATTGAGTGGGACCGGGTAGCTCAGTTAGTAGAGCGTCTTACTAGTAGCCGAAAGGTACCTGGTTCAAATCCCGGATTGGCCAATGTGTGACCATATTATTTTCCCCTCACCATCAACTGGTTCGCTGGTGTCAGAATAATGTGAGCAGTAGTAGCCTATACGCTTCGGTGTCGTGTGACTATAATCTACAGTTACCTTTTTTTGGGTTATTGAGGGGCCGGGTAGCTGGTAGAGCGTCTTACTAGTAACCGAAAGGTACCTGGTTTGAATCCCGGATTGGCCAATGTGTGACCATATTATTTTCCCCTTAGCATCAACTGGTTCGCTGGTGTCAGAATAATGTGACCAGTAAGCGCCTATACGCTTCGGTGTCATGTGACTATAATCTACAGTTACTGGGTTATTAGGGGCCGGGTAGCTCAGTTGGTAGAGCGTCTTACTAGTAACCGAAAGGTACCTGGTTCGAATCCCAGATTGGCCAATGTGTGACCATATTATTTTCCCCTTACCATCAACTGGTTCGCTGGTGTCAGACTAATGTGAGCAGTAGTCGCCTATACGCTTCGGTGTCGTGTGATTATAATCTTCAGGAACAGGTTATCCCCCTTCCCCCCCCCCCCCCTTTCCCAGTCCCCTATTCGCTATATGTGACGTGGGACTTTATCTACCTAACCTAACCTGGGTTATCATTCAGACTAGGTAAAAACACATCAGCAGAGAAGGGGAGAGAACAATTTTTCACTCTATGGAGGATGTGACGAGATTGCTAGTTTTACCCTGCCTATTTACTATTTAGCCTTGTTTAGTCATTGTAACTTTAGAAAGTTAGAGTATTACACAGCAGCTGATTACAGTATAGGAGGTACACACACTGCGAGCTTGACGCCGGCAGTTAGTGACGTCAGCACTGTGTGCCTTGAATCTGAAAGTAACCAATGGGACGCAGGCAGAGCGGTTAGAGCCGGTTCTGACTGGGTCAAAACTTAGCATAGCTTAAGTCAGTGCTACAAAAGACACCGAAGTCTACACAGCTAGATCGGAGCAGAGAACTATCTTCACTCATAGACCAGGAAACAGGACTTGTGAATTTTAGAATTCACTCAAGTAGCCACGAGGCCTGACTTTGTCAAACAGGTAAATGAACATACTTCTGTTTCATCGTGATATATTTATATTATTGTTGAAATTATGTTTGTAGAATTTGCCATGCATAGATTTGAATTTTTACTCCGAATTTGCGTGACCACGTGGAAAAGCCGAACACGTGGCGAAACACGACCGGTTGCGCCGCCATGTTGTATACCTGACGGAACCACTGTTGTTGAACCTATATGTATGTTTGCAGACCAGTGCAGGGTCGGATCTGGGGGGGGGTTCCTGGGTTCCGGAACCCCCCCCTGGCCATTCGATGTACCTCACTCAGTCAGAAAAAATATATATATGGAGTTTTTTTAAAGCTCTTAATTTAGTTGACACTGGTGGTAAGTAAAACGTTCCTCATTCTACTCAAGTTCCTCGAGCGGACACGTTTTTGTCACCCCTAACCCCTTAAAAAATTTTTGGAACCCCCCCCCTCCAAGAGTAAGTGATCCGGCCCTGCAGTGGCTGTACCCGTGAATGTTTATATTATTATTAATTCTGTATGTGTGTAGTTAGCCATGTTTTATATTTATGTATGTATAGGAAATTAGAGTTGAGATTCCAGTGGACCACGGACGTAGCAGAATGTTTGTCGCTTATGTATAGAGATGTGGAGCTATCACTGAGGGCTACTTTGGCTTTCAGTGAGACGCTCTGCACAAACCGATTATTCAGCGTTGTGCAGAATTTCGTCTCTTATATTACAGACGAGCAGGCGAGCTATCCCGTGCGCCCAACTCCACAGGAAAACCAAGTTGGCTGTTTAGCCCCTACAGCACAAGACTGAGGGAGCAACCCTGGAAACACCCTGCAAGACCCCACAGCGTGGCAAGGGACCAAACTACACGACGACACATCGTGAACCAGAAGCTACCTCAACGAAGGACTTCAAACACACCATACTGCAGTTAAGTGACATGGAAGAAGTGCACCCAAACTGATAGCAAAAGGACCACAGTAGTCCACTCTTCAGAACGGTAGTAAAACGGACCACAGTAGTCCAATCTTCATGAAATCTAGAAGCCAGTGCCCGATGAAGACATAACAGCTGCATAGACTATCAGCGATCGAATTATTTGCATTGACTTATGACATTTTTAGGTATATTAGCACATCAAAAATCTTGTATAGAGTAGAAGAAATAAATGTGTGATTTTAACTGTTATCAAGTGGCTGGACTACATATGATTCATAGCCGTGTGAAAGCTAGTGTGACAGTGATCTTTTACCATTTTTCTATCTATCTCTGTCCCCTAGCCTTAACACAGACCGAGCTAAACAAATAAATTTATTAAAGTAATTCACAGGGTGACTAACTAGCAGTTCCCACCGAATAAAGCGTGAGGGTTACAGCATTCCATTGTGCAGAGCCCAGTAACAACTAAACCCCACGTGACACTTTAATAGCGTGTACTAATAATTTTTTATCCAAGTCAATAGCAATGAAAGTCAGTCACATCTCTTTAAGCGAGAAACCTTTCTAACATGTATTCTACTTAAACTGTGTCTCATCCGTGGTATCGATGGTGGTCGGGAGAGTTTTATTACAGAGTCGGCACAGTGCATGGCTTCAAATATTTAGAAGCCATTGTATCAGACAATGGGTCCCGACAGGAAGTCCTCCCCAGGATCGCACAATAACTGCTGCCCTGGCAAGGTTGAAGCCTATTTGGAAAGACAAGACCATCAGTCTACATTCCAAGATAAGGCTGCTGCGCTCCCTTGTCATCTCCATCTTCCTATACACTTGTGAAACATGGACCTTTACAGCAGATCTACAACGAAGAATACAAAGCATGGAGATGAGGTGCTACAGAAGACTTCCGGGCATTTCCTATACACAGCAAATCACCTACGACGAAGTCCGACAAACCATCACACAAGCCATTGGACAACACGATGACCTGCTTAAAGTGGTGAAGAAACGGAAACTCCGATGGCCTCGTCACCAGATCATCAGGCCTCGCAAAGACCATCCTGCAAGGCACAGTGCAAGGAGGAAGAAGAAGAGGGAGACCGAAAAAAGAGGTGGGAGGACAACATTCGAGAATGGACTGGTTTGAAACTGAGCGAAGCCATGAGGGTTGCTGAGGACAGAGAAAGATGGAGTATGCTGGTTAAACGATCATCTGTGGTGTCCCAACGACCTCAGAGTTACGGAATAGGATAGGATAGGATAGGATAGGATAGTTGACATTTTAAAATAAAAATAAAAATAAAAATACTGACTATTGAAGGGCCTGAAGATCACGCATTTCTAGTGTCACAGACCATCTTAAAATTCACAATGAGTGTTGCTCAACTGAGGGGAAAAATAAGATTAAACCCTTTACTATCCTATCCCGTAACTCGGAGGTCGTTGGGGCACCACAGATGATCGTTTAACCAGCGTACTCCATCTTTCTCTGTCCTCAGCAACTCTCATGGCTTCGCTCAGTGTCAAACCAGTCCATTCTCGAATGTTGTCCCCCCACCTCTATTTCGGTCTCCCTCTTCTTCTTCTACCTCCTTGCACTAAACCCATAGAAATCATAATTCAACAATAATACAGACATTGATTAAGCGGATAAGTGAGGAAGTACTTAAGGAAGTAATGAAATAAATACATCAGGAAACAAAACAGTTAAAATAAATAAATAAAAGGGCATTACATTAACATGAAATGAAATGAATTGAAATAAAAAAAAAATTATATACAACACGTACGAGGGGGAATAGTGGTGGTTGTGGTAGTCGTGGCTTCAGTTGTCGTTGGTGCTTCAGTAGTAGGTGCTTCAGTAGTAGGTGCTTCAGTTGTAGGTGCTTCAGTAGTAGGTGCTTCAGTAGTAGGTGCATCAGTAGGTCCTGTAGTGAATGCATCTGATGTACTGCCAGCTAGGGTAGTGGTATCATCAGCGATGGGACCTACGGTGGTTGCGCTAACACCGTTCGTTCTGACCAGTCCAGGAACGTTGCCGCTCACTTCAACAAAAAGGATTTAAAAAATCATAATCATATATCTTTGATCAAGAATAGATATTGCCCATCTGCAGTTGGTAAACGTATGTTGACTAGTAATGTTACTTTTCATGGTTATAGTTCAACTTTAAATTGTTAGATTTTTTTTTAAATGTTGGTGTATCCATGCATGCGAATGGCTGTGTGGTCTAAAATCACACGTCAACGGAGGTTAAAATACATGATCGAACTAATAGATCCACCGCATGGCAGAGTAGCTTAGCAGCGCTGATTATAGTAAGCTTACATAATAACTTCCACTATTTTGTTAGTAACGTCTCAAGAACTTTGCAAATGATAATGCTACCTGACTATTTAGCACTTAGTAGCATCGTATAGTTTGGTAGAATTACACTGTGTAAGCCAACATAGCAGCGTCGGCTATTTCGTCAGTTGCGTCGCATGAACTTTGTAAGTGCTAAATGCTCGGTGACTATAGTGCACAGTAGCATGGATTATTTTGTTGATTGATTGATTGATTGTTGCTTTAGGTCCAGCGGACTCTTCCGAGCCAAATCAGGACCGGACAACCCCCGATCCGCATAAAAGATCTGCTGAAACAACCCTAGTGGTAAAATTGAATGCCCTCCACCAGCCAGTCACTTTACAATAAAGACATCCCACGCAGGGGACGGCTGAGGCTTGACCCCAACTACTCGAACCCTCGGTTACAAAAACAAAATAGAATACAAACATCATTATAAATTATCAACAAAACATATACATATAAAATGCCTATATTGCTAAATAATACAATCATAGGAAGCCCTAGTGACCACCCGGCAGAAAGCGTCCAACACTCCCAAGCTGACCCAACAGACCTCATACACAAACAAGGAGTCCTGTCCAGGAAGAGTTTTCAAGAAAAAAGGTAGGTCATTGATCTAGCGAAGAAGAAGATAGTATAGCAGAGTGATAGGACAGAGCAGGAATGGGAAAGAGTAAATGAGGAAGACAGCGACAGTGGGAATTTAAAGCACTAAATTTCCATAAAGTGGGGATACTATTTATACTGAAAACCCCCGGCACTCCAACGGGGGTACTGTTGCCGCAATGAATCTGTCTTGCCTACAAAGGAAAGACAGGTTTTCAACTGGGGCTTTCACTTTTCCCTTTATAGGTTTGAACAATCTACAGTGGCAAGATTGCTCATGACCCCAAGGGGTAGATTATTTTGTTAGTAGCGTCTCAGGAACGTTGTAACTGTTAATGTTCGCTGCAGTAGGTAAGCAAATCATATTGTGCAGTTTTTTTAAAAAATCTTCGCATAGATCCCGGTCAAAAGACTCGACCATGCTTTTATACTTAGTGCATTGCGCTTTCCTAATCAATTATTTAATTTAAATAATTAACTGATCTACTTATTTATTTGTTTATTTATTGGCTTTGGCAAGTTGTTTATTTATATTTTCCCAAAATGTGAGCGGAAAGGCAATTTGCTACGTAATAATACACGAATAAATACTGGAATCTTCGAGTCATCTACGATGTAGGTGTATGACAGCCTCCTCCTGCACCTAAAATGTAATGAGCAACAACATAACAGTTTCCTTCAAGAGATCTGGCCTCTTTACATAAAGACCATTGCAAACACGCTAACATTTATTGGATCCAACCATTCGGTGTTCAAAGTCAAGGTGTCAATAAGGACTTGAAATTACTTGGTTGTGAAGCGTCACGACTGTATTAACTAACAAAAGTCACTGGGGAAAAAACAACAACACCCGGCTCTTTGTTTCTTGTAGTCCGCTGGACTCTTCAAACAATGACTAACTAACTAACAATGGAGAAAAGCACAAGTATATCAACTTGATATACTTGTGAGAAAAGCCTATGTTCAAGGAATGGTCAATTAATTCACTCACATTTCCTTGTGTGATTCGGCTCCTAGCAGTCTGCTGGACCCTATACACTTTGACTATCTATCTATCTATCTATCTATCTATCTATCTATCTATCTATCTATCTATCTATCTATCTATCTATCTATCTATCTATCTATCTATCTATCTATCTATCTATCTATCTATCTATCTATCTATCTATCTATCTATCTATCTATCTATCTATCTATCTATCTATCTATCTATCTATCTATCTATCTATCTATCTATCTATCTATCTATCTATCTATCTATCTATCTATCTATCTATCTATCTATCTATCTATCTATCTATCTATCTATCTATCTATCTATCTATCTATCTATCTATCTATCTATCTATCTATCTATCTATCTATCTATCTATCTATCTATTTACCTTACCTTACCTTACCTTACCTTACCTTACCTTATCTTATCTTATCTTACCTACCTACCTACCTACCTACCTACCTACCTACCTACCTACCTACCTACCTATCTATCTATCTATCTATCTATCTATCTATCTATCTATCTATCTATCTATCTATCTATCTATCTATCTATCTATCTATCTATCTATCTATCTATCTATCTATCTATCTATCTATCTATCTATCTATCTATCTATCTATCTATCTATCTATCTATCTATCTATCTATCTATCTATCTATCTATCTATCTATCTATCTATCTATCTATCTATCTATCTATCTATCTATCTATCTATCTATCTATCTATCTATCTATCTATCTATCTATCTATCTATCTATCTATCTATCTATCTATCTATCTATCAGTTAACGCTCTGTTTATGTTTCTTCTTCTTTCAAAATCTTTATTATGTTTGTAGATACAGACGCTTTCTGTTAGGATACCTTGAAATTGGCTGTAAAATGTCACTACCTGAATTCATGCCTGTCTCTTTAACAAAAAGACTGCAATAATTTTGGAAACTGCACTATAACAATACCACGAATAACCACGGTTCTATTATTATTATTATTATTATTATTATTATTATTATTATTATTATTATTATTATTATTATTATTATTATTATTATTATTATTAAGTTGCTGTTTGTTTTACAATAACAATGGTACTTACCAAGAGCAGCGGACAGAAGAATGACGACGAAATATGAAAAAGCCATCTTGAAAACAACACAACTTGGAAGCGATGTTGCAAGTAGATCACACTATTTTTTCCTAGAGGATGACAGTAAGCAATTTCTTGCCCCGAGTCTGATGAAGGCAGAGTGAGTGACGGCAGAAGAGACAGGCTGGCTTCTTATAGGCAAGCAACCGGAACAAAGACTGCGTGTGTGGGGGGAGAGAGGTGAAAGGTGTTATGAGTTGTGTGTGTGTGTGTGTGTGTGTGTGTGTGTGTGTGTGTGTGTGTGTTGTTTCTTTCACAACCCCAGCCGGAAATTCACTTACGCACGTATATTCAGAGGTCTTGGGCTAGCATTAGCCTTAGTGGGTTTGCAAATAAAACAATAGGAATGAGCAGTGAGTGCATGCAGACAATGTCGGTCTGGATGACGCATAAGGTATCTTTTGAGCTTTCCGCGTCCTGAGAATCACCCAGTACACCAGGCGTGGACACGTATGTAAATTGAGTGGTTTTTGAGAAAGCATGGTTGGCAAATTTTTGGCGGAAATGTGCGTTTTAAAGTTAGGTTAGGTCTGTGAGGTAAAAAGTTGGTCATCTTTCTTTGTTATCCTTCTTTCTTTCATTTACCAACTTCCTTTTCTTTCTTTCTTTCTTTCTTTCTTTCTTTCTTTCTTTCTTTCTTTCTTTCTTTCTTTCTTTCTTTCTTTCTTTCTTTCTTTCGTTTATTTCTTATTTCATTTTGTATTTCGTCCATTCCCTCTTTCCTGTAATCTTTCTTTCTGTCATTTTTGTCTGTCATTCTTCTTTTACATTCTTTCATTCATACTGCCTTTCTTTATTTTGTTCCTTTTTTAATTTTGTCTTTCTTTCTCCTTTTTTTTCTACTATCTTTTATACCGCTTTTTTGTGTTTTGTGTGTGTGTTGAGGTCGCATATTCTTTTCATTTCCTTTATTTATTTGAGCCTATTTCCTCCGTCCCCATCTCTACCCTCCCCCCACCCCCTTCCTAACCATCTCCCCGTCCCCCCCCCTTCTCTCAGAGTGATTGATTCGTCGGTTTATTAATATGTTTCTCTAAACAATAAAGAACATTTTACGATGTGTTAAACAAAACAGACGAAAACTTTTGACACAGTTTGAGAACCATACAAAAAGTACACGAGCATGCATTAATTAATCAATCGTTCTGTCTTATGCCATTGGAAGATTGCGTACGGTTTTTGATGTAGGATGGGAAACGGCAAGGAGTTCCATGTTAGAGTATTAAGAGCATATGTAGGGCAGGTCTTTGTTTTAATGGTCGGAAATTAATGGATCCAAAGTATATTGGGAATGACACAAACGCCTAGTGGGTTGATATATATACTTGGGTGCACCGAAAAGAGTGGAGTTAAACGCTTGCACCTAAAACAACTGAGACAAAAACTGACATATCCAAAGTACGCAAGGACACCTACGTCATCAGGATGGTTGTCCAGGATGTTTGACAATGCACTTGGTGCTGCGCGTTGGCGTCTTAGGGTCGGCAGCTTGAATCAGATTATGACGCCAACACTGAGCACTTCTTTGCCGTCATCACATAATATAACTTTTGATTTAGTTCATTTGATCAACTCGTGCGTGTTCCTGTGAAGGTCAAGGTTATATCAATGTCAACGTCATATATCTCAAGGTCAAAGTCAACATTCTGTGCATTCTAAAGTAAACCGTTTCGTTTCAGCTTTGAAAATTGTATGGCCATACCGACCACTCATTTTCATGTCGAATATTGTGAATAGACGCTCCCCTGGAAGCATTTAAGTATGGTTTGCGAATTTTGGCAGAAATGTGCATTTTAAAACTAGGTTAGGCCTGTAAGATGAAAAGTTGTGCATTGTAATCTTTCTGTCTTTTTCTGTTTGTCTTTCTTTCTTTCTTTTGCTATCTATCTATCTATCTATCTATCTATCTATCTATCTATCTATCTATCTATCTATCTATCTATCTATCTATCTATCTATCTATCTATCTATCTATCTATCTATCTATCTATCTATCTATCTATCTATCTATCTATCTATCTATCTATCTATCTATCTATCTATCTATCTATCTATCTATCTATCTATCTATCTATCTATCTATCTATCTATCTATCTATCTATCTATCTATCTATCTATCTATCTATCTATCTATCTATCTATCTATCTATCTATCTATCTATCTATCTATCTATCTATCTATCTATCTATCTATCTATCTATCTATCTATCTATCTATCTATCTATCTATCTATCTATCTATCTATCTATCTATCTATCTATCTATCTATCTATCTATCTATCTATCTATCTATCTATCTATCTATCTATCTATCTATCTATCTATCTATCTATCTATCTATCTATCTATCTATCTATCTATCTATCTATCTATCTATCTATCTATCTATCTATCCATCCATCCATCCATCCATCCATCCATCCATCCATCCATCCATCCATCCATCCATCCATCCATCCATCCATCCATCCATCCATCCATCCATCCATCCATCCATCCATCCATCCATCCATCCATCCATCCATCCATCCATCCATCCATCCATCCATCCATCCATCCATCCATCCATCCATCCATCCATCCATCCATCCATCCATCCATCCATCCATCCATCCATCCATCCATCCATCCATCCATCCATCCATCCATCCATCCATCCATCCATCCATCCATCCATCCATCCATCCATCCATCCATCCATCCATCCATCCATCCATCCATCCATCCATCCATCCATCCATCCATCCATCCATCCATCCATCCATCCATCCATCCATCCATCCATCCATCCATCCATCCATCCATCCATCCATCCATCCATCCATCCATCCATCCATCTATCTATCTATCTATCTATCTATCTATCTATCTATCTATCTATCTATCTATCTATCTATCTATCTATCTATCCACCCACCCACCATCCCACCCAACCATCCATCAATCCATCCATCCACCCTCATTCCTTCCTACATACCCACTCCTCCATCCATCCATCCATCCATCCATCCATCCATCCATCCATCCATCCATCCATCCATCCATCCATCTATCTTTGTAATTTATATCCTTGGTTCCTTTCTTTCTGCTTTTCGTTCCTTCTTCTTTTTATCGTTACTTCCTTTCTTATTTTATGTGTGTGTGTGTGAGTGGGTGTGTGTGTGTGTGTGTGAGTGTGGGCACACTTACACAGTGTTATCTGGACAAATCAGTGAACATCTACATAACTTGTATTGACATGCTTACTTGTTTTGACGTCAGAACAATGATCCGTTAGGGTTAGGGCTGTGTTGGGGTTAGGGTTTGGGCTAGGGTTAGGGTTTGGGTTCGAACACTTCAAAGTACTTAAAAATGGGGACGAAATATGACCCATTGTCAGCACAACGTATGTGGCGTTTCGGGAAAGTCATGATAATACTGTGTAACCTCGGCTGTGTGCGTGTGTGTGTGTTTGTCCGTTTTCTCTTCCAATCATACTTTCTTTCTGTATTGTAATATATGTGTGTGTCTGTCCATTTTCTCTTCCACCTTTCCATTCATACTTTCTTTCTGTACTTTGTCTCTTCGTCCAATCTCCCTTTCTTCCTTCTTTTTCTTTCCTGACTTCGTTCGTTCTTCTTTCTCGCTGGGGTCTCTTAACATTTTCATTTTATTTAGGCTGATTCTTTCTTTCAGTCTTGTTGCTCCTTCTCTTCTCCCTCCCTTCTCCCCTTCATCCCTCTCTCTCTCTTACGCACGCACACACTCACACATACCAAAACCATACGCCTCTCCCCCACAGGTGCACTCTATAGACACCCAAACCGGACCAAAATAATATAATTATGCATGATGCAGTCATGTCATTCATTACTACAAAGAGGGTGGGGCATTTACGTAGAACAGGAACATGATGTAAAGGGTTGGAAAGATCAAAAGATAAAAATTAGGAGCGGCCTGTAAGAGCTGCTCCATTTTAAAGGGAAAATCTTTCACGCATTTCTGTATCACAGATCCTTTTTTAAATTTACCGTGAGGGTTGCCTTACTGGAAAAAAGCAACTAGGATTAAGTCAACCTTTACAAAGAAACCTCTTTCAAAAGTACGGATTCGATAAAAATAGATACATTCCTTTTGTTTTTGTGCCTTATATATTGATAGCCTCAGAGATGATTCTTTGAAAAACAATTTTTAAAAAAATAAATAAAACTAACACTACTGAGAACTATGTATAAGGCAACTACACACATGTACAGCTGTTTGTTTGCATAACAAAGAAGAGAAACACCATGTTAAGCTTTGCCAATGGTTTGAGCGACGGAGCCCACACTATCTCAGCACAATTCCAAGCAAACTGACTGTCGCAAGCACACACACACGCACCCTCACACACACATACACACACCCACACCACCCTCCCACACACACACGCACAAACACACACACACACACCAAAACACACACACCAAAACACACACACGCACGCACACATACACTCACACTAATAATAATAATAATAATAATGATGATGATAATAATAATAATAATAATAATAATAATAATAATAATAATAATAATAATATTATTATTATTATTATTATTATTATTGTTATTATTATTATTATTATTATTATTATTATTATTATTATTATTATTAAAAATATATTTTTTGGGGGGTCAATTATATTTTTTAAAAAAATATGATTTTCAGAAATATAAATAAAAAATAAATATAACACAAAATCTTGAGACCAATCAAGCTATTTTTATTGTGGTTACTGTGCAAATCATAAGCCTTGTGGCGCAGGTGTAGATCGCACTTAACAAACCCGAGGGTTATCGTTGGCGATCCCCGCTGGGGAAAGAATCAATTATTTTCACTGTCACCCGGTTATACCGAAGCTTTTGTCCCTTTTGGTACTTTGTTTTTTTCCTCTCTCTGTATAATGCTACAGGATGCAGTCAATCTAAATATAAGAAGTTAAAAACTAATGTCTTATCTATATTATTACTCCACTTGCTCATTACGCCCCCCCCCCCCCCTATCCCTTCCGCTCTCTCCCCTCATCCCTACCGCTCTCTCCTCACCCTCCGCCACATACCACCCTTTCCTTCCTTGTCTTCTTTGTCTTCTTTCTTTCTTTCTCATGTAAGATTAGGTCTAAAATCTCCATTCCTGTTTTAAAGAAAATAACTGTCTTTCTTTCTTTCTTTCTTTCTTTCTTTCTTTCTTTCTTTCTTTCTTTCTTTCTTTCTTTCTTTCTTTCTTTCTTTCTTTCTTTCTTTCTTTCTTTCTTTCTCATATAAGATTAGGTCTAAAATCTCCATTCCTGTTTTAAACAAATAACTGTCTTTCTTTCTTTCTTTCTCATATAAAATTAGGTCTAAAATCTCCATTCCTGTTGTAAACAAAATAACTTCATTCTTACGTTCTTTCTTTCTTTCTTTCTTTCTTTCTTTCTTTCTTTCTTTCTTTCTTTCTTTCTTTCTTTCTTTCTTTCTATCTGTCTTTCTTTCTCATATAAGATTAGGTCTAACATCTCCATTCCTGTTGTAAACAAAATAACTTCTTTCTTTCTTTCTTTCTTTCTTTCTTTCTTTCTTTCTTTCTTTCTTTCTTTCTTTCTTTCTTTCTTTCTTTCTTTCTTTCTCCACCTCCCCTCTCCCCCGCTCCCACTACCCAACAGGTTAGGCCTATTAGTTTTGTTTAGGGTTTATATCCTGCTGCATTCCAAAAAGGCTGGGAGTGAGCGTTCTATGTCATAAATCAGTGGACTACATATGGCCTATATAAGTTAATTTTTATAGCGCAAAACCCAACTTAAAGCTCTGAGCGCTCGCACGCATACACACAGGCACACACTCGCAAGGATAAATATCTAACATTATGAGATTAAACATTATGATATAACACGGTTAAACATCGTAGAAATAATACAAACATCACATGCACATCTAACAAGGAAAAATATTTAAACAATACGGTACAACTTTATGAGATAAAAACACGTTAAACATCGTATAAAATAATAAGAAACCTCACATCTAACTTTTGAAACTTTTGAAGCTTTTTTTTTTAATTAGGGATAAAGATTTTAGACTAATAAGAAGTCTAATCTTCCAATCTGTCCCTTAACAAATTAACATAGTAAATAACCTTTAACTTGGAAATCATAGAAATCACACACACATGCACTCACACACATGCACACACAAGCACACCAACATCTTCATCATTATCTTTAAACAATCTAAGAATAACATCTAAGTATAAACATGCATGTTTAAAGAGAGACACACATACACACACACACACACGCACGCGCGCACCTACACACACACACAAACACACACACACACAAACACACGAAGGAGGACATCAGCATTAAGAATGAATAATGAAGAAATGATAAAAATAGCTCCAAGTACCACGGGGAAAAGAAGTAATATGACAATAATAGAAACAATATACAAAAGCCCTACATACGCCGTCATAAGCATATCTTTTAAACCAGAGTAGCATTTAACTAAAACTATTTAAAAATCATACATTGCATGCCCACTCCAATAAACAATAAGAAGACGTGTACAGGCAGTAAATCTTTTAAACCAAGAACACTACTCAAAAGACACTGATGGAACTCACTCACTCACTCACTCACACACACGCACACACACCCACACACACACACGCGCACACCCAAACGCACGCGAGCGCTATATATATATCTATAGATATATAGATAGATAGATACTAAGATCGCCATAATTATCTAGATAATAATTATTGCCTGAAGAGTTTCGTTGCTGTTGTTGCTATGGTTGTTGTTGTTGTTGTTCTTCCTCTTCTTGTCCATCCTCCCACCCCTCACAACACCCCTCACCCCCACATCCCCAGCCACCCTTTGCTGTACCTTCTCACGCCAAATTGACATGGCGAATCAACAACACTAACCATCAATTATGATAAAGGCATCTCCGTTGCTAGCTTAGTTGTGTGTCCCCCTTCCTCCCATCTTCTTTCTCTTCATCCCTCCGTTTCACCCCCCCCCCTCTCTCTCCGCTACAAGCCCAACCTTCTCTCCACCAGTGTAACCTCCAACTAACACCACATACCTATTATTACACAAGATAGCAAGCCTCTCAAATGTACTTTCACACACACACACGCACACACACACACACACACACATTCTTGTATAGGTCACAAATGGGGTAATTTTAGAATGTAGGAGTCGGAAAGCACTTTTTTGACGGAAAAAACGCAAATTTTTTCTAGAAATGGAAGAATCTAAGTCAAAATTGGCTCTTTACGTCTAAAAAGTTGACCTAGTTCGTCTCCTATAGGCGACGACATAGGTCGAGTTTTGCTTCAAACTTTTCCGAAAATTCACTGTATTTTCTCCGTCCCGGTGTAGCAGGCCAGATTATACCCCGCCTCAAGTATACCCAGGGTATAAACTGGCCTAGCCCAGACTATGCCCCCGTATAAACTGGCCTAGCCCAGACAATACCCCTGGGTATTATCTGGCCTAGGCTCGTTTAACCCTCTCCTGCCCATTATACCCCCCCCCCACTACTTATCCTTCACGTTACTCTTCAATTTATGTGTTGTAATTGTTCTGATGCACTCAGATAGATAGACAGACAGACAGACGGATAGATAGATAGATAGATAGATAGATAGATAGATAGATAGATAGATAGATAGATAGATAGATAGATAGATAGATAGATAGATAGATAGATAGATAGATAGTTAGGGTTAGAGTTAGTTTTTTTTAGTTGTTTTTTTTTTTGTTGTTTTTTTTACAGGCAAGATAAAGGCTGTTAGCTGAGTTAACTCAGCTTTTTTTTCTTTTTTTTTTTTACACGCAAGCAAAAGGCTGTTACCTGAGAGTTGGTCACGCAAACGGTCATGTACAACAAACCCATGAGTGAAATCTCTTTAGGTGGGGGTATATTCCGGGCGTGAGGGGTATGATCTGGCCTAGGCCAAACGGTCATGTACAACAAACCCATGAGTGAAATCTCTTTAGGTGGGGGTATATTCCGGGCGCGAGGGGTATGATCTGGCCTAGGCTGATCTATACCCAGGGGGTTAAACCCGCCTAGGCTACATTATACCCAGGGTATAAAGTAGCCAGGGGTATATTCCGGCCTGTTACACCGGATAGTGTACTCCTCTGTACTTAAAACACTCTCATGCACTACAACTGCACTCCTATGCACTAATAGAGCACTCCGTCATACATAGCGACAAATGGGGAACGGGAGACAAATGGGTGAAGACGAAATTACCCCATTTGGTGCGAGAAAAGGTAAATTTCCTTCCCCATTCGTGCTACTTCACACGTTCACACGCACACACACACACACACACGCACACACACACACACATAGTTCATACAATATGTTTTAAAGTGATAATAATTGTAGTGGGCTTACGTTGTGAAGCGTGCATGCGATCCTGTAGAAATGCTTTGTTTAGTTGTAGACACCGAATATCGGTGATAGGTCTATAGAATTTTCTTTTTGTGTATGGCAGCAGTAATTTGTTTATCTTTTGAACCTGAAAAACGCACATATTATTTTTAGGACAATCATTCAAAAACCAACCAAAGAAATAAACAGACCTAAATCGACCAGTCTAGAATCTCTGACAAGAACCATATTTGTTTTTGATGTCTTCTTTTTTTCACAGTGATGCAACGACAAATAATAATAATAATAATAATAATAATAATAATAATAATAATAATAATAATAATAATAATAATAATAATAATAATAATAATAATAATAATTTTAAAATTCAGCACGTGAGTGATCATTTGCATCAACTCGCCTTGTTTACAACAACGCAGCCCTCCCGTCTCGCGAAACTCCTTAAAGTGAGTTTGATGCCATTCCCCCCAAAAAAAACGTTTTTACTATAGATAGAAAGATCGTAGAAGAGTTTCTAAAACCGAGTTATTTATGTGAAAACTCTCCAATGAGCACATAAATAACAGCAGCTCGTGTTTTAAAAGAAGGTATTAGGTGATGAATATGAAGGGAGCCCAATATAGGCATAACCGTAGACAATCGGCATTGTCTATGCTGCCCTACTTAAGCCAAAGCGACGCATTGAAGCTTATGCAGTAGGTGTATATGTACTCTGCAATAATGTTACCTGTGTTTAATTGTATGCCCTTGTCGTGCTGTTACAAGGCCAAGGTCGACTCAGCCCCGATGAATCTAGTGTAACTCGAATTCATTATCCATGCAGCCCGTTCATTCAGTAACAAGGCAGGAGGCGTGGTAATGAAAGTTTTCCAACTTTATTCAGCAAACACCATCAACAACTGCATACAAAATGTCTGTCCGAAAAAAAAACCAAACAACTTTCGACAAGCAGACAACACTGCTTGTATAGTCTATCAGCAATGTAGAACAATGCAGAAAGTTCCAGAATGACGCAAACAACAACCAATCAAAATAAAAATCGTCACCGGAGTTACGCACTGCCTTACGTCATAGAACGTTCTACATACATCGAGAAAGTCATCCTCCGTTTCTAAATAGGTATCAAATCTTCGATTAATAAACAAACATTACGTAGGACCCATCTAGCAACGGTAAGGTCAAAGTAAACTAAGTGCTATAGTTGCAGGCCTTGTTCTAAACACAACATTCATATTTATAGCACGCGTCTCAATTGTAACAAATGCTAAAAATGGCGAATTCCAAGGAAGCTGCATATAACAGACTCTCTTTTGGAACGGTCGGAAACGACGTTTAGATTCGAATTTTGCAAAAAAAGAACTATCAGACACAAACACAATGATGAATAGTCTATATGAGCAATTGTTCATCTCTTATAAAGCGACATAAGGTGGCCATTTTATAAGATGTAATTTTTGTTTACAAATTTCATCTAGTGATCAGACTCACTTTAAGTATTGCGTCCATTACCGTCACGTGGAAGAGACAAATGAACTAGCCTTTATTTGGCGACATCAGACATTGTTTTCCTCATTGTCGGCATTCATCGTTTATCTCTTCCTTCCGCTTAATTCTTGATATAGACTGGACACAGGATTTGGTGGGTGCTACAAACATATATATATATATATATATATATATATATATATATATATATATATATATATATATATATATATATATATATATATATATATATATATATATATATATATATATATATATATATATATATATATATAAAGTAAAAATGGTGTATTTGGGTTCAATTATTTTCGAAATAAGGCAAAAATCGTGTTTTGAACACACATACAAAAAGTGAAATTCGAAACGACGGACCGACAGACTGACTGACAACCCGACTTCTACTGAAGGATGGCCCATAATTTGACGTACCTGTATACTGAAACCCAGAAAAATCGCTTTAGCCAGGATGTTTTGTTTTAAAAAAAAAAAAGATATGGAGCAAGCCGTGTTTAGCTACAAAATGTCTTCAGTGACCCTGGCCTTTACGGTAGATCAAATATGATGATACGCAGTGGTGAAATGTTCCTATCAAGTTTGGTCAAAATCCATTCAGTACGTTCTTGAGAATTGGATTCCAAAGGAACGACGGACCGACCGAGGGACAGACCGACCTATTGCACGTTCTAATCTCCCTCCTCCTCCTCTTCCTCTACCCACCGTTCCACTCCCACTCTCCCACTATTGTTGAATATATCCAGATAAGTCTTGTCATTAAAAAAATTAATCCAAAAATAATAACACGAACACAAAAAAGCACCCAACTGATATGTATCACCTACTAGAGCTACTGTGCGGAGGCAGCAGGTGTTATTGATGACAATCATTAGTTGAAAGTGATATTCCTCTTTGTTAATGCTGAAAAATTATCTTCGTGATGTTATGAGGCTGTCATAAAACACAACTGGACGAAAAGTCAAAATATATAACAAGATGGCAAGCCATTCAAATGTATTTATTCTTAATGTTATCTTCCATTTATGTGGTGTGAGTGTGTGTTTGTGTGTGTGTGTGTGTGCGCGTGTGTGTGTGTGGGTGTGCGTGTGTGTGTGTCTCTCTCTGTTTCTGTATTCCTCTCTGACTCTCTGTCTCTGTCTCTCTCTCGCTCTTTCTCTCTCTCTCTCTCTCTCTCTCTCTCTCTCTCTCTCTCTTTTTCTCACTCTGTCTCTCTTTCTTTCGGTCTCTGTCTCTCTGTCTCTGTCTCTCATTTATTCCCGGAGCACTTTATTCCGTGAAGAAAACAAAAGTTAGATCATAAATAAAATATATAGATATATAGTTATTTACCGCACCTTGTTGTTTCACCATGCAGAACCGGACGGAAACACCGAAGTTCCGGCATAGGGGCGCGACACCACAACGACCCTTTCTTTTCACTGTTACCTCTGCGTGTGTCTAATTTGCCTACCTGTACTCTGTATAATTACCTGAGTGCCGGATGAAAGCATATATAATACAGGTCTAGTATGTTCACGCATGCAGTCCCATTGCACAGCAGTTGTTATCTGAACTATCTGTAAACAAAACATGATCACACTCGGCTCAGCCAATTTGTATAGGCCTACAGAGCAAAACGTGTTTAGAAAATAGTGGAGTACTTTGACCTTGACTTTGGAGAAAGTACAAAATAAGAACGATCTAACATGTTTAGCAGTATAGTTCATGTACATGTATTTGCAAAGTTTAAAAAAGAGAAAAAAGAATTTGGGTTCAGTTATTCTTGACTATGGAGAGTGCATACAGTACTCCTCTTTTAACGTCACTACCGTTTAAGGTCACAACGCGGATAAGATCAATCAGGTTGTTGGTCCCGGCCAAACACCTTCTTTGTACCATTTAGAATTCCTCGCTTAGCGTCACCTCGCATAAGGGAAAACCTCGGATAACGTCACCCCCTTTTTGGTTCCCAAATGGAGGAGACTACTGCTTAAGAGAAATTGATGTCACAGATGACATCATTTATGAGGTCACTTCCTGTTTTGAGATGTTATATATTCCTTATGATGTCATTTCCTGTTCACATAGCTGGGAGGCTGTTTGCTTTGCTTTGCTTATATAAATTAACGTCCCGGGACACAATGCGTATAGGGGACAAGCTGGTAGTTTTTGAATTCATGTTGGATGGAATTTTTGTGACCGAGTTTCACCTAACCTTTATCATAATAATACTGAAAAAAAAAGGAGTGGTGGTGGTGGTGGGGGAGTGGGGTGATTGCATCTGTAAAAAAAAATAGCAGTACGTCAGCCATGAAAAAAAAATGTTGGTCAAATTTTGTGATCCAATGTTCATTATTATTATTATTATTATTATTATTATTATTATTATTATTATTATTATTATTATTATTATTATTATTATTATTATTATTATTATTATTATTATCTTTTTTGTTTTAGTTTTTGTTTTTGTTTGTTTGTTCGTTTTTGTTTTCAGTGAGTCATATCGAGAAGATTTTGCACAATGGCAAAAGCGGGACGTATTGCCACAGTGGACCTTACCCTGAATTGACATCATTCACTAGCGATAAAGCATGTGCCATAGCGTAGACAAAGTGAACAATTCGTTAAACTTGTGTAAGGTTTTCTGCAAATACACCCAGTAACTGTCTTGGTGCATACTTTTTATTTTTTATTCTCATTTGCGTGCATGCGCGTCAATGTGTGTTTGTGTGTGTGAGAGAGTGTGTGTATGTGTATGTATGCTTGCATACGTTCGTTTGAGTGTTTGAGTGTGTGCTTATGCATCATACACACGCACAAAAAATACATATACACTAATGCATACATGCATACGCGCGCACCAACGTGCACACATGTACACACACACACACGCACCCACACACACACACACACACTGTCACACGACACAAAAATTTAGCACCTTGTATAAGATCAAGTTTGTTACTGGTAGTTGATCTTATCAGAGGACTGTTTAGGGTGCCCCTCGGATAAGATCAAACAAAAATTTGGTCCCGTGGGGGGGTCACCTTAAGAGAGGAGTACTGTAGTGCAGAGAAGACCAAAATGATGACCAACAACATCAATGGCATCAACACGGACATCAAAGTCCAAGACCAATCCCTCAACACAGTGCATTGCTTCAAATATTTAGGAGTCGTTGTATGAGACAATGGGTCCCGACAGGAAGTCCTCTCCAGGATCGCACAAACAACTGCTGCCCTGGCGAGGTTGAAGCCAATTTGGAAAAACAGGACCATCAGTTTACATTCCAAGGTAAGACTGCTGCGCTCCCTTGTCATCTCCATCTTCCTATATGCTTGCGAGACATGGACCCTCACAGCAGATCTACAACGAAGAATACAAAGCATGGAGATGAGGTGCTACAGAAGACTTCTGGGCATTTCCTATACCCAACACATCACCAACAACGAAGTCCGAAGACCATCACACAAGCCAGTGGACAACACGACGACATGCTCACAGTGGTGAAGAAACAGAAACCCCGATGGTATGTCCTCGTCACCAGATCATCAGGTCTTGCAAAGACCATCCTGCAAGGCACAGTGCAAGGAGGTAGAAGAAGTGGGAGACCAAAAAAGAGGTGGGAAGACAACATTCCAGAATGGACTGGTTTGACACTGAGCGAAACAATCAGGGTTGCTGAGGACAGGGAAAGATGGAGTATGCTGTGCGGGTTAAACGATCATCGGTGGTGCCCCTACGACCTCCGAGTTACGGGATAGGATAGGGTATGATAGGATAGGATGGGATAGGATCGGATAGGATAGGATAAGATAATAAGATAAGATAAGACAACTTTATTATCTTTTACAAGAAATTACATTGTGGTGTACAATTACAATCAACAAGGAATAAACATCACAATAATAATAACAACAATCATAATGACAATGAGGATAAAAATGCACAGTCACACATGAATATAATTACACTTATGCATGCTAACATTAAACGACAGCAAATGTGAAATGAGATTATTTTGGGCAAACAAAACACACACACACACACACACACACACACACCCACACACATACACACACACACACACATGTCATTTATTAAGTAATGAGACAGCCTTTGGAATAAAGGATATTCTTGACATAGAGTTTAAAAAAAGCGTTTTGAGCAACAACAAAGAAGTGAAATTGGGACCGACTGACCTGTAACCGGACAGATACTCAAGGATGACCCTTGAATTGTTGAATTGGAGTAGCAGTCACATTATTAGAGGCAGGACTTAACATCCACAAGGACAAGACTAAGATCCTGAAGATCAACTCACCTAGTGCCAAACCAGTCACCCTGAATGGAAGTCCTCTGGAAGAAGCGCAGTCATTCACCTCTCTGGGTAGCATCGTCGATCCTCAGGGCGGCACAGACGCGCATGTCAGGGTGAGGATCGGCAAGCTAGACCTCCAGAGAGCTGTCCTTGACTACCAAGATCCGATTGTTCAACGCCAGTGTGAAGTCGGTCTTACTGTATGGAGCAGAGACATTGAGGAAACCAAGACCACCATCAGGAAAGTCCAGATCTTCATCAACAGTAGCCTCGGAAGGATTCTCCAGATCCGCTCGCCCGACAGTATCAGCAACGCTGTGACATCGTTAAAGTTCTAAGTATCTTATTTGGACTGGGAGCGACCGGGAGCATTTTGATTGGTCGACGCTTTACAAAATTCGACGCATGCGCACAGTGCTATCGTAGTCTTAGTAAGGATTAGGGTTAGGATTAGGTTTAGAGTTAGGGTTAGGGTTTAAGGTTAGGGTTACAACGCCTAAGAACATAGTGAAAAGGCCGGTCCGACTTGGGCTGGCGCATACGCAAAGACGCTCGGCCAAAATAATTTACTCGGAACTTTGACGATGTTACAACGCCAATCTTAGGGAAAGGACCCGCCAACTTCCTGCTGAAGAAGAAATCAGGAAGAGGAGGTGGGGCTATATAGAGCATACCCTACGATAACCAGCAACTAACATTTCCAGGCAGGCGCTGAAGAAGAATTGTTTGAAGAAAAATTTGGTTGTACTGATTCTTTAGGTTTTGTTACTAATGATTGTTGTGTTATAGGTTCTTCTTTTGACTGTTCTTTGTTTAATATATTTGCTTTTGTTTGACTGCTTCCCCAGGGAAGGCGGAAGAGCCGTCCAAGAAACACCCGTTGGTGCGACCTTGAGGCCGACACCACCAAGATGGATTACGCCTGGAGTCAGCTAGAAAGAATGGCCCGGGACATAGGACTCCGGAGAGGCTGTTGCTGGCGGCACCAAACCTCTGGAATTCCCTTCCAATGGACCTGAAGCAAAGCTTCTGCTTTGAAAACTTTAAAAAGGGGCTAATAACTCACATGTTTTAGTAGCTCTCCATTTTCTTCTCCATCATCCACCCCCCATCCCCGATGGCTGGGGCACTCAATGAATGCATTGAGCATGACCCTGTGACATGGACTTCTGCGCACTAGAAGTATACATCGCCATTATTATTATTATTATTATTATTATTATTATTATTATTATTATTATTATTATTATTATTATTATTATTATTATTATTATTATTATTATTATTATCATCATCATCATCATTATCATCATCATCATCATCATCATCATCATCATCATCATCATCATCATCATCATCATCATCATCATCGTCATCATCATCATCATCATCATCATCATCATCATCATCATCATCAGCAGCAGCATCTAACGCACTAGGTAGCAGAATGGTAAGATGCTGGTCTGGCATTTTGCATTGTATGAGAACAGCAGCTGAATGGTTTGGGGACTGCATGGAGATTGTTTTCTGCTTCTCACGGGCGTTGACTTTTCGGTAATGATTCTTTAATTGGTGGTTCACTTTTCCTCCCTGCGTAGCTAGCAGCGGCACCGTTAAAAAAAAAAGAAAGAACATCCGGTTATTCCGTCAAAAAGGCGCTCGTTTAATGGCGGCTTGAACAATACTCACTCACATGTAACCGGGTCTCTCCACTCATGCAAAGGACATATGCTAGCCCTGGCGAGCATTCAGCTATGCAGTGTTTAAGCCCCATTGTAATAGTAATAATACTAATACTAATTCACACTTTTCTGCTATCCTATGCACCAACGGGAATCCCCTCAATGAAACATACTTCCGGGTTTTTTTCTCCGCGTGTTTTAGTGAGTTATTTCCAAATATTCAAGAATAATAACATGTGTCACTGGCCACCAGTATCGTACCCTCACATATTTTTATTTTTTTTGCTGCAGTTTATTATCCCTTTCTATCGCCAGTGGCGCGCCTAAACCCTACCTACCTAACATTATTTGTGAATTTTTGAAAAATATTCGGAAAAACATAACGCCCAGATGCTGGCTCGAACCCACACCTGTCAGGCGCCATAGGTTTATGGCTTGTGAACAAGGCAAGTTAGTCCCGCCTTAGCCCACTTGGCCACAACGCTCGCATAACATAGTCAGTTACTTCGTGTTTTGTGAAGGTTGCGACGGCGAAGCTATGGAAAACTACAAGAGTCTTCAGGTCTTGTTTCACTTTCTGTCGATGATCGACGCACCTCCGAAATCGCCACAAATACAGGCCTCTACGATTGTTTTTTGCATCCTTTCACTGAGCATGTACTTCCTCCACCGTTTTTATACTTATCCCACTCGTTTTCTGGCTCTAACAATCGTCGTTTTCGGCACTTTGCCATATTTAAACGTCACGCATCAAGCTTTGATAAAAGCAAACAAGCTAGACCGGAACTTGGTTTCATGCTAACCTCGTTTTAATTTATAATGGCGATACCCACGAGTTTTTATGAGAGGTGCCGGAAAGTTGTGAATACTACTACTACTACTACTACTACTACTACTACTACTACTACTACTACTACTACTACTACTACTACTACTACTAACAACAACAACAACAACAATAATAATAATAATAATAATATTAATAACAACAACACCAACAACAACAACAACAACAATAATAATAATAATAATAATAATAATAATAATAATAATAATAATAATAATAATAATAATAATAATAATAATAATAATAATAATAACATGTAAAGATCTACGCCTTTCCCTCAGGTAAAGCTCAAAGTGCGGTTATAACAACAATCGATACTCTAAGAAAAAAATCTGTTAAAAAATATTCTTTAAAAATATCACACAATGTAGAATTAAAACATAGTTACACATACACACTCCCACCGTGGGGGTGCCGGGGATTTCAGTATAAATAGTATCCCCACTTTCTGGAAATTTAGTGCTTTAAATTTCCACTGTCGCTGTCTTTCTCCTTTGTTCTTTCTCATTCCTACTCTGTTCTATCAATCTGCTATACTATCTTCTTCTTCGCTAGACCAATCACCTACCTTTTTTCTTGAAAACGCTCCCTGGACAAAACTTCTCATTTGTGTGGATCAGTGTGTGGATCAGCTTGGGAATATTGGATGCTTTCTGCCAAATGGTCACTGGGCCTTCCTATGATGTTATTATTTGGTAATGTAGGTATTTTATATGTACGTGTTTTGTTATTATTTTATAATGATGTTTATATTCAATTTTGTTTTTGTAAACGGGAGTTCGATAAATTAGAGTATAGCCTCAGCGTTCCCTACGCGGGATGTCTTTATTGTAAAGTGACCGGCTGGTGGAGTGCCTTCAGTGTTACCACTAGGGTTGTTTCGGCAGATCTTTAATGCGGATCAGGGGCGAGTCCTCTTTCAGCGAAGTTGTGGTCTTGATTTTGTGGTCCTGATTCGGCTTTTTGCAGTTCGCTGGACCCTGTAAACAATGAATAACTAATTCATACACACACTCACGCACATACACAAACGCACACAAACAGACACACACACGCACACGCACATACAGAAACACGCACGCACACACACTCACATACACGCACAAACACATAGACACACACAAACACCACATAAGGGCATCACAACAGTTAAGTAAAACAACACATTACATCCATCCATCCATCCATACGTGCATCCATACATACATACATACATTCATGCATACATACATGACTACATGACTACATGCATACATACATACATACATACATACATAGTTGATTCAGGACCTCCAGTAAATTTGCTGGCATCGCTCCTCACAGAGTTTTAGGTTAATAGTTGAAATAAAGTCAAATTTTCTCTAATTAAAGAGGAAAGACAAAAAATTCGCTTCTCTGTATTTTTGTTCACATATCCATATATATAGGTGTGTTCCATTTAACATTGATGATTTCTTCCTGAAGAAGCTTATTGCGAACATTTGAAAAGTAAAGGGCATAAAAAATACAGCTGGAGTTTTTTGTCTTTCCTCTTTAATTAGAGAAAATGTGACTTTATTTCAACTACATACATACACATATACATACATACATATTTATTAAAATACAATACAATAACATCCAAAGCACAATAAAATCATCAATCTCAATTAAGGTAGGCTATTTGTATAGTGGTATTGTTTGGTTTGGGTGCGGCGACAATCGATACAGTAGAACTTTTGTCCGTTAAAGCAATCGCACGCCCACCCAAGCAGCCACAGTAAAGAAAGCACTCGTCATGCAACACAGTACACATGCAGCGTATCTGAAGCCTGCTGAGGAAACATACACCCTACACTTAATCCGACGTATAGCTCAACAGGCTCAGACACTCTGTGTGGCAATTCTTAGTGAGGCCCACTTGTAAGTTTTGCCATGGGTTTTTGTTTACAGGTCGCAACAAAAACTGGCAGTGAGCGCTCTCAGTAGTATGAACCCGAATATATTTAACAACAACAACAACAACAACAACAGCAACCACCACCACAACAACAACAACAACAACTACTACTACTCCTGCTACTATTACTACTATTAATACAGGATGCTGTCACGCGCTTTTTCTGCAGTGGATCTCAAAGTGCGGCGTTGTGAAGAGATTGAACTTTAGATTTGACTGTATGCAATATCATTATTGTATGGAGGGAGGACACTGCATACTATACCATTATTGAAGGGAGGGAGGACATGGAGGACACTGCATGCTATACCATTATTGAAGGAGGAAGGACACTGCATCCTATACCCTTACTGAAGGGAGGGAAGACACTGCATCCTATATCTTTATTGAATGGAGGAAGGACACTGCATCCTATACAATTATTGAATGGAGGAAGGACACTGCATCCTATACCCTTACTGAAGGGAGGGAAGACACTGCATCCTATATCTTTATTGAATGGAGGAAGGACACTGCATCCTATACAATTATTGAATGGAGGAAGGACACTGCATCCTATGCCAATATTGAAGGGAAGGAGGTCACTACGTCCAGTACAATTATTTTGAAGGGAGGCGGAAACCGGAATATCCGGAGAAAAGGTCTCGTACTAATTTCGTCCCTTGCGAGGTTCGAAACCGCGACCTTCACATCGACTCCAACATTTGATGTTTATCCCAGACGTAGACCACGTCCCAAAATCTTTATTCACAAAAAAACAGTGACCATTTGGCGTCGTTTACAGAAAAGAAAGAAAGAAAATAAAATAGAACATTGTTCATACAAAAATATTGATAATGTTTATACGGAGGTGACTGTGCTATACCGCCAGACTAGGTCAGAAGTCACGTCGAGGATATATATTATATATGTCGTGCCGAACGTTTTAGCTGTGCAAGGACTGACGACTTGGAAAACAAGAGGATGGTAGTTTAACTATTTCCATTCCCGCCTCCGCTCCCATTTGTTCTTATTGGTTTGGGCAGGGTGATCAATTGAGGGATAGCAGCAACAATCCACCTTTTGTTGTCCACCAGTTTCACTACAATAGCATTTTGTTCTAAACATTGGTGTGGACCTGGGTAAAATAAATGACACGTAAACTAAACAGTCGCAATTGAGTTCAGAACCAAGTTTCGGAAATACACAATAACGACTGTTGTGCTACTCTTTGTAGACAACTTTTGGCTGAGTGGAAGTATGTGGAAATTTAAACAACAACAACAACAACAACAACACAACAACAACAACAACAACAACAACAAAAGAATCAGTAAAGGAATTACACAACATTTTTTAGTTTACTTTTTGTTTCGTTTAGCAATTGGAGGTTTCTTTTAGGCCTCGTGGCGCAGTGGATAAGTCGCCGGTTTCCTATGCCGAAGGTCGCGGGTTCGATTCCCGCAAGGGGCGATCGTATGTGACTTAGGTACGAGACTATTGAGGTCACCCAGGGTTTTCTCCGGGCACTCCGGTTTCCTCCCTCCCTTCAATAATGGTACAGGACGCAGTCAATATAGAAATTTCAAAAATAAAAATTCGATTTTCTTTCCGTCTTCCAATAGCGATCTCCCTTCCTTTACACTGTCAAGTGAAAACACGCTAGCACAATTAAAGACAATAAAAGTACAATACATTTAATAATCATTGAAGCTGAACTATACATTTGTTTTGGATGCCAAGAACGTTCTTAAATGGGCTGCACTTTTTTGTTGCAAATTTTATGTTGACCGGATTAGCATATCCATATCCTATTTGCATAGAAATATTTTCGGATACTTTCCAGTCAAAATGAATACAGAATAAATGAAAAATATAAACAAGATAGCCTGCGACAGAGTAGTCAGCAAAAGCAAGAGATACACAAAAAGACAGCTTTATACCGATGAGACTAAATACGGATAATTTCATGCTTGGTTAGTAAAAACTAGGTTCACCCCGCCTCCATCCCCACCCACCCTCACACAGATACACGTGCAACAGAATCAACAAAATCTCACAAATGCAACACACGAACACACATGAAACATCTTAGTATTTGACCGATTTCGTGTAATGGACACATTTTGTTTATTTTATTTGAATCACATTTATATAGCGCTCTCTCCAGCTCAAGAGCGGCTCGAGGCGATGGCCGATACAGGGTCTAACTCAAGCTGCCCGAGGCGCGCCCACTGTTTCGTCATTCCTTGTAAGAGTCCAAGGTAAGGCTGCTGCTCTCCCTTGTCATCTCCATCTTCCTATACGCTTGCGAAACATGGACACTCACAGCAGATCTACAACGAAGAATACAAAGCATGGAGATGAGCTGCTACAGAAGACTTCAGGGCATTTCCTATGCCCAGCACATCACCAACGACGAAGTCCGACAGACCATCACACAAGCCATTGGACAACACGATGACATGCTCACAGTGGTGAAGAAACGGAAACTCCGAATGGTATTGGCACTTCACCAGAGCATCAGGCCTTGCAAAGACCCACCTACAAGGCACGGTGCAAGGAGGTAGAAGAAGAGGTAGACAGAAAAAGAGATAAGAGGACAACATTCGAGAATGGACTGGCTTGACACTGAACGAAGCCATGAGGGATGCTGAGAAATGAGAACGATGGAGTATGCTGGTTAAACGACCATCTGTGGTGCCCCAACGATCTTTGAGTTACGAGATAGGATAGGAAGGCTAGGATGTAAGAGTCCATAGCCGATTCCCGTGTATTCATTCGGCTGCCGATTTCGTGAAATCAGGTGCCGATGACGTGTATTCAGCAACTTTTGAGCCACTGCACACACTTTCCACTGGCAGCGGTTGTTTGCTCATTCTGCGTATTCGGCAAATGCGCTGCCGATTACGTGTATTCGGCAATTAGGTTAATTCGGCACGACGAACATATATACACCCGACTAATGTACATTGTCACGGAGGTGTGGTGCTATAGGGCTTGTCAGGGCCGCCTGACTAAAGGTAACCACTGGGTACTATCACACTGAACCCGGATTCACCACCCTTACCCCCTCCCTCCACCCTCCAATGTACTCTCCACTCCCTCCACGCACCCACAAACTCTGTTTTTACATTTTTGAACTTGAAAAAAAAAAGTTGCACTGCACGACCTTTGAATTGGTTTTAAACATTTATTCATTGATGCGGATCACTGCTTTCAAACAATAATTGATTGTTGTTTTCAAAGGTACCCCCCAAAAGTGAAATGTATGCGCAGGACAAAAATATTCCTACAATTTCTTATCCTCGTTCGGTTCAATGTATAACTGCGAGCTATTAGGTTTCTTTCTGAGGAGGTCCAAAGCTATTTTTAGTTCAGTGATGTCATTGTCTCATTGAAGCGAGTGATTGAAAGCTATTAAATAACTAGACTGAACAGTCAAGCAAGTGCAAAGAAGCGTTGTTTTTGTTTTAAACGTATTTATTTCTTAAAAGCATGTTGGCCACGCTTCGATGAGTTTTTGTTTTGTTTTGAGTGTGTCTATACAATTTTCGTAACTTCTCTCATAGATATCATAGATAACAAACTCAGTTGGCATTCACAAATTGAACATCTTTGTAAAACTCTCTCAACAAAATTATTTATGTTGTCTAAGCTTCAATCTATCATAACTGCAAATGCTAAAAAACTTTTTTATAATGCTCATATCAAACCTCACATTGATTATGCATCAACAATATGGGACGGCTGCAGTGAAGCCTTGTTCAAAAAAATTAATTCTATTCACCGCAGAGCTGCAAAATTAGTTATCCCCAACGTTTCCATCACAACTGATTCAAAATTAAGAAATAGTTGGCATGCTCCCCCTTAACAAACACATAAATTACAATAAAGCCGTTTTAATGTATAAAATAATTAACAATAGAGCTCCTGATTATTTGAAAGCACTTTTTAGCAAGTCATCATCTCGTTATTCATCTTCACGACATAATTTAACATTTCCAAGACCACGCTTAGACATATTTAAAACATCTCTGTCCTATTCTGGTCCAAGCGTGTGGAATTCTCTACCAGAAAAGGTCAAGAAAAGAAAATCATTACCATCTTTTAAAACAAGGCTCCATAAAAAAATATTTAAGCTCCCTTTGCTCTTAATATTTAAGATGATTGTACACCTTTTTGTTCTTCCATACCCTGCCACAATTTAAGTTACTAAGAAGGTGTGAATTTACATTTGTGTGTGTGTGTGTGTGTGTGTGTGTGCGTGTGTGTGCTTGTGCTTGTGTGTGCGGAGGGAGGAGGAGATGGATGGGGAGGGGAAGAAGGGTGGCAGTATGTGTATTAAAATGCATTAATTTGCTTTTTGATTTGTTACCGTAGTTAAGGAATATGTTTGTTTCAAATTATTTTATGTTAATTATTTTGTTTGTTTTGCGTTGTTTATTAAGGACTAGCTGTAAGACAGGTCCAAAGGACCTAATGCTATTATCCTATTAAAGATTTCGACTTCGACTTCGACTTCTCAACTTTGACGAGAAACCTTTTTCCGGAACACGGAGTCATTATTCAATTTCTACAGTAATAATAATAATAATAATAATAATAATAATAATAATAATAATAATAATAATAATAATAATAATAATAATAATAATAGGACTAAGACTAAGAATAAGAATAATGGTAACTTACTAAAGAATTCCAAACTAGTAGTCTTCTGTAGGCGCTGGCACACCTGCACACGGGACTACAGGCGGATACTCGCGAGTTAACATATAATATAATATTATGATATCAGCAGTTGCAAACAGTTACACGAGACATAAAATTTTAACAGAAAGCGTGTAAATAGTCAGCAAGTAAATTATGTACATTACTTTACCCTTATTAAAATCAATATCCTCTTTTACTTTAGTGGCTGACAAAAACGGCGATTCATTCTCACTTTTTTTTAAAACGGGAACCCGCTTTCACGACCCCCCATTCCCTCCCTCCCCCTCCTCGACAGCTCCTTTTAACACTCACAATGAGTGTTGCGCCACTGAAGAGAATAAGCTTCCTTCCTATCCTATCCTATCCTATTTCGTAACTCTGAGGTCGTTGGGGCACCACAGCTGATCGTTTAACCAGCATACTCCATCTTTCTCTGTCCTCAGCAACCCTGATGGCTTCGCTCAATGTCAAACCAGTCCATTCTCGAATGTTGTCCTCTCACCTCTTTTTCGGTCTCCCTCTTCTTCTACCTCCTTGCACTGTGCCTTGCAGGATGGTCTTTGTAAGGCCTGATGATCTGGTGGCGTGGCCATACCATCGGAGTTTCCGTTTCTTCACCACTGTGAAGAATAAGCTTCCTATCCTTTCCTATCCCGTAACTCTGAGGTCGTTGGGGCACCACAGATGATCGTTTAACCAGCATACTCCATCTTTCTCTGTCCTCAGCAACCCTGATGGCTTCGTTCAATGTCAAGCCAGTCCATTCTTGAATGTTGTCATCCCACCTATTTTTCGGTTTCTTTTACCTCCTTGCACTGTGCCTTGCAGGATGGTCTTTGCAAGGCCTGATGATCTGGTGACGTGGCCATACCATCGGAGTTTCCGTTTCTTCACCACTGTGAGCAGCTTATCGTGTTTTCCAATGGCTTATGTGATGGTTTGTCGGACTTCGTCGTTTGTGATGTGCTGGGTATAGGAAATACCCAGAAGTCTTCTGTAGCACCTCATCTCAATGCTTTGTATTCTTTGTTGTAGATCTGCTGTGAGGGTCCATGTTTCGCAAGCATATAGGAAGATGGAGATGACAAGGGAGCGCAGCAGCCTTACCTTGGAATGTAGACTGATGGTCCTGTCTTTCCAAATGGACTTCAATCTTGTCAGGGCAGCAGTTGTTTGTGCGATCCTGGAGAGGACTTCCTGTCGGGACGCATTGTCTGATACAATGGCTCCTAAATATTTGAAGCTATGCACTGTGTTGAGGGATTGGCCTTGCACTTTGATGTCCGTGTTGATGCCATTGGTGCTGTTGGTCATCACTTTGGTCTTCTCTGCACTTATTTCCATTCCATAGACTCTGGAGGTGGTGTCAAGCCTCTGTACCAGCTGTTTAAGTTCTTGTTCCTCTCCAGCCAAACCATCAATTTCATCCGCAAAACGAAGGTTGGAGATTGCTCTACCCCATATGCTGACTGTGCCTTCGTGATCTGCAAGGGCATCTGACATGATGCGCTCTAGGAAGATGTTGAAGAGTGTTGGAGAGAGTAGGCATCCTTGGCGCACACCGATTGTTGTTCTGAACCAGTTTCCGATGGCGTTGTTATGGAGGACTGCACTGGTAGCCTTGTCATGCAGGGTTTTTATGACTTCAATATGGTTAGGGCTGATGTTGTACACTCTCATAGTTGTCTACAGAGCTGCATGCCAGACTCGATCAAACATCTTCTTGAAGTCTACGAACACATAGCTATTGTTGGCGCTGTAGGTATTTCTCGCAGATTTTTCTGAAGTTGAAAATCTGTTCAGTGGTACTTCGCCCTGCCCTGAATCCTGTTTGGTAAAGAATAAGCTTAAAACAAAAAAATAAATCTTTCGAAAGTGCGATTAACCTTTGTAAATGAATACAATCCGTAGTTTTGTGCATATTAATAGCAACAACCGTTGGCTTTCTAGCCAACATTCTGGAGCTAAAAATAACAGCTGTACCAAAGCCGTTAAGAGAAAGAACCAGTATAAACAATTGATCGCAAAGTTGTTAGTTTTGGGTTTATAAAATATTCCCCACCCTACTCTGAACACCAAAGGCGCACATTTCCAGCCACGAGGTTCACTTAGAAATAGGGTCAACGGTCCCACGGCTGTACGTTAAAAAAAGGAAAAATAACTCCTTGTCAGAACCAAAATATAACATTCAAACTTGAGCGGTTGGTGTGAGCAACGAAAGCCCACTTTATCATTGCTTAACGTCATAACAATGCCAATTTTAGGGTAAACCCGCTTTCGCCAAATGTAAACACAGCCTTCGTATTGGGGCCTTTTCATGATTCTTATTAAAATTAACATCCTTTCTTAATTTAGTGCCTACGCACCTATACCATAACCCATGCAGGCAACCCATGCAGGCAACCCACGCAGGCAACCCACGCAGGCAGGTACGCGGATGTTTAAAAGGCCCCAAATCGAAGGCTTTGGTTACTTTTGGCAAAAATGGTTTTACCCTAACATTCGTATTGTTAATTCATTAAACAATGATAGAGTGAGCTTTCGTTGCTCAAACCAACCGCTCATGTTGGACTTTCCCATTTCGGACTTTTTCCATTTCGGTTCTGACAGGGACTGATTTCCCCTGTTTTAACGGTACATCGATACCATAGCCGTGTGACCTTTGACCCTATTTCCTATTTCAGAGTGAACCTTTTAAGAATGCGTCTTTGTTGCCAGAGGGAGGTTAAGTCTATTTTATCAACCTTTAACGAAAAACCTTACGAGCCATTTTGTTTACGGGTTCTGTCTCTTACAGGCTTTGGCAGCTGCTATTTTTAGCTCCATAATGTTGGCTGACTAGTCAACGGCTGTTGCTATTAATAGGCACAAAAACTACGGACTTGGTTCATTTAAAAACAAATTAATTTTGAAAAAGGTGTTGTTTCTGTTATAAGTTTTTCTTTCAGCAAGGCAACACTCACTGTCAATGTTAAAAGGATATGTGGAGTGAGCGCGGTCAACGTGGGTCCCTTTCAGCGTGGGCAATCTTATCTTAGGCGGTACGTCTTGGCAATGTGACCGGAGCCAATGATCAAAGCGTCCCCTACTTCTCCCAAGCCCACCCTCTCCCCCTTCCAATGGAAGTGTATTATTTATGAATGTTTTTGTCCATACATTTACCAGCGGATCTTAATCTTTAAAACCATCAAAGCATAACATGTTTAAATGAGTTTGAGGTCCGGATTAAATATGCGAAATAAACAAAAAATCTAATTCACGTTAAGAGTTGACTGTTCGCATACATTTGTGTATCTAATATATAAATGCAAAGGTTGAATATAAATGCCATGGCCAAGCATTCAAAAGATGCTCTGTTATAGTAGTACATGGTCTAATTTAGATTAATTTTTTGAAATTTTGTTTCTTGTTTTGGTGTTTGACTCTTTATTGTCCCTTTTTATTGGAAAGTTCTGGGTCCGTCCCATGGGGAATTTATTTTAATTTTATTTTTATTTAATCGTTCTTATATAGCGCTTTTCCAGCTCAAGAGCTGCTCAAGGCGCTGGCCGATACAGGATCTAACTCAAGCCGCCCGAGACGCCCACCCGCAGCCTTTGGGCGCATGGTCTGACGCCCGGACAACTGAGCACAATCCTGGGCAGCCAGGGATGGGGGAGAAGGACCTAGGTGCATGCTGGGTGTTTTCTTGTCACCGGCACTCACCCGTCTAGGACATGAGCGTCAGGATCTTTAAAGTCCGTTATGATGGAATGTATGCGACACAGACTAGACCTCGGTTTATACTCTCATCCGAAGGAGTAGGAAAACAGGAGTAAAGTGTCTTTCCCAGGGACACAACACAATGGCCCGGCCAGGGCTCGAACCCGGGACCTTCCGATCCGCAAGCCGAAGCACTACCATTAGACCACAGTGCCTCCTATGGGAATGCGTAGTCGCAACCTGTGGCGCGCCCAAACTCAACCTATACCTAATATTAGGTGTCGTTTTTTAATTTTGCTGGGGGGAGCGCAAACGAGTCGAAAGTAAATAATATTCAGAGAAACATAACGCCCCGAGGCAGGATCGATCCCACACCTACCAGGCGTCAATGGTCAGTTAGGATTACACTTATATTGTGACCACCAGTTGTAATTTAACAACCATATCATAACAATATTGTTTTGATTTCTTCTCCTGTTTCAAGAGCTGGCGGGTTAGTTACTGAAAAGGCCCCTATTAGGGCGAAAATGGGTTTAATTTAAAATTGCCATTGGTATTACATTACACAATGATAAAGTGACCTTCCGTTGCTCAAACCAGCCGCTAAAGTTTGAATTTTTGATTTCGGGTCTGACAAGGAGTTATTTACCTTGTTTTAACGGTACAGCCGTTGACCTTTGACCCTATTTGTGAGTGAACCACGCGGCTTCAAGAGTGCGTCTTTGGTGTCTGGAGCAGGGAAGGGTCTATTTTGTCAACCTAAAACGAAAAACCTTACGAGCAACTGTTTTTACGGGTTCTGTCTCTTGCAGGGTTTGGATAGATGCTATTTTTAGCTGCAAAATGTTGGTTAGCTCTTGCTATTAATAGGCTCAAAACCCACGGCATTTATTCTTTTTAAAAAAATTACTATATTTTCCAAAGAGTTTTATTTTGGATGTAAGCTTATTTATTTGCTTTGGGCAACACTCACGGTGAATGTTACAGGGATCTGTGAAGGAGACGTGGTGAAAGCAGTCCGTTTTAATTAAGGATGAGTTTTTACCGGTTTACTGAGATCATGCACCACTGGTAAAATAGCAATCATATCATAATAACGTATTTTCTCTCCTATTTCTTCTCCTGTTCCAGCAGCTGGCGGTTTAGTCCATTATGAATAACATGTATATTGTGACCGCCATTTGTAATTTCACAACCATATCAAAACAATATTGTTTCGATTTCTTCTCCTGTTCTAGGACCTGGTATATCAATGACTTACCACTGGTGCACGAAATGCCCAGGCAAGCTTATTTATTTATTACAAAAATAGAAGGGCAAAAAGCCCATAAGCATGACTCACATGCTTTTTGTAGGGAGCCTATTTATTGTAAGTGAAAATGAGTGCCCGGGATGGATGACGCTTTAAAAGCTAAAACGAAACGGTTGTATTATAGAATGCAAAATTGTTTAAAGCAGCACTCCGACATTTTCAGTTGTTGGTTTAATTGGCACACCAATGTTTCAATGTTATATGTTTATTACAATGACCATCCAACATTTGTCGGTTATTTCTTTAAAGTACCACTCGGACGTTTGAAGTTATACAATTGTCAAGCCAAGGACTAATAGATCTATGTGAAACTCAGTGTAATTACAGGTAAGGAAGAAAGAGCCATCGGGGCTGCTGCAATGATAATCACATACAACTGGAATAGAAAAAAAAAAGTCAGATTAACCAAACAATCCAAACATTTATTTTTTTGCTTTTCGGTCTAATCAACTTCACTAACAAAACAACTACAAACAAAACAAACAATCAAACAAACAAAATCCCATTCCCCGACCTTATTCACTAAGTAAGTATATATCCGTAAGATATCATTACGTTTTTTGCATTTTCCATTAAGGAATCGTCCGAATAAAACTTTTTTCCAGGATTGGTTTAGATATTGTCCTCTTTAAAAAATTGTTACAATTGCCAAAAAATATTCATTTATTTATTTATTTATTTATTCATTTATTTATATATCTATTCGATTATTTATTTTATATTGAGAATCAGATCATACAATCAAGAAAAAAGCAATGTCGTGATAACATCTGAGAAATCGTGTCATAGGTTAGAGGTAAAAGCCTTTTAAGTTTAGACTCCACATATATTTTATGTTTAGAATTTTATGACCTGTTTTTTTTTATTATTACTGCTAGTAAGATTACTGTGGTAAGTTAAAAAAAAACAACACGTCTTTTTCCGCAGTTGATGTCGTTTATTAAACCTTTCTTTTTGCCCCATTTGGGTCACTGTCATACTTTCACTTCATTTTGTTTTAAAAGTCATTTTTCCCCTCATTTACGTCATAGTTTTACGTCATTATTTAAACATCATTTTATTAAGTCTGCTACTTGTGCGTGTTTATTGAAATCCTGGCAGTACTCTGAAACGTCGTTGTGAATGTTGTTTCTCCTGCAGGAATTGATGTTTTATGTCCACTATTAGATGGATGCAATAAAACGTCTGTGACATTTAGTTTACATCCGTAGAGAAAGTTATCTCCCTTGTATTGTGTTCAAGGTGAAAAGCTTTCTCCCGTTTAACTTTCGCCGGACTAAAAATAACTGATGAATTGTGTGGTTTGGGTCCTAAAATTTATTTATTTCATGTTGTTAATGTTTTAAAATTAAATTACTAGCCTACATATCTAGTGTCATAATTTTTTGGCGTCAAATAAAAAAAAATGTAATCAATAAATAACTATAAAATGCATTCATAGTAAGGCGGGAATGGGGATGAGGGGGTAGTGGTGGTGGTGGTGGTGGTGGTGGGGGGAATCATTGACTTTTAATTTATAATCTTCCTTCTTAACGAAGGGACTTAACCAAAATCGAACAAAAGCGATGTTAAGGTGTTAATATGTTAATGATAGCACGGACGCATTAACCAAAAAGAATGGACCCTCTGCACAAATTTTGTGGATCCCCGATAGCGGACGGGTAGCGAGGTAGTAATTCTGCGCTAGCGGGGATCCACAAAATTCTTGCTGAGGGTCCATTTTTCTTGGTTAAAACGCCTGCGATCATACTGTACATTGTGACACATTAAAGTTTGATCTAATTGTGATCTCAGACCAATGGCTACAGATTTTTTTTCTCAATAATAAGGTCAACGAAAATAATTATCAAAGTCGTTTTGGAAAGCATACTGAAGATGTAAATGTTTGTTCGTGCGAATGTCTGTGTTTAAGAAAGGAAAGAGTTCGTGCGTTTGTTTATGCGTGGTTATTGGTGCGTGGCTGTGTGTGTGTGTGTGTGTGTGTGTGTTTGTGTGTAAGTTTTTAAAGGAAAAAAAAGGAAAAAAACACAAAATGAAACTTTTACTTGCACACAATATCTAACTATTCACACACCCACACACCCACCCACCCACACACACACCCACACACACACACACACACATACAAACACGCGCGCGCCAAACAGGCTTGCTTTTATAATAAATTTTATTATTTAAAACATCATATTTATAATACATTTATGAGGCTTTCGTGCGGCATAGAACGACGTATGTCACTGACAAACAAACCTTTAATAAAGCCTCTCCCCCATGTGTATGTCATGTTATCCGACAGAGGCATAAGACTGTCGGTAAAAGTCAGTCACATTTCATCAAACGTTAAAGACTATTTTAATTTTAACAGAAACAATGGATTGAGTCGGATTTCATGACATGGAAAGAAGAACGAAAAAATAGAGCAACAACAAAAATAAATCCCAATTTCAATTTCAGGATCCAAAAAGTAATTCACGGAGTTTGTCAGGGATGTCAAGATTGCAGCAGCAATTCTGTATCAGTGTGTACATAGAACTTGGCATTATGACGCAATTCAATGTGGGACAAACATTTTTGAATACTAGCAATCCATGCCACTAGACCACGGAAGCTCTTACCCGAAATGAATAAACTAGGACAGCTAACATTTAAAAACAGATAAAGATGCAAGCGACATCAATATAAACATTTTTGTCTTTTAAAAGGCCTAAAAAAAAATTCACAGCGTTTGTCAGTGATGTCAAGATTGCAGCAGCAATTCTGTATCAAGTGTACATAGAACATTGCATTATGACGCCATTCAGAGGGGGACAAACATTTTTCCAATACTAGCAATCCCTGCCATGAGACAACCGAAGTTCCCGCTCGAATTGAATAAATATAAAGATAGCTATCATGCGAAAGCAGAAAAATATACTAGCCACACAGCGGCTCTAAACAGCATTCTCGTCCAACGAGGTTTTTGTCTATTAAAAAAACAGGAATCGAACAAAACATCAAATTCGTGTCTTTATTTAATTTTGTAGAAAAGATTTTCTTTACCGAACAATGGACCATCATGTAGAAAGAAAGGAACTATATCTCTCAGTGTCACAGATGAAGATTTCCCAGTCAAAAGTGGACCGCATCACACTGCCTTGTTATAGAATACTTCGATGGTAAGGTGACTGTCTTTCTGAAATACTTTCCCCCAATCTGTATAGGAGGACCACTCGTGGTTGAGAGCAATGTGTGTGTGACAGCTGTTTCTACCTTTGAAGGTCATCACCAGACACACGTTGGGTCGCTCTGCTCTTATATATAGTAGAGAAAAGTATTCCAGTATTCCGTCCCCTATACGCTTATGTGTCCGGGGACGTTAATCTATATAACTAACTAACTCCAGAAAGACAATCACCTTACCATCAAAGTATAAGACTTGGATACTGTCAACAAGAAAAACTACTCCATTGGGAATAGAGTTAAAGTTCCATTGTTCTACATTATTTACTTTATTCTTACATTTCAGATTTCTAAAAGAAACGTTGAGAGTCCCATTTGGGCTGTTTCTATTGGAACTTTTGTAACTCGTAGAAACACAGTGAAAACGCGATATGTTTAAATGGGTATCCAAAGAAGTTTGATGCTAGCTATATAATGTATATTTACATCGTTTTCACATATCATAGTAATGTTTTCTTATTTACTGGTTTCGTTTTCCTTACAATCAGGTCAAGCAAAATATATTTATTGTCGTCAGCTTGGAGAAATTTGAACGAGATTGCAGGTGCTTCTTCTTTCGCATTTGTAATGGGGTCAAAAACACGTGTACCAACGAACGAGCGAGGTCGAAGAGCATCGATTAAAACAGTCTTTTCACCGGGGACATGTGTCCCAAATCACGTACAGATTAACTAATAACAGGTTTATGTCAAAGCACCCTGATCAACGAAACCTAAGAGGACCGTTCATTGTGGCTCGCCCAAGCTCAAAGACTTTCCGTTGATACGACGTGTCCGTCGGCCATGTTTAAATGTTCAACGTTCAAGGCAGTTCAACAGTGATGAAACCTTCCATGTCCATCCTGTTACAACGATTCCACTTGCAGAAACAGTGCACTTCGCCGCCGACTCTGTGGCACCCGCGGGTTGGCACAACACCGTTGGGGAACTTCTTCTCTAAACCTTCTGCACAGCCTCTGCTCACAGCTGTAGATAAGACACAGAATAAATATGGTACCACACCAACTGTTTAACAAGTACAAAGTCATATCCATCTATCTTAAAATAGGTATGACCTCTATCTTACTGTACCGTATGACATATATCTTATTGTACAGTATGGGGATCCTTTGAGCGATCTAAAATAATTCGAAAGTTGTTCTTCTGTTACCATTAAAAAAACTGTTCGTCTACAACGAGAAATTGTTTACTGCTATAATTGTGACGTTTATTTTGCAGTTGTTTTACAAACCTGCGTTTTAATTTTCTTTGAATTTTGAATTGTTGTTGTAATCAGGACCTGATTACATTATTGTCATTATTGGTGAACCTTCACTGGGAGTGGGAGCGAAGCAGACTATTGGGCTTACACAGAACAATCTAACAATATCATTTCAGAGAGAGGGAGAGACATAGAGAGACAGACAGGCAGACAGGCAGACAGACAGACAGACAATCAACAACAACAGCAACTCACATCCAGCAGGACTTCTGTTCACTTTGGAGAAACAGGAAGAGGTACAGGTGGTTGCCCTGCGGATATACCAGTTACTCATAATGTCACCATCCATGCAGTTGGTGTTGTAACGTCCTCTGAATGGGTCACCACTTTCACACGAAAAGCATATTATCTCTGGTCCTCGGGCTGAAAGAGAGAATGGACAGTGTAAGAATAACCTACATCGAAGGCGCTTTCATTATCCGCAAAATTAAGGGATTACATGAATATACACAAATGATAGTTTGTGTTCTATAAGCTCATATTAATCAGGTACAAATAAAATAACATAAAATAATTTCAAACAGTTTTAGAGTTAAGGATCGACTTATTTCTATCCGATTCTTTAAACTATTACAGCCGATCTTTTTCAACACAAGCGAGTACAACCCGGACCTTGGTAAGGGTTGAAAATAAGCAATATTCCACTAAATCTAGATTGAACTTGAATGCGTCCGATCTTCATTGTATGTAGGATTTAAAGAATAAAAAAAACAACAACAAAGAAGTAGGTTTTATCAGGACATCTTCAAAACATCAAAGAAAAACAAGACGGACTCCGTTACAGATGTTCACGTCACGTTCACACACTACTGTAAGTGTGTACGTACTAGTTGTGGAAGCAGGCGGAGGCACAGAGGCTGGTGCTGACATTGGTGTTGATGCTACTGCTGCTACTGGCGTCGTGGGCGCAAATGGCGACGGTGTGGTAGTTGTCGTGGTGGTGGTGGAGGGGATAAAATACGGAAGGCAGCGCAACATCTGTCGCAACGGCTCCGTGGCTGTATGCAGGATTGTTTTGATGGCGTAACCAGCTGCCGCGCTGCATCTCATTTCGTAGACGTTTCCTATGCAGTTGATGTAGCTCATCGTGCCTCTATTAACAGAACCCAAAGAGTAACATTATGTAATACATGATAATATACGGCGGTTAAACGAGGACAGAAGCAACGCATTCTCTCCTTTAGATACATTTAATTTTTTTTCTGTAGCTGAAACCACTAATGCATTGATGATAACAAGGACGACGAATATAATAACAACAACAGTGATAATGACGACGCGACGACGACGAAGAGGCTTGCCTAGCTCACTTACCCACACACACCCATGCGCATGACAGTCTGCAGACTAAGGTGCTGGCAAAACTGAAGCCCTGTCCTTGTGTTTCGGTTGTTGTAGCACGGCAAAGCTTGCACCACAGCTGAAAACAAACAAAACAGCTTACTGCGTGGAATTGAATTGACTGACCCGAATGAATGAATAAATACAAGTAAATGAATGAAGGAATGAAGGAAAACATGTAAATAGATGAAGGAATGAAGCAATACAAGTAAATGAATGAAGGGATTAAGAACTACAAATAAATGAATGAAGAAATACAAGTACATGAATGAAAGAATGAAGCAATACAAGTAAATGAATGAAGGAATGAATAACAAATTTACGTAAATGAATGAAAGAATGTATAGATAAAAATGAATGAAAGAATACAAGTAAATGAATGAAGGAATAAAGAAATACAAGTAAATGAGTGAAGAAATGAAGACATGCAAGTAAATAAATGAAAGAATGAAGAAATAAAAGTAAATGAATGAAGCAACGGAGAAATACAAGTAAATAAATAAAGGGATGAATAACTACAAGTAAATTAATGAAAGAATGAAAGAATACAAGTAAATGAATGAAGGACTACAAATAAATGAATAAAGAAATGAATGAATACAAGCACATGAATGAAGGAATGTAGGAATACAAGTAAATGAATAAAGGAATAAAAGGAAAGGAAGGAATGAATGAATACAAGGAAATGAACGAAGGAATACAAGTGGATAAACAAATAAAAACGAATTAAAGGGAATTAATACAAACTTGCAGAGTGCAAAAGAATTGTCCACCCCTGATAGGCGTGCTCCATTCAAACCAGCCAACCAACCAACCAACCAGTCCACAAATCACTCTCACGCATTCACTCACTCGCTCTCTCACGTACTCACTCTCGTACTCATTAATTCAACAAATCGTTCATTAAAAGGATCAACCAACTGACTGACGCACTAGTCAACTGGTGTATGTAAGTGTCAGAACGTACCTGCAGATCCCTCAGACGTGAGGCAGATGAAATCGAATGCCGAGACCATCATGTCGTAGTCCAGCCGCAGCTCTACGTTGCAGCCCGACACTGACGTCATCAAGCAATTACGCAGGCCAGTGCTGTAATCCCTACAGGAGAAAAGACAAATAGGCGGTGATGTAGGCTAAATAATATTTCTGTCATCATGTCTGCATTGTTGGCGTTCGCCACAACGTTTACGTTAATCTCATACATAACATTTATTACAACAACAACAACAACAACAGCAACAACAACAACAACAGCAACAACAACAACAACAACAACAACAACAACAACAACAACAACAACAACAACAACAAGCGTTCACCACATCTGTCGTTTAAAAAAATGTAAGTGCCATATTTAAGAATTGTCTTTTATTTTGCATGTTTTTATTTATTCAAATGCGCAGATCAAAACGCAGTAATATCACTCCGATGCTCATAGAACTCCATTGGCTCCCTGTAAACTTTCGTATTCAATACAAACTTGCTGTCCTCTGTTACCGCCATTTTGAATCATCACTACCACCGTATCTGTCAGCACCTCTCACCTCCTATCAGCGGTCTCGTACTTTAAGGTTCTCTCGTGAAAAAACTGCTTAAGGTACCCAGAGCGAACCTCAAGGTAAGTGGAGGACGGTATTTCAGTTACATAACCTTTACTGTCTGGAACTCGCTGCTGGCCGACTTCAGAAACGCTCCAACACTTCTCTCGTTCAAATCAAAACTAAAAGCACATTAGTTCGTGTGGCATTTCATATATAAACCATTTTTGTCTTGTATGTTGTAGGCTACTCTGTGATTTTTTAAAATTTTAATAGTTAGGCATGATGTGTGAATGAGCGCGATGAGCCTGGTTAGAGAGAGAATTGCGCTTTATAAAATTATTATTATTATTATTATTATTATTATTATTATTATTATTATTATTATTATTATTATTATTATTATTATTACTACTACTACTACTACTACTACTACTACTACTACTACTACTACTACTACTACTACTACTACTACTACTACTACTCTTATTATTATTATTATTATTATTATTATTATTATTATTATTATTATTATTATTATTATTATTATTATTATTATTAAAGATTGGATAAAATAAATTGAATTGAATTAAATTGAATATTGGTAATGCCATTATTCAATTATTTAGAACTGGGAAAGAACCGGAACATTTGGGTCGGAGAGAAACCCTGAAATGTTGATCTGGAAAATCTAATTCCGTGAACAAATTTCAACGCAGGCGAGCAAGAATTGAACCCACACCTGCGGTATTGGGGAAACGTAGCGCTCTAGCCAAAACGATGAAGCCACTCACCGACAGACAGCGTCCAAGGCAAGACTAATGTTAGAGGTGAACTTGGAGATGACGATCAGCTGCATGGCTTCTTTGTACAGCTTTACTCTGCACTCTCTGGCCGCCGTCACATTACATATTGGTCCTGATATTACTGTACTAGCTGGGATGCTCACTGTAAACCCACAAACACCAAACACAAAAAAGTACAATAATGTTTTGCACGCAAATGTCACATTTGTTTAAAAGATCCTAATTCGAAGGCGTTGTTTGCTTTTGGCCAAAACGGGTTTACCCCTGAAATTCGAATTGTTATTACATTAAACAATGATACAGTGGGCTTTCGTTGCTCAGTAGGGAGTTATTTCCCCTATTTTTAACAAGGTACAGCCGGGTGTCACGCGCCGAAGTTGTCCCTATATCTTTTTGGGCGGGGTTATTCACAACATAGGGTGTACCTATATTGTGTGTGCTAGTATTAGCTTAACTAGCAAGCGCGTGCTAAGAGTGCAGTACGCGTGAACAACATATTTTGTAAATCGGTACTTTCATTTTCTTTTCACAAGGTTGGTTCACTTCAATTTTGCTCTAACCATTGCATGAAGTCACATCGACCGGGAGGTTGTGGAATTTCCAAGGTTTTTCTTCCGCTAACAAGGATAGCAGGGTTCGTCGGCGGGGATGCTGGCGGTGGTTGTCGTGTAACATATGCAACGAGCTGGCTTTGTCTATTTTCGCAGACCTAGTTGAGATAGGCACTGGGGTTTATTTCTTGGTCGGTGGGTCGGTTGGTCGGTTAGTGGAACATGCTGTAGGAGTGTAGCGGGTGTGCATACTGTTTGAAAGCAGAACTGTGCAAATTTTTATTGTTTACTGAATTAATATCTGTATTGTTCATTTTCTTCATGTATTTCATGTTAGTATAGTATCTAATTTTGTTACGCCTACTTGATATTGGTTAATTGTTTCCATTACCAACTTCATGATTCTATCAATTTAGTTTGAACGTGTTACTGAATTATTATTATTCCAATGGAATAAGTGTTCGACTAGGGAGGTTGGGAAGGGGGTGGATTACAGGGAAGACGATGGTGGGGGTGTATAGGCAACCTACTTATGCGGATATTCGTTTGCAGGCTTTACTTCTTCTCCTACTGTTCTTGTTGACTGCGTGGGTCCTCTGGGTTGTCGGAATTTTGTGGAAGAAATGGACTAGGTTTTTGCTGGAAGGAGCGTTCTTGAAGCCTTCGGGGTCAAGGCTACTATTACCTGGAAGGAAGGGTCATACTTCCTGGCCTTGGAGAGCGGTGACCTGTGGACGGCACCAGAACGTTGTCGTGCCGCTACGGTAAAGTGAAGTGTGCGTCAGTCAGTTAAGTGGGTCTCTTATCCTTGCACATTCACCACTTCATCCTAACCAACCTTCCTCGGTCACGTTTTGTTCTGAGTTACCACACTACAACAACTCTTATAGGACTCGAAGAGTGTCGATTATGATTGACCTGGACGTGAAAGGAGAAAGAGTATTAAGGCATTAACATTTGTGCATCACTGTAGTTAACTTTATTTCCGACACCATTATCATATTTATCCTTCTTCTACTCTTCTTCTTCTTCTTCTTCTTCTTCCTCCTCCTCCTTCTCCTCCTCCTCCTCTTTCTCCTCATTCATACTAACACTTAACTCTAAGCCACCATTTCGAACTCATTTATTGGCTATTTTATTTCATGAAATAGAGGAATTTCTTTAATACATGTTGTTTTTTTCGCTTGTTCATAAACGGTGTTTGGCTGAACACAACGGTGCAGTGGGCTGGCCATTTCTGTTTGTCTCACTAACCCTGTTCATTTCAGCTCTCTTTGTTTTTTTGCCTGCCCGGGTGACCTTTGATCCTACTTGTGCGTGAACCACGCAGCTAGAAGTGTGCGTCTTTGATGTGTGGGGTAGGGTAGGGTAGGGTCTATTTTACCAACCTGAAATGTAAAACCTTACGAGCAAATTGTTGTAATGGGTTCTGTCTCTGAAAGCCTTTGCTAGATGCTATATTTGGAGCTCCACAACGTTGGCTAGCCCTGGCTATTTATGAATAGACACACACACACTATAGGAATTGATTCATTTGAAAAAATAACGATACTTTCCAAAGAGTTATTTTTTTGTGGTAAGCTTATTTTTTTCAGTGGGGGCAACACTCAATGTGAATGTTAAAAGCATCTGTCGAGGGGGCGTGGTCAAAGAGGGCTCCTTGAAACTGAACTCTAGATCCAAATGCTAAAAACGTAATCTAATTAACTCTAAAGAGAAGACAAGTTGTCTAGATAAATATGCTTTGAAAAGTACATGCCCTCGAATTATGTAGAGTACTGTACATAAAACCGTAATGGATTTAAATTGTGATCATTACCTGTTCCAGATGCTTCAGGGGTAACGTCGTTTGCATTGGTTGTTCCAGATGTAACAAAACTTGCAGTTGTGGAATCAGAAGTAACAGGGCTAGCAGACGTAGCTGGGATACCAGTCGACCCAGATGTAACGACACTTGAAGTTGATGGTCCAGATGTAACAGAGTTAGCAGATGTAACGGGACTTTCAGTGGAACCAGATAAGGCAGGGCTTACGGTTGTAACAGGGATTCCAGTTGTTGGCCCAAATGTAATACTGCTGGATGCTGTTGGACCAGTTGTTACAGGGTCTGTGGGTGTTAGACTAGATGTAACAGAGCTTGCGGTCGTTGGGCCAGATGTTGCGGGACTGGCAGATGCTGCTCCGATTGTAACGCCATTTGCTGGAGCTGAAGTAGATGTTACACTGCTGAATGTAGTTGGTCCAGTTGCAACAGAGCTTCCGGTTGTTGGTCCAGCTGTAACAGGGCTTCCTGTTACTGGTCCAAATGTAACGGAGTTTCCTGTTGTTGGTCCAGCTGTAACAGGGCTTCCTGTTGTTGGTCCAGCTGTAACAGAGCTTCCTGTTGTTGGACCAGATGTTAGGCTACTTCTAGTTGTTATGGCAAATGTATCAGGGCTGGCAGTTGTAAAAGATGTAATGCTGACATCTAACTGGGCGGCAATCTGGGACACTGAAAAAAAAGCACAGGAAACGAACGTACAAAGATTCGGATGAGAGTATAAACCGAGGTCTAGTCTGTGTCGCATACATTCCATCATAACGGACTTTAATGTCCTAGACGGGTGAGTGCCGGTGACAAGAACACACCCAGCATGCACTTAGGTCCTTCTCCCCCATCCCTGGCTGCCCAGGATTGTGTTCACAAAGTAAAAAGTATTTCGGAAGTACGCTCATTCAACACCACCCCCCCCCCGCCACACACACACACTTACTGTTCTCTCTATGAAAATCAGCATAGGAATATTCACAAGCACAGTATTCCTTATTACACAAAGAGGACATTTATTTTAATAAAAAGTGCACGTGTGCCTTCGTAAAAAAGTATAGTTTTAAAGGTTGGTAATAAATAATTAATAACAAAATGAAAATAAATAATTCGTTAGTCATAAAAGTGCCTTTCTGCACACGGATACATAATAGATGATAGTATAAAACATACTCGTATTTATATTTGCATACAACAAGTTTGCGTATTCGGTGTGTTCTAGAAGTGTAACTTTTGTGTGTGCTAAAACGCATCTCACAACGACCTCAATGAAGCATACACTTTCATCTTGTGTCATCTATGTTATCATCATCATCATCATCATCATCATCATCATCATCATCATCATCATCATCATCATCATCATCATCATCATCATCATCATCATCATCATGGTCATCATCGTGGTCATCATCATCATCATCCATTATCATCCATTATCCTCCATCATCATCCATTATCATCAGCAATCATCATAATCGCAGCAGCAGTAATAGTAACAGCAGCAGCAGTAGTAGTATTACTAGTAATAGTAGCAGCAGCAATAGTTGTAGTAGTAGTAGTAGTAGAGGTAGTGATAGTTGTAGCAGTAATAGTGGTAGTAATATTATTATTAGTAGTAGCATTATAATAGTACTAGTAGTACTGTCAAACATTACGCAAAGGGTCAACTTGATTGCAAGAAATGACCAGTAGTCCTCTTTTCCACATGCCCTATCCTATCCTATCCTGTCCCATAACCCGAAGGTCGTAGGGGCACCACAGATGATCGCTTAACCAGCATACTCCATCTTTCTCTGTCCTCAGCAGCCCTCATGGCTTCGCTCAGTGTCAAACCAGTCCATTCTCGAATGTTGTCCTCCCACCTCTTTTTCGGTCTCCCCCTTCTTCTACCTCCTTGCACTGTGCCTTGCAGAATGGTCTTTGCAAGGCCTGATGATCTGGTGACGTGGCCATACCATCGGAGTTTCCGTTTCTTCACCACTGTGAGCAGGTCATCGTGTTGTCCAATGGCTTGTGTGATGGTCTGTCGGACTTCAACGTTGGTGATGTGTTGGGTATAGGAAATGCACAGAAGTCTTCTGTAGCACCTCATCTCCATGCTTTGTATTCTTCGTTGGAGATCTGCTGTGAGGGTCCATGCTTCGCAAGCATATAGGAAGATGGAGATGACCAGAGAGCGCAGCAGTCTTACTTTGGAATGTAGACTGATGGTTCTGTCTTTCCAAATGGGCTTCAACCTTGTCAGGGCAGCAGTTGTTTGTGCGATCCTGGAGAGGACTTCCTGTCGAGACCCATTGTCTGACACAATGGCTCCTAAATATTTGAAGCTGTGCACTGTGTTGAGGGATTGGCCTTGTACTTTGATGTCCGTGTTAATGCCATTGGTGTTGTTGGTCATCATTTTGGTCTTCTCTGCACTTATTTCCATTCCATAAGCTCTGGAGGTGGTGTCAAGCCTCTGTACAAGCTGTTCAAGTTCTTGTTCCTCTCCAGCCAATCCATCAATATCATCCGCAAAACGAAGATTGGAGATTGCTCTGCCCCCTATGCTGACTGTGCCTTCGTGATCTGCAAGAGCATCTGACATGATGCGCTCTAGGAAGATGTTGAAGAGTGTTGGAGAGAGTAGGCATCCTTGACGCACACCGATTGTTGTTCTGAACCAGTTCCCGATGACGCTGTTATGGAGGACTGCACTGGTAGCCTTGTCATACAGGCTTTTGATGACTTCTATAATTTTAGGGCTGATGTTGTACACTTTCATGGTTGCCCATAGAGCTGCATGCCAGACTCGGTCAAATGCCTTCTTGAAGTCTATGAACACATGATATAGATGTTGTTGGTGCTGTAGGTATTTCTCACAGATTATTCTGAGGTTGAAAATCTGTTCAGTGGTACTTCGCCCTGCCATGAATCCTGCTTGTTCTTCAGCTATGATTTGTTCAGCTTGTGGTTTCAACCTGTTGAGTATTATTTTCAGGAGGACCTTGCTGGGATGGCTGATGAGGCTGATGGTGCGGTAATTTTCACACTCCTGAAGGTTACCTTTTTTGGGAAGAGTGATGACAAGCGACTGGGTCCATGGTGTAGGCCATTCCCCACTCTGCCAGATCTTGTTACAGATAATGGTGAGAGCATCAGTCATCGCTTCTCCTCCTGCTTGTAGCAGTTCCGCTGGTATGTTGTCCACTCCCGCTGACTTCCCTTTCTTCAGCGATTGCACTGCTGCCTCAACTTCTTCCCGGAGAATTGGGAGGATTTCTTCTTCTTCTCTGCTCTCGGGACATGCTAGAACTGATGGGTCTCCATTTGGTGTATGGTTGTAAAGGTCAGAGCAGTACTCTGTCCATCTGTCCAAGACTTCTTGTTCCTCTGTAAGGCAAATGCCAGACTTGCTTTGGATAGTGGAGACTTTGGGCTGTTTAACACTTGTCAGCCGCTTCACAGTCTGGTAGGCCTTCTTGCTGTTGTTCTTGTTCAGATTGTTCTCTATTTCCTGGCATTGATCTTCTATCCAGTTCTCCTTTGCTGTGCGCATGCCTTTTCGGATGTCATTGTTGATTTTTCGGTAGACATCAGCTCCCTGTGAGGTGTTCTTTTTCTTTTTTAACTCTCTTCGTTTATCACACAGATCCAAAAGTTCAGGTGTGATCCACGGCTTCTTCTTTGGTCGGTGCTTGCCAAGGATCTCAGTGGCGGCATCTGTTACAGCTGAGTTGAAGGTATTGGTCATGGTGTTGACATCTACTTCGCCTGCCCCCAAAATAAGCAGTGGTGCAAATTTCCCTCCAATTGTGGCCTGAAATATTTTTGCCACCTCCGGGTCTTGCAGTTTGTCCAGATCGAACTTCAGCCTAGTGCACTTTGCTGTATTTACTCTCTTCAAATGGAGCCGGAAAGACATCATCACGAGATCGTGGTCACTTCCAATGTCTGCTCCTGGAAAAGTGCGTGTCCTGCCAATGTTGATGCTTGATCTGAAGCGTTTCTTGACCATGATGTAGTCGATCTGGTTGTGATGTTCCCCGCCGGGACTGTGCCATGTCCATCGTCTGGATTTTTTGTGGAGACCAAGCGTGTTTGCCAGTACCAGATTGTTGTATCTGGCAAACTCCAATAGCCTCAGACCCCTGTCATTTGTCTCGTTGTTGCAGTGGGGTCCGCATGTGTCTCCCCAGTTGTGGTGCGCATCTTGGCCAACCTTGGCATTCCAGTCGCCTTGCACTATGACTATGTCCTTCTTCGGCACTTGGTCAAGGACCGCCTGTATATTTTCATAAAAATCCTCCACTTCGCTGTCTTCATAGTCTGATGTTGGGGCATAGGCCTGGATGATGGTAATGTTGAAAGGGGTTGCTCTCAGACGGATGGTAATGAGTCTACTGGAGACTGGGCGGCAACCCATGACAGTGGCTAGAATGTTCTTGTGGACCAAGAATCCAACGCCGTGTTCGTGCCTGTCATCTCTACCGCTGAAATAGAGCTTGTGGCCTTTGTCAGTCGTTGTTTCACCTAGGCCTTTCCAGCGCAGTTCGCTGATACCTAGAACGTTCCATCGATAGTGGTCCAGCTCGTGGGCCAGTTCTTCTAATTTTCCTTCCGCAGTTAGGGTCCTGACATTCCAGGTTCCTATGACGATGTTGTTTCTCGTGCGGATCTTGCAACAACGTTTAAAGTACATTTACACTGAAAAATACCGTTCGAAGTCATAAATACTCCGTCCAAATGTACAGTACAATTCATCCTATAAGTATAAGCAAACAAAACAATCAAGTGTGCACTTACCCATCAAACAGAAAATTGGCAAATTTCTAAGTAGTTTCTTCATCTTGATAGTTTTTAAACTTCTGTTTTCTCTTAATTAAGATTCAGTTTCTTAAATGTAGCAACGAAAAAATATTTGTCTAATGAAGTTCACTTTTCCAATAGAAGATTGCACGTATATTAAAAACCAAATGGGAACGAAGACAATAAAACGAATTATCCTTAATACAAGGGTTGTAGAAAAAAGCTTTTCAAGGTACTGCTTCTTGTTCCACCACCACTGTCGGGAAACCTTCCTGCTTTATATAAGCCGTGAAACCAGACCCTCCCACGATGTAATGTCACGCATGCGAGGACCAAAGAAGGTAGAAAATAAACATGACAATATACCACTCTAGAGTCCGCAGTGTAGAGTCATGACATCACGCCTTTAAGCAACGCTGTTTGTTGTTATTAAAGACCTTTGAGTGACATCCCCCGTCCACCTTCGTGTCCCGGAAGAGTCGCAACATGAAGGGCGAGTCGCACTCTGACGTTAGAGCCCATCATTCATTTGCAGTGATGACAGGACCTGACACTATACTGCGAATAAAAAAAATGGCCCGCCAGTAACAGCATGCAGAACACCCGTGGACAATCACCCGTGTACTGTATCATCATTTCCCCTCGCACACTACTACCTCCCCCCCTTCACTCTCCCCCACCCACTCTCTCTTCTCTCTCTCTCTCTCTCTCTCTCTCTCTCTCTCTCTCTCTCTCTCTCTCTCTCTCTCTCTCTCTCTCAACACACACTTTATCTCCTTTTTCGCCCGTTCCGGTGAAAACAACAGTAACTTCTCAGCAAGTATTATATATTAGTATTATGTCCCCCGCCCCTAGCCCCCACCTCCACCGTTCCCTTCGTTCCAGTGGATACCCCCGTTGGGGTGCCGGGGGTTTCTTTATAAATAGTATCCCCACTTTATGGAAATTTAGTGCTTTAAATTCCCACTGTCGCTGTCTTTCTCATTTGCTCTTTCTCATTCCTGATCTGTTCTATCAATCTGCTATACTATCTTCTTCTTTGCTAGACCAGTCATCTTTTTTTCTTGAACACTCTTCCGGGACAGGGCTCCTTATTTGTGTATGAGGTCTGTTGGATCAGCTTGGGAATATTGGACGCTTTCTGCCAGGTAGTCACTAGGGCTTCCTATGATGTTATTATTTAGCAATATAGGCATTTTATAGGTATGTGTTTTGTTGATAATTTATAATGATGTTTGTATTCTATTTTGTTTTTGTAAACGGGGATTCGATAAATTAGAGTACAGCCTCAGCGTCCCCTGCGTGGGATGTCTTTATTGTAAAGTGATTGGCTGGTGGAGAGCTTTCAGTTTTACCACTAGGGTTGTTTCAGCAGATCTTTTATGTGGATCAGGGGTTGTCCGGTCCTGATTTGGCTCGGAAGAGTCCGCTGGACCTAAAGCAATAATCATGTAATGTAATGTTCCAGTGGTCAAAGAGCCATTTAATCGCAAGTAACCTGCAGTCGCCTCAATGCAGTACCATCCAAGAGAAGAAATAAACAAGAAATATATATAGGACCCATGAAAATAACTTACCAGCTCAAAGTTAAAGAGCTGCTCAAGGTGCTGCACGACATAAGGATCTCACTCAAAGCCCCCACATCAAGCCGCGTTATTAATCGCAGCAGACCATTGAGCTCGCTGTATGCTTGCTGCACCTTTAGCAAAATACATGTAGAGAGAATCGTTTTAAAATCTGCTGTGCTGTTTCTCTCCTTTGGCCTTCAGCACTCTCTCGTGTTGTTTGACACTCGCCCCTTTTTGACAGATTCGGCGAGTTATTTAAGGTGCCGAGGCGGCGACACGAGGAGAGGAGGTGGACCCACCTTATAAAGAGTCATTGCAGAAGGTTGACACTTGTAAGAACAAAAATCCCTAGTCACCTTTCAGATGCGAACGGCTGCTCCTCTCTTCTCCAATCAGCTACCCCCCAACCCCACTCGCAGTACGGCCATGCGAAACGGAGAGTCCTACCAATAGGCTACTATCCTATCTGATCCTATCCTGTAACTGGGAGGTCGTTGGGGCACCACAGATGATCGTTTAACCAGCGTACTTCAATAGGCTACACTATTCACATAACCAGACTGATAACTTCAATTAAAAAAAAAAAAGGTAAGTGCTGACTGCAGGTTTCAAGTTTTAGAGCAACTAAGACTCGAACTGCGACTTCTGGGAAAAGAAGCTTTTCTTTCTACCCACAGACTAAAAACGATGTAGGGAATCCCACGTCACTAGCACAACGTCATCTAATTTGTATGATGTAATTATTACGCCAGCATAACACAAAACGCGCTACGGCTCAGAAATAAATATTACTACGTCTTGACGCACGTGTTTATTTGAAATTACAAATTTCAAACTTCTGGACATTTATTCCCCTTAATAAGGAATAGTTACAGTTAATATCTCCAAATAATGTTGCATGAAAAGTCAACTTTTGACACATGTTTCAACGCTTAAAAAAAAAAAAAAAAAAAATGCAGTTGTTTACATGCACAAAGCAGGATTTATCTGCGGCTGATAATTATTTAAACATCCGTTTCCTCCTTCACCTTCACCACACAAAACGTGGAGCTGGCAAATATTAATTATTGTAGCTAGACGGAAGTGCTCTTAAAATTAATGAATAAAGAAATAAATAGTCTACTAAATAAATAAATAAATAAAAATAAGTAAATAATAAATCCTATCCTATCCTATCCTATCACGTAACTCGAAAGTCGCTGGGGTACCACAGATGATCGTTTAACCGCCCATACTCCATCTTTCTCTGTCGTCAGCAACCCTCATGGATTCGCTCAGTGTCAACCAAGTCCATTCTCGAATGTTGTCCTTCTTTTCCTGTCTCCCTCTTCTTCTGCCTCCTTATACCGTGCCTTTCAGGATGGTCTTTGCAAGGCCTGATGCTCTGGTGACGTGGCCATATCATCGGAGTTTCAGTTTCTCCATCACTGTGAGCATGTCATCGTGTTGTCCGATGGCTTGTGTGATGGTCTGTCGGACTTCGTGGTTGGTGATGTGCTGGGTTTAGGAAATGCCCAGATATCTTCTGTAGAGCCTCATCTCCATGCTTTGTATTCTTCGTTGTAGATCTGCTGTGAGGGTCCATGTTGCGCAACCGTATAGGAAAATGGAGATGACAAGGGAGCGCAACAGCCTTACATTGGAGCTTAGACTGATGGTCCTGTCTTTCCAAATGGGCTTCAACCTTGTCAGGGCAGCAGTTGTTTGTGCGATCCTAGAAAGGATTTCCTGTCGGGACTCATTGTCTGATACAAAGGCTCCTAAATATTTAAAGCTAATAAATACATAATTAACACATAAACAATAGAAAAAATAAAAATAAATAAATAATAAAAGTACAAACAAATAAATAAATAAAATAATAAATAAAAATAAAAATTGAAAAATACATACAAAATTTAAAAAAAATCCGAAATAAATAAAGTAATATTTTGTTTCAATAAAAATAATAGAAAAAATAAATTAATTTGGATGGAACTTCATGGGGCCATTATCGAGATTAGTGGTCTGCCTCCCGTTCCATCGTATTTGCTCTACCGTAAAGGTCAAGGTCACTGGGTCATTTTGTTGTTAAACACGTTTTGCTCAATATCTCAAAACCGGCGAAAGCCATTTTGTTGAGTTTTGATACACGTGGACTTCAAATCATGGGCCATCTTTCAGTAGCAGTCAGGTTGTCGGTCAATCCGTCGGTCCGTCGCTGCGAATTTGACTTTTGTGTGTTCACCCCTTCCCCCCTCCCTCCATCCCGTGGGAATACCGGGGGGTCTTTTAGCATAAAAGTTCCTCCACTTTCTAAAAATTTAGTGCTTCAAATTTCCTCTTTTCTACCATTCCTTGTATTTCTGCCTTAGCTTTTATTTTCTGTTGTCTACAGTATTCACTCTTTTAATATGTCAATCACCTAACTGTTTTCTTGAAAACTCTCCCAAAACTCCTGATTTGTGTATGGGGTCTGTTGGGTCCGTTTGGGGCCATTGGACGCTATCTGCCAAATGGTCACTAGGGCTTTCTATAGTATTATACTTTAGCAATGTAGGCATTTTATATGTATGTGTTTTGCTAATATTTCATAATGATGTTTGTATTCTATTTTGTTTTTGTAAACGAGCGTTCGATAAATTAGTGTATAACTTCAGCGTCCCCTGCATGGGATGCCTTTTTTGTAACGTGACCGGCTGGTGGAGTGCCTTCAGTGTTACCATTTGGGTTGTTTCATCAGATCTTTTAGACTTGGCGAGTCCTCTTTCAACCAAGTCGTAGTCTTGATTCGGATCTTTGCAGTCCACTGGAGCCCATAAGCAATGACTAACTTACGAACTATACATACATTCATCCACCCCCGTTGGGGTGCCGGGGGTTTCAGTATAAATAGTATCCCCACTTTCTGGAAATTTAGTGCTTTAAATTCCCACTGTCGCTGTCTTTCTCATTTGCTCTTTCTCATTCCTGCTCTGTTCTATCAATCTGCTATACTATCTTCTTCTTCGCTAGACCAGTCATCTACCTTTTTTGTTGAAAACTCTTCCGGGACAAGACTCCTTATTTGTGTATGAGGTCTGTTGGATCAGCTTGCATGGGAATATTGGACGCTTTCTGCCAGGTGGTCACTAGGGCTTCCTATGATGTTATTATTTAGCAATGTAGGCATTTTATATCTATGTGTTTTGTTGATAATTTATAATGATGTTTGTATTCTATTTTGTTTTTGCAAACGGGATTCGATAAATTAGAGTACAGCCTCAGCGTCCCCTGCGTGGGATGTCTTTATTGTAAAGTGACTGGCTGGTGGAGAGCTTTCAGTTTTACCACTAGGGTTGTTTCAGGAGATCTTTTATGCGGATCATGGGTTGTCTGGTCCTGATTTGGCTCGGAAGAGTCCGCTGGACCTAAAACAATAATCATGTAATGTAATGTACGTTCATCCATATTTCTTGTTTGTTGTTAATTAATTCATTCGTTCATTTATAAGTTGGTAAGCTTCTATTTCAGCAAGCTTCTGTTTCATTCCAAAATTCCAATACAAACATTAAAAAAATAAGAAACAAGTTCGAATTCTTTAGTTTTGCATCCTGCTATAATTAGCTTATTTGATGTCGAAGGGCTAGCTATAAATAAATGACACATAGAGACACGAATATTATAACACGACAACATTATTATAATGAGGTCACAGAGATGTGATTAATATGAGGTCTATACGAAGTATTTTCGTTCAAATATTACGGTCAGTAGCGTGACTTGAGAGTCCTGAACCTATAGTCGTTGACGAATTAATAATTGGTGTTATTCACAATTTTATTAGTAAACAACAATACGTTCAGTGAATACGAAGAATATTTACAAGAGAGAGAGAGAGAGAGTGAGAGAGAGAGAGACAGAGAGAGAGAAAGAGAGAGACAGAGAGAGAGACAGACAGACAGACAGACAGAGAGAGACAGAGAGACAGATAGACAGACTGACATACAGACAAAACCTATATATACGAACTGTTCATCATCAACACATCGGTTAGACTAAACAACGAAAAGATATATTAAAAAAAACAACTTATTGTTACTTGATCTGTTTTGTATACTAACAATACTAACTATTGTTATCGTCGCTTGAGCAGTTTGGCCTAGTGACTTTGATTATTTACTGACACTGCTAAGACTATCTATTAGTGCACTTTTGTTTCTATCTTCGCAATATGGCCCGGTCGATGCGCAACTGATCAAGCAGAATCGGGTGATGAGTCGGGCTAGCCCGGATGTCTCGATCTAAACAGTTCAGCTCAAAGCGGGCAAAGGTGGCGTCGGGGAAGAGCGAAACCAATCAGCACTATCTGGGGATACCAATTTACGGCCTTTTGTTAGAGAGAACACGACGTCCAATTTGATGACCCGCTTTACACAGAGTTATGGATATGACCTGATCACTTGGCGGCTTAGCCCGATCACCTGGCGGCTTAACGCGCAGAAATAGAACTCAAGCGCAGCCAATGTGTTGACAAATAAAGCGTTCTCTTATGACATTACATGTAAACAACAGGCGCCAAAAAGACAGTTCGGTGACATTTTAATAATAATAATAATAATAATAATAATAATAATAATAATAATAATAATAATAATAATAATAATAGTCGTAGTAGTAGTAGTCGTAGTCGTAGTAGTAGCAGTAGTAGTAGTAGTAGTTGTGGGGTGGCCTCATGGCACAGTGGGTTAGCCGCCGGTTTCCTATGCCGAAGGTCGCGGGTTCGATTCCTGCAAAGGGCGAACATAAGTGACTTGGGTACGATGCTTATTATGTCACCGAGGGTTTTCTCCGGGTACTACAGTTTCCTCCCCCTCTCTTCAATATCAATCAAAAAATTAAAAAAATAAAAATTCCATTTTCTATCCGTCTTCTAATAGCGATCTCCGTTTCTTTACACCTCATGATGAGTAATAGATATGACTGTTGTGTGTGAGAGTGAGTGAAATATGTGAGCGTGTATGTTGGTACAGATCGCCGCGCTTTGAGCCTGAGTGGTGATTTTGGGAAGAGCGCATCCATTATTATTATTATTATTATTATTATTATTATTATTATTATTATTAGTAGTAGTAGTAGTAGTAGTAGTAGTAGTAGTAGTAGTAGTAGTAGTAGTAGTAGTAGCAGTAGTAGTAGTAGTAGCAGTAGTAGTAGTAGTTATCACCTGTCAGTAATTGACAACGTGCTACTCTACAACGGTATCGGGATGACATCGTTTATTAGGCCTATATCGCAATATATCATTTAATAGCAAATATAGCAAATGTACACTCTCCGACGTTTTCATTTGATATATAAAAACATATCTAACCGCCATTCTTTCTCTCACTCTGTCTGCCTTTCTGTCTCTCTGTCTGTCTGTCTGTCTGTCTGTTTGCCTCTATCTCTCACTTACACACAAACACATCATTTTAAGAAATGAGTATCTTAAGACCGCACGAGCACCCGCACACCCACCATCTATCGCTCTCTCTCTCTCTCTCTCTCTCTCTCTCTCTCTCTCTCTCTCTCTCTCTCTCTCTCTCTCCCTCCCTGAAATTACAGTGCATGAAGCTTGGAAATCATTAAAAAATGATAATGTCACTACTGTTTTTTGTTGTTGTAAAACTGTCCCTTTCTTACATAAATGATTCGTTAGTTCCCGTATACAACTTCAGTATTAGGTCAGGCGTTTTTCCAGATATCTGGAAATCTGCAAAAGTGATTCCTTTACCAAAAGGGAAAAATCTTTGTGACATAACAACTTCCGCTCAGTATCCATATTGTCGGTATTGTCTAAACCTCTTGAAAAACATATTCATATTAATGTTATGCAGTTTATTGAACAACAAAGACTGTTGTGTCCTTTACAGTCTGGATTTCGTAAATTTTACTAGTGCCACACTGCTCTCACGTCTATGTGTGATTCATGGCTATCGTCTACTAATCAATCCCAAATCTTCCATGCTGTTTGTCGTAATCTCAGAAAGGCATTTGACAATGTTAATAATAGAAACCTTGTAGATAAACTTCAATTATACACTCGATACGATCATACAGTCAACCTTCTTAAGTCGTTTATTACTGATAGCAACAAGTATACTAATTGCTTTAGTAGTGTCACAACCGGTGTACCCCATGGATCTGTCTTAGGTCCGTTACTATTTTGCGTGTTTATAAATGACATGCCCCTTCACATATCTGCAAGTTCTGTATCCTGTGATCTCTTTGCTAATGACAGCTCTATCTACACGTCTTCACATGATCTAAACAAAATTGAGTCAGATCTTCAGGATTGCAGTTAATAACGTTGCACTATGGTGCTATAATAACAAAATGTTTCTACAGCCAAATAAGACTAAGAGTATGGTCCTTACATGCAGACAAAAACATCAAAGAACGACGCCCTGCCTTGACCTAGTTGTTGGGATCAACGTTGTTGAACAAGTTGAAACTCACCTCCAGCGTGCTTGGCGTTATTATTGATCATAAACTTAGGTGGCATAAACATGCAGATTACGTTTGCAATATTGTCTCCCAAACTCTGCACATCTTAGGAAAAATTTTTAAAAATGTGTCGGTCCTGATGGAATAAGAACTTTTTTCACGTCCCACGGCCTTTTACATCTCAATTACGCGCCATCAGTATGGAGTGGGGCAGGAGAAGTGCAAATCAATAAATTAAACTCCTTGCACCGTAGAGCAGGGAATATCAGGGATGATCCCAGTCTTTCACAGACCTGTGCACACTCAAAATGCTCATCAGTAGCAAACAAACCAAATTTCAGTAGTTTTTAAAAATTTTCAGTAGCAAGCTGTAACGACGAATAACTTGATTTCCAGCACTGTTGTGCCGTTCTCTTCTTTTTTGGTGACAGAGCTGGGTCAGATGAATTCTCTTCACTATCTCTTCTCACTCTTGCGGTTCGAAAAACGTCTTTTAAGCACAACTAGTCAAAAACATCTTAAAACAGAAAAAAATGTTTAAAAAAAATTTTTTAGTAAAAAAATCGGAATTTTGGAATTTTAATAAGTAATCCGTAGCTCCGTATTCTGCTCATGAAAATCGGAGAAAAGACGGAAAATCCGTAGATGTGCACAGGTCTGCTTTCAGCATCTGAAAAAGTTAAAGTAGCAAACCTAAGGTCCTTATGCCACCAGTTTTCAGGACCTCTAACCTGGAACTCTTTTCCTTCAAACATTAGATCGTGTGCCACTGTCACGAACTGGCTAGTGTTAACTCTGCCTATCGACTATTTAGCCATGTGTAGTCTTTGTAACAGTAGAGAAGTTAGACTATTACACAGCAGCAATTAAATTACACAGCAGACCACACACAGCGAGCGAGCCACCCACATCGCAGTGAGTCAGCACTTGAGTTTTGAATCGGACCGTTTTAACCAATCAGAGCAGGCTCAGTGGGTAGAGCAGTTTTGACTGTGTCAGAGCCTAACACAGTTTGAATCAGTCGTGTGTGAGACGAGGTAGAATCAACATCTCCACAGCTAGAGAAATCTCTACACTCATAGACCAGGAAGCAGGACTTAGGAATCTTAGAATTCTCTCAAGTCATCACGGGCCTGAACTTGTCAAACAGGTAAATGAACACCCTTCTGTTTCATCGTGATATATTTATATTATTGTTGAAATTATGTTTGTGGAATTTGCTATGCATAAATGTGAATTATTAATCCGAATTTGCCGTACCACGTGGAAGAGCCGACCACGAGGCGAAACACGACCGGTTGCGCCGCCATGTTGTATCCCGTACGGAACCACTGTTGTTTAACTTATATGTATGTTTGCAGGCCAGTGGCTGTACCACTGAATGTTTATATTATTATTAATTCTGTATATGTATAGTTAGACACGATTGATATTTATGTATGTATAGGAATTTAGAGTGAGATTCCAGTGGAACCCGGAAGTAGCAGAATGTTCGTCGCTTATGTATAGAGATGTGGAGCTATCACTGAGGGCTACTTGGCTTTCAGTGAGACGCTCTGCACAAACCGATTATTCAGGGTTGTGCAGAATTTCGTCTCTTATATTACAGACGAGCAGGCGAGCTATCCCGAGCTATCCCGAGCTATCCCGAGCTATCCTGTGCGTCCCACTCCACAGAAACGACTATAGTTGGTTGAGGAACCTCTACCGCACAAGACGGAAAGAGCTACCCTGAAGAAACACCCTGTCAGACCCCACAGCGTGGCAAGGGAACCCAACTACACAACGACAAAGGTGTACCAGAAGCTACCTCACAGAAGGACTTCGAACACCCCACACATGAGTTAAGTGCATAAGGCGAAGGTGCACTTAAACTGATCATAACAGGACCACAGTAGTCCAACTCTTCAGAAACTGTAAAACGGACCACAGTAGTCCAAATCTACATGAAATATTATAGCAAAGTGCCCGAGGAAGATATAACAGCTGCCTAGACTATCAGCGATCGAACTATTAGCATTGAAAGAGACTTTTCAAGTTAGATTAGTACTTAGAGAATCTTGTATAGAGTAGAAGAAATAAATGTGTGATTTTAACTGTTATCAAGTGGCTGGACTACATATGATTCATAGCCGTGTGAAAGCTAGTGTGACAGTATCTTTTACCATTTTTCTATCTATTTCTGTACCCCAACCTTAACACAGAACGAGCTAAACAAATAAATTTATTAAAGTAATTCATAGGGTGACTTACTAGCAGTTCCCACCGAATAAACGTGAGGGTCCATAATTCCATTGTGCAGAGCCCATAAACCCCACGTGACAGCCACTCTTCCTTCATTCAGCGTACTTTAAGGCAACATTACCTTAATATGGCGTAACTACTGTTTCGCAATGGGCTACTTAATGATTTGATCTGCATTTGATGTCTCTTAAAATGTATGTGTAATTGTACCACATGATTATTTCATATACATTGGGTCGTTTGTTATGTATTGTGTAATTGCAACACCAGTACTGATTGTTATATAGCTTTTTTTGTACGTTGCATAATAGTTCGTATAGTTTTGTTTATTTTATTATTGTAGCCGTGCTGGCTACGAGTATTTCTGACCATACGATATGTAGGCCTAACTTTGTTCTCTGTTATGTTTAAACTAACTGTATGAAATAACTTGATATACATTTTTCAGATCCTTTAAAGCATATAACCATTAGACGCAGCGTTAAATTCTCTATTAGAATATATAAACTTTATTTGTGATTTATGTAGCAATTTTGAATTAGAGCGCGATGTTTAGGATAGCGCGATGCATATCATGTTGATAAAGACACCGCGCTGTTGTACGCTCAGCAGCAGCTGAAGCTGTTCTGGAATTTCGCCGGCTATAACGGACCTTCCCGCTCGCCTACAAAACATGATAAGATTATAAATTGTGTATGATGCTAGTGTAGCAAAGATTCTCCACTGTAACACCTTAGTGTGATATTTTCCGATGTCTTAGTTTATTCTCTATTAATTTATAGTAGATACGTAAATAAAATATTAGTTTTATAGGGACCTACACATTGAAAGGGAAACAGTGAGAAGCTGTCAGAAGGCTATAAAGGTAACTGTAAGTTGTTGTGTTAGATGTTTTCTAGTTTAGTTCGCCATAGTCGGAACACAAAATAGTAACCATGCCATATTGTATATCATTGAAAAGAGGAGACGTTGTTCTTTCTTTGTCATTACTATTATTATTTATAATTGTATTAAATTAAAGAGTTATTATAAGTTTAGAGTCGTGACATTCTTAGGAGCAGCAGCCAATTCCCTCTTAAATTGCGTATTATTTTTATTTTGAAGCAGATAGGTCCGACATTGTTATAACAGAAGAAAGGTTGTATTTTTGCGTTTCCGTCAATATATAATTTGTATAGTATTCGTTTGCGTTTCTAGCCTTATGCGTCAAAGTAAGTTTAGTTACTAACACAAACTTAGCGAGCGAGCCAAGATTTTAAGGCGGGTGGGAAATGCTTAAGCAGCCCGGCCGCTGCGGCTGACGGTCCGTTATAAAAGCAAAACACAAACATCGGCATGGGGGAGAGCACCGGGCACCACGCAGTAGATAAGGGTCGTGCCACTCGCAATGCCTTTGCTCTTAGTATCATGTCTTCTGAATAAAACAGTTCAACGGTCATCACGGACTGGCGTTGAGGAAGAGTTATGTCGATGTGTGTTATTATTGTTTTATTAGAATGATTTTTGCTTCGTTAAATTCTTTAATTAGTACAATAACCATGTTTTATTTGTAGCAAATAAATGACGTTTGTAATAAATATTTCGCATTAGGATTTTGTTTTCATGCTGGTGCGTTTTTGAACGTTTCGTTAATATATGTAATGGATGTCTTGTTTTGATTTTACTGCACTATGTATATATGCTTTGTTATGATATTCAATGTGATGTATATTAATGATGCTGTAGATAATTATGTCAACGTTCATGCCTTGTTTGAAATTGAAATGATAATGTTTTGATGTGTTTCATTTTTTAATGCCAATTCTTTCTGTAATTCTGAATGTTGCTCTTACATGCCATTTTCTTTTAATCTCATTCTCGTTTCAAATTCTCCTCATCTTAATTCATCCCTCTAGTCGATGTTTATTAGGATATTGCTGCACGGATATTTCATATACATATATAGGCTTATTATGAGAGTGAAAGTTTTAAACAAAATGTTTAATGTCACCTATGTGACTGATTATGAATAGTAAGCGTGTTGAATAGTGTGTTTAAATGACATGTGATATTGTTTGGCTATGTTGTACCATGGACTTTGTTGTATGATGTTGGTTCACTGTTAAATACATAACTAACTATCTAGCAAAGGCAATGCCGGGTCCGCGATATAACTTGTTTTCGTTTTGGTCGGATTCGTACTTAAATGTGCGTTTCAAAGAAATTGTTTCTCATTTCAGAATCGCTCTTTCTGTTGTTCGGTTCTTATGTACGACGCGATTAATGGTAAATCCATGTCCGTTTGTCTTAAGATACTATGGTTCTCTCAGCGCGGACGCTGAGTTTTGAAAGAGTCGGGGTGAAATGTAGCCGTGCTGGCTACGAGTATTTCTGACCATACGATATGTAGGCCTAACTTTGTTCTCTGTTATGTTTAAACTAACTGTATGAAATAACTTGATATACATTTTTCAGATCCTTTAAAGCATATAACCATTAGACGCAGCGTTAAATTCTCTATTAGAATATATAAACTTTATTTGTGATTTATGTAGCAATTTTGAATTAGAGCGCGATGTTTAGGATAGCGCGATGCATATCATGTTGATAAAGACACCGCGCTGTTGTACGCTCAGCAGCAGCTGAAGCTGTTCTGGAATTTCGCCGGCTATAACGGACCTTCCCGCTCGCCTACAAAACATGATAAGATTATAAATTGTGTATGATGCTAGTGTAGCAAAGATTCTCCACTGTAACACCTTAGTGTGATATTTTCCGATGTCTTAGTTTATTCTCTATTAATTTATAGTAGATACGTAAATAAAATATTAGTTTTATAGGGACCTACACATTGAAAGGGAAACAGTGAGAAGCTGTCAGAAGGCTATAAAGGTAACTGTAAGTTGTTGTGTTAGATGTTTTCTAGTTTAGTTCGCCATAGTCGGAACACAAAATAGTAACCATGCCATATTGTATATCATTGAAAAGAGGAGACGTTGTTCTTTCTTTGTCATTACTATTATTATTTATAATTGTATTAAATTAAAGAGTTATTATAAGTTTAGAGTCGTGACATTCTTAGGAGCAGCAGCCAATTCCCTCTTAAATTGCGTATTATTTTTATTTTGAAGCAGATAGGTCCGACATTGTTATAACAGAAGAAAGGTTGTATTTTTGCGTTTCCGTCAATATATAATTTGTATAGTATTCGTTTGCGTTTCTAGCCTTATGCGTCAAAGTAAGTTTAGTTACTAACACAAACTTAGCGAGCGAGCCAAGATTTTAAGGCGGGTGGGAAAATGCTTAAGCAGCCCGGCCGCTGCGGCTGACGGTCCGTTATAAAAGCAAAACACAAACATCGGCATGGGGGAGAGCACCGGGCACCACGCAGTAGATAAGGGTCGTGCCACTCGCAATGCCTTTGCTCTTAGTATCATGTCTTCTGAATAAAACAGTTCAACGGTCATCACGGACTGGCGTTGGGGAAGAGAGAGAGAGCGAATGAATGAAATTCTTCACCATCACCCCCTTCACATCATCTTCTCTCCAACACCACCAACAACACTACATTATTATTGTGTTTTTTTGTTTATTATTGTTGTTTGTCTTGTCGTTGGCATATTTGACTGAAAATCGAAGAGTGTGAGTGCGAATGATACACAAAACGACCAAAGATTAAGTTCCGGCCTAAAATCTGTGTCCCTGTTGTGAATTAAAAATAAAAAAAAAAGAATCTGAGTCTCTCTCTCTCTTTCTCTCTCACTCTCTCTCGCACACACAAACACACACATATACACGCACACATACACGCACACAAACACACACATACACGCACACACATTTTGATAACCATAATACAACACACGCACGCTCGCACAAACACACGTATACATATCTACAGGCGCACACACACCACACACACACACGCTCTCTTTCTCTCTCCTTCCCACCCATCCCACCCCCAACGCTCTCCTTGCCTTCCTCCAGTCTACAGCCAAGCCACAGTCTACAGCCAAGCCACAGTCTACAGCCAAGCCACAGTCTACATACAGCCAAGCCACAGTCTACAGCCAAGCCACAGTCTACAGCCAAGCCACCGTCTACATACAGCCAAGCCACAGTCTACATACAGCCAAGCCACAGTCTACATAGATCCAAGCCACAGTCTACAGCCAAGCCACAGTCTACATACAGCCAAGCCACAGTCTACATAGAGCCAAGCCACAGTCTACAGCCAAGTGAAATCGTTTAAAGATTAAGTATTCGCTTCACAGTATCTAGAGTTTAAACTCGGTAACAGGCGCAGTAAAACTGTTATCCTAACCGCTTCAAAACATGTCCAACCGCCGTAGCTCAAGTGGTAGAGCGTTCGCCTGGCACACCGATGACCAAGGTTCGAATTCCGTGGTGAGCAAAATAAAAAGTGGCCATTTTTACAGTCCATTTTAGCAGTATGATTGCGCTTGTGGTTCTGTGGTAATTTAAGTCCCTAACCCTTGTTCCGTGGGATAGTTATCCACGTCTGCCATATCGCCAATGGCGGGCGTAGACGTTAAACCTCAATGTTCATTGTACTCGAAACACTAAATCCCAATGCTAACAGCCAATCATCGTCATTTACTATCATCATACTATTAAACGTGCTATCTTTGGGAAATCAGTCTCTCGATTTTCAACAAGCGCAGCTGACACACAGACGAGCTGAAAAGACAGCGCAATGGCCGCCTGCATGAGCCAACAAAGGCCCACCACTGGCAGCAGAGAAGGGGAGATCAATCTTTCCTCTCATTCCATTATTCCTCGGAAGACAGCACGTAATAAGACTGATATCCAGGGTGCTGTCAACACACTTCTGAATCAGTCCTAGCTTTTTAGGCGAGTGACCTTCTACTTGTGTTTGACACAAACCTGTTATCTCCCTTCCGACCTTTTTATCTTTTTTAAACGTATCGATTACGCGCAATGCTTATGCACAGCATTTCTAGATCATAGATGGGTCTGTCGACCACACTTGTTTTACAGCTTTCGCATTGTCGTTGGCCTATATTTTAACCGCATTACAGTTGGTTTTTGGACAAGGGTAAATGACTGATAATATATTCATTATTGATATCTTCTGACATCAGCTGACAACGGACAGATAACAGTTAACATAAGCTATTTGCTCAGCAGGTAGATGTTTATGTTTTCGGTCTTCAGCATTTTGTAAGTTATTCGATTTCTTTAATATTTTGCTGTTGTTTTTATAATTGCTAGTGTTGTTGGTGTTGATGTTGTTGTTGTTGTTGTTGTTATTGTTGTTTTTGTTGACATCAACTACATGCCAGCAGAAAACTAAAGTCGAAGTCAATATCTCGGCAGGTAGATACTTTGCTGTCTCAAAAATTCCGTACGTTTATCAAATTTCTATAATAGATTATTCATACTTTGCTGTTGTTGTTGTTGTTGTTGTTGTCGTTTTGTTATTGTTGCTGCTGGTGCTATTATTGTTGTTGTTGATATGCCAGTAGAAACCTAATATCAATGGTTTTGGTTGATGATTGGAAGATTGAATAAGTTTGTCAAATTTCTGTAGTACTTATTGTTGTTATTACTGTTGTTGTTGCTTGTGGTGGTAGCTACAGAACGGTAACTTGGAATTTGGACTTTCTTGGTTGTCGTTTTTTAAATAGTCTGTCAATGTATCGATTTCTTCAGTGATCTGTTGGTGTTGTTGTTAGTGTTGTTGTTATTGTTGTTGTTATTGTTGTTGTTGTGTTTATTATTGTTATTGTTGTTGTTATTGTTTCGTTATTGTTGTTATTGTTTCGTTATTGTTGTTATTGTTTCGTTATTGTTGTTGTTATTGTTTCGTTATTGTTGTTGTTATTGTTGTTCTTCTTATTGTTGTCGTTATTGTTGTTGTTATTAAATTGTTGTTGCTATTGTTTTTATTGTTGTTGCTATTGTTTTTATTGTTGTTGATATTGTTTTTATTGTTGTTGCTATTGTTTTTATTGTTGTTGATATTGTTTTTATAGTTGTCGTTTTTAAATATTATTATTATTATTATTATTATTATTATTATTATTATTATTATTATTATTATTATTATTATTATTATTATTATTATTATTATTGTTATTGTTGTTGTTGTAATTCTTGTTGTTATTGTTGTTGTTATTCTTTTTCTTCTACTTCTTTCTACTACTACTTCTTCTTCTTACTACTACTACTACTACTACTACTACTACTACTACTACTCCTACTATTATTATTATTATTATTATTATTATTATTATTATTATTATTATTATTATTATTATTATTATTATTATTATTGTTGGTATTGTTGTTGTTGTAGATGTTGTAAGCAGTTGTTGTAGCTATTGATTGTTGAGTGTATTATTTAACACTTGAGTCTTTGTGGTCAACTTGGCAATTTTAGCTTTCCAGTTTCTCCAGAAGGCATTTGGCTAGTTTTCCAAAAAGGTAAATGACACTTAAGATGAAGACAATCTTAATTTTGCTGGTCTGTGTATTGTTGCTGCTGTGGCCGGCCTGTTCTATCCATCTTTCAATTAAAATGTTTTATTTAATAATTATCTATTTCTTCCTTTATCTTTTTGATTTCTTCTTTCACGTCGCCCATTTCTTCTTTTTTTTATGTCCTGTTGGTTTGTCGACCCATCAAGTGACAACAGTACGGTACTGATTTGTCCCTATATACGTCATTCCGTTTTTTTTCTCTTCTGTTATTTTCTAAACTATTCGTTCCTTCTCTTTCTTTCTTTCTTTCTTTCCTTCTTTCTTACGTACTTTCCTTTCTTCTTCTTCTTCTTCTTCTTCTTCTTCTTCTTCTTCTTCTTCTTCTTCTTCTTCTTCTTCTTCTTCTTCTTCTTCTTCTTCTTCTTCTTCTTCTTCTTCTTCTTCTTTTTCTTCTTCTTCTTCTTCCTTTCATCCATTCATCCATTCTTTCTTTTATTCTTTTATTCATGCTTACTTTCTGTCTTTGTTACTTTCTTGCAATGTTCCTTTCTTTCGTTCTTTCATTATCTCACTCTTCCATTCTTACTTATTTACTTTCTTTCTTTCTTTGTTACTTTTTACTTACTTTCTTTTGTTACTTTCATTGTATTTTACGTTCTTTCTTTCTTTAATTATTTCATTGCATCGCCTTTTCTTTTAGAAACTATCCGTTCGTTTTCTTTTCCACCTTTTTTCTTTCTTTCGTTCCTTCTTCCTTCCTTCCTTCCTCTCTTTCTCTCTTTCTTTCCTTTTGGAAACTATCCGTTCTTTTCCTTTTGTTCTTTCTTTACAATTTTCGTCATTTTCTTTCTTTCTTTCTTCCTTTCCTTCTCTTTCTTTCTTTCTTTCTTTCTTTCTTTCTTTCTTTCTTTCTTTCTTTCTTTCTTTCTTTCTTTCTTTCTCTCTTTTTTTTATATCTTTCATTCATTCTTTCCTTATTTCTTCCTTTTTTTTAACGAAACTATCCGTTCTTTTTTTTTTTCCTACCCCCTTTCCTTTTTCACTATATTTTTCCCATCGAAATTGTATAACAACCACCCCTTGGGGTCATGAGCAATCTTGCCACTGTAGATTGTTCTAACCTATAAAGGGTACAGTGAAAGCCCCAGTTGAAAACCTGTCTTGCCTTTGTAGGCATGACAAATTAACTGCGGCAACAGTTCCCCCCGTTGGAGTGCCGGGGGTTTCAGTATAAATAGTATCCCCACTTTCTGGAAATTTAGTGCTTTAAATTCCCACTGTCGCTGTCTTCCTCATTTGCTCTTTCCCATTCCCGATCTGTCCTACCACTCTGCTATACTATATTCTTCTTCGCTAGATCAATGACCTACCTTTTTTCTTGAAAACTCTTCCTGGACAAGACTCCTTGTTTGTGTATGAGGTCTGTTGGATCAGCTTGGGAATGTTGGACGCTTTCTGCCGGGTGGTCACTAGGGCTTCCTATGAATGTACTATTTAGCACTATAGGCATTTTATATGTATGTTTTTTGTTGATGATTTATAATGATGTTTGTATTCTATTTTGTTTTTGTAATCGGGGAGTTCGCGTAGTTGAGGTTAACCCTCAGCCGTCCCTCGCGTGGGATGTCTTTATTGTAAAGTGACTGGCCGGTGGAGGGCATTCAATTTTCCCACTGGGGTTGTTTCAACAGATCTTTTATGCGGATCGGGGGTTGTCCGGTCCTGATTTGGCTCGGAAGAGTCCGCTGGACCTAAAGCAATAATAAATCAATCAATCAAGTATAACAACCACAACCAAACGTTAACAGAAGACAAAAACGCCTCAGTACGTTTTATTGTAAAAACAGATGATGGCCCAAAAGGTGGTTTCCGGTCTCATGGCCATGATGCCGATGTTAATCATCGTGCTAATCTGCTCGAGCATGGCCCTAAAGTCTCCTGCATCCATCAGCTACACTGATGCACTAGGGAGGGTTTTGCAACTGTCGCGCACGCCGCGCCTACACAGGTCAGTGTCAAGCTTTTAATGTATTACATAGAATGCCTAAAGCTAGCGAATGAGGCATACGCCGTTCTTATAGTGTGGGGGTGATGCAGCAGGGTAATTATTTTGTTTGGCCACACGCTAGAAATGTGTCATGCTGAGCAACGTCGAGCAGAGTTGGTTCTTGGATAGGGGGTGACCATTGACCGTTGAGCGAGAGCCATGCAGGCTGTGGTTCCAAGCAAGCTGGTTGCCGAAATAATAATAATAATAATAATAATAATAATAATAATAATAATAATAATAATAATAATAATAATAATAATAATAATCACAATCATAATAATCATAATTATAATAAATTAACCACCAAAAAAACAACAACATGAACCTGAATGCCCAGGTAAGCGTCCACTACTCCTCTGGATGGGAGTATAAACAGAGGTCTAGTCTGTGCACTAAATTAGGCGGCAGGGATAGCTCAGTGGTCAGAGCGCACGACTTGTGTGAGTGCGTCTTGGGCGACGTGGGTTCGAATCCTGACTTCAGCAAACTATTTTGTGATTGCTGGATATTACGGGCCAGCGCCTTGAGAAGCTCTCTAAGCTTGTAAGTGTGCTATACAAGAGAAATCTCTTTCTTTTCTTTCTTTCTTTGCACTCACGCATTAATTCCTTCGCACGGACTTTAAAAGATCCTGACGCTCGTGTGCTTGACGGGTGAATGCGACCTGTACACGCGGCGAGTGGTTAGAGCGTTGGCTTGCGGATCTGAAGGTCCCGAGTTCGAGCCGAGGTCGGGGCATTGTGTTGTGTCCTTGGGAAAGACACTTTACTCCCGTTTCCTACTCCTTCGGATGAGAGTATAAACCGAGGTCTATTATGTGTCGCATGCATTCCATCATAACGGACTTTAAAGATCTTGACGCTCATGTCCTAGACGGGTGAGTGCCGGGGACAAGAACACGCCCAGCATGCACCTAGGGTAAAGCGCTTTACTTGGGGGGCTGCTGTACTTTCGAAAATGAAAGTGCCCGAATTTCACCTCTGTGATAATAAAGTTGTTAAAATAAAAATAAATAAAATACACTCGTACATCTTGCAATCCCTTTGTGTATTCGCTCCCAGCCCCTGCTCTTCCTAGATTACGCCCAGTGGTCTGGGCGTGAGACCAAACGCCTAAGACGGCAAGTGGGCGCTTCGGGCAACTTGAGTTAGAGCCTGTGTCTGCCTGTGCCTTGAGCAGCTCTTGAGCTGGAAAAGCGCAATATGACAACGTTCAAATAAATAATGAAATAAATAAATTCAGAAATGAATACATTAAACAAATACATACCTAAATACATTATGGTAAATAAATAAATAAATCCATAAATAAATGATAAACAAAGGAACATGCTTCAGCGGTGTGAACTACGCGGTTTGTTGAAATAGATTTTTGTTTAGACTTCATTGTTGACGTGAAGATTATTGTAGAGGTTTTGTCCTGCACTTTAATTTTAAGACCACAGTCAGAGGGCTGAAAGGGTGGAATCACGATTTCTATGACGTCAGTTGATGATGAACTATGCCATGATGTTTTGTGGGGATGGTTTGAGTGAGGGAGGAGGGCTGAGGAGGGGGAGGGGAGGGAACGATGTCAAAGCGAGTGTGTATTGATGTATTGTGTGTGTTTGTGTGTGTGTGAATATGTACATAAATGTGTGTGTGTGTGTTTGTCTGTGTGTGCCTGTATGTCTTGTCTACCTCTATGTACGCAGGCCTATACTCGGTCTGTTGTATGTAAGCCTACGTATTCTGTGTGTCTGTATCTATGCATGTCTGAGTGCCTTTCTGTTTGTTTGTTTGTCTGAATGTTCCATTGAAGGGCAATGTAAGCTTATGGTGTGTTTCAACCAAGCTGTTGTTTTCTCTTTAGCACGTTCTTTGTGCTTAGCAATAAGCACGCACTTATACTTTGTCTTCCTAGTACTACTGGGCCACCTCTACTACTACCACTACTACTACCACTATTACTACCACTATTACTACCACTACTACTACCACTATTACTACCACTACTACTACTACCACTACTACCAATACTACTACCACTATTACTACCACTACTATTACCTCTTCTGCTCCTTCTCCTACTACTACTACTACTACTACCACCACCACTACTACTACTACCACCACCACTACTACTACTACTACTACTACCACTACTACTACTACCACTACTACTACTACTACTACTACTACTACCACTACTACTACTACCACTACTACTACTACTACTACTACTACCACTACTACTACTACCACTACTACTACTACCACTACTACTACTACTACTACTACTACCACTACTACTACTACCACTACTACTACTACTACCACTACTACTACTACTACTACTACCACTACTACTACTACCACTACTACTGCTACCACTACTACTACTACTACTACCACTACTACTACTACCACTACTACTACTACTACTACTACCACTACTACTACTACCACTACTACTACTACCACTACTACTACTACTACTACCACTACTACTACTACCACTACTACTACTACCACCACTACTACTACTACTACTACCACTACTACCACTACTACTACTACCACTACTACTACTACTACTACTACTACTACCACTACTACTACTACTACCACTACTACTACTACCACTACTACTACTACCACTACTACTACTACCACTACTACTACTACTACTACTACTACTACTACTACTACTACTACTACTACTACCACTACTACTACTACTACTACCACTACTACTACTACCACTACTACTACTACTACCACTACTACTACTACCACTACTACTACTACTACTGCTACTACTACCACCACTACTACTACCACCACAACTACTATCACCACTACTACTACTACAACTACTATCACTACTACTACTACTAATACCACCACCACCACCACCACTACCTGCTGGCGTGACGTTGGCTACCTAATCAAAATGGTTCCACCACGAGTACTTTCTAGTTTTTCAATTAAGATTCTGAGTGTTTCATTGTAAATTATATGGCTGTAGGTTTCTGAAAAATTCAATGGAACAGTTATTATTACTTTTTTATACCAATGGGAGGTGTCCAAAAAGTGGCTACCTAAAACTATTTACGTGTTCTATTTAATGAAATTTATTTATTTTGATGTAAAAACTTAGGTGGTGTTTGTTTGGTTAAGAAATATCAAGAAATATATTTTGTATAAAATTTAGAATGGAAACACCACGTGTTTTTGGTGGTTTAAAAAAAACAGAGTCAAGCGTATTACTTCCTCACACTGCCCATATGTCCAGATTTCAACACCAAGTTGCGTGAACTCGTTTTAACGATTGAAATGAAAAATAAATATCTAAACGTTAACCAAATGTAACCAAACTTGGCAGAAACATTGCCTGGAATGTTACTAAAGTGGCGAAGGAAAAATTTTGAAAATCCAATCAGTAATTTTAGTTTTATATTGATTTTCTGGAACATTGTAAAAACCCGTGGCATAAGCCGAAAATGGCTACCTAAGAAAGTCGGTGACAGCGTCCTTAATTCAATTAAGTAGAATGCCATGTGCATATGAGCTAGTTACATTCGGCTTGACCATCATTAAAAACTTAACTTTGTTCATCGTGGCGGGAGAAATGTGGATTTGGAGTTTTTATATCCGATTTAGGTCACCATGTCCAGTTTGGAAAAGCACCACCGCGCTTATTTTGGTCAACATTTTTACAAAAAGTTAAAACTTTGACACCATGTACTCAAAAAACTTAAATTCGATACTATTTTTAATTATTGTAATGATCTATGGGCTTGGTGGCGAAGTATTATAATAAATGTATCAACCGTATTTTAGCTTAGGTAGCCAAGAAAATCGGTGGCAGTCAAAATCAATCAATCGCAAAGCTGTGTGAAAACTTTCAGCAAATATACAAACATTGTAGGTAGATATTTCAACGGTGCGTTGTTTGCAACCAAAAGTGTGTAAATAAGTCAAGCAGAACGGGTGTTATACTGCTTGGAATGTCCCCACCCCGAATAACTGTTCTCCGGACAAAGAGAGAAAGAGAGAGAATTGGACCTATCCCGATTGACGTCATAACTTTGTGCGTATTTATTCGCATTTTTCTCACCATGACGAACGATTGTTGTGTCAATCATTGTTCGAAGCGAAGTACTAGAGATCTTGGGATCCCTTACCATAGAATTCCGACGATTATATTCAATAGAGGCACCAACATACGCGAGCTGACAGCTAGGAGGAGAAGGCTTTGGATCGCCCAAATCAATCGAAAGAAGATCACAGACAAAACAGTGAAACCCTGGACCCGTGTGTGTTCACACCACTTTGTGAAAGGTAAGCATTTTCAATAATTATTCAATGGTTCACATGCATTTTGTTATTGGTCTTACTAGGCCATTGCGAAGTTGCAGCTGCCCACTTTCACCGACAACCTGGCAGTAGTGAAATCTGCCATTTTTGAGCAGGTCGAGTGTTGGAGGGTTTTTAGATGACTTTTGCTCTGTTCTAAAAATTTCGAATGTGCGTTTAGGCTTCGTGATTTAAATATAAAGACTGGGACTGTATTTGTTGTTTTTTTCAAATTTCAGGTTTACTTGAATACAAAATAATAATTTAAAAAAAAACCACCACACAAAACACCTGAGGAGAAACATTGTTTACCTTTCTTCCAGAATCACAGAGGAAAGACTAGAGACGAGTAGAGTGCTTGTTTTGTTTATCATGCAAGTCAATATTTTAGTGTAGTTGTTATTACATTTTGACTTGATTTTGATGACAGGAAAACGTGCGGAGTTCTATCAAGATGATACGCCCAACAGGATCCCAACTTTGCACCTTGGCTACAACATTAAATGTGCATCCACTGATGTGGACCGGTTTGAAAGGAAACAGAAGAGAGAGCAACAGAAACAAGGAAATGCCCACAACAGTATGTAATGAATATTTACTTTATGAAATATTTCATAGTTTATCTTCAAGTGTTAAGAAATTGTGTTTTTGAAACAATGCTGCCTTTCTATAATGCAATTTTTAATGTTTGTAAATCTAACATTGTCATGTATAATGTCATCGCCTTCGTATTTAGATATTTGATGTAGTCCATGAAATTATGCTTTTTGAAGGTAATGCAGTTGTTAGTAAATGCACAGGAATGCAGTTTTCCAGGGAAGCATGCCCCCAGATCCAGTGTTTGTTTTTTTCTCTCACCACAACCCGTTCCCACCACTTCATCATTATGAATCTCAATTAATCAGTATTAAACTACAGTTAAATAAACTGTCTTCACTACTTCAGTTTACATTTTGGTTAATATAAAAAAGCCACATCTTGTCTTATAGATGGGAGGAACACTGATTGCCCAAAATAGGCATTTACTCATACTTTTGAGTAAAAAACAAAAGTGAAACATTTCACGGCAGTATGATCACCTAAACATAGAATGTGCTTGAAGTAAACAAATAGTTATGTGTATGTTATGGTTCTTATTTGTGCAGATCATGTTGAGGACGGTGAGAACACCACAGACAGTGACGCATCATTTTCCACTTTGTAAAGATTTGGACAATAAAGTTTACTGTTTACTGTTTACTGCATCTATGGGTGATCTTGGAGGGGACACTGATTTAGAACTGGGTGAAGAAGCTACTGATTTGAAACGAACTGTGGAGCAGGAAGTCCAGACTGATATTACCATTTCCTACCTGGAAGCCATGGAGTCTGAGCTTCAGACTCTAAGAACAGAAAACCTCACTCTTCGTATGAAACTGAATGCCAGCACTATGTCAGATGACTTTTTTTTTAAAAAGAAGATGGGTCTAGAGATGATGAGAAAGTGAAATATTACACAGGCCTACCATCTTTTTTGACTCTTGCTGCTCTGGTGTCATTCCTGATGCCTCATATTACTAGTGGGCCCAGATCTATAACAAGCAAATTTCAAGAAGTGTTAATTGTCCTCACTCAACTGAGGTTGAATCTGACTGTACAAGTCGTTGTTGATTTGTTTGGCATTTCTGACACTTCAGTGTCACACATATTTCTCAAGGTGCTGGCTGTCATATATATATATATTGATTGTGGGTTTAATATCCATGATAGTGTTGGACTGATGTGTGCTGAAGTTAAGATACCAGCTTTTACCAAAGGTAAAAAAGCAACTATCTGCTTTTGATGTAGAATCAACACGCAAAATAGCACATGTAAGCCACAGTAATGATTCATGTTGAAAGGGTGATTGGTAACATTGTTTAAAACTATGCCATTATTGATTCTACAATTCCAGTCACTATGTTGACTTGTGCAGAAGGTGCAACTGTGACCACGTTGGACCAAATTGTCACAGTGTGCTGTGCTCTGGTGAATATTTTGTCCATCCGTTGTTCCTTTTGATTAGAGATGGGGTGAGAGAAACTTCCAACTAGGTAGTTTTGTTGACAATAACTATCATGGATATTAAGCCCACGATCAGCTAATTTTGTTCACCTAGATCATCAAGAAGCTTGGTTTTGTATCCTTCTTTCTTCTATCAACTAGGTAGTTTTGTTGACAATAACTATCAACTAGGAAGTTTTGTTGACAATAACTATCATGGAAGCTTGGTTTGGTATCCTTCTTGTTGTTATTATTATTACTTCCAACTAGGTAGTTTTGTTGACAATAACTAACATGGATATTAAACCCACGAACAGCTAATTGTGTTCTCCTAGATCATCATGAAACTTGGTTTTGTATCCTTGTTGTCGTTATTATTATTAGTTTTATTAGTATTGTTATTATTATTGTTATCATTGTTACCATATATTATTAGTTTTGTTGCTGCTGCTGTTGTATTAGTTTTAGTAGTTGTATTGTTATTATTATTATTTTTATAATTACTCTCATGATTACGATTATTTTTTATTATGATTATTATTACTCTTATTATTATGATTATTATTACTCTTATTATTATTATTATTATTATTATTATTATTATTATTATTATTATTATTATTACTATTATTATTATTATTATTATTATTATTATTATTATTATTATTATTATTATTATTAAATCACCATTGTCACCTTCATCAGGTTTTCACCAGTACTCAGTATTGTAATTTTAAAAAGATAGCTTTGCTGAAGTCATTAGTACTTTGTCGCACCTAGTTATTTCAGGAACCTAATAATATTATATTCTATTCCATTGTTGCTGTCGTTAGTGCAAGGTGTATGCAGACATGAATGGAGGGGTGGGTGCACGAGTAAGCATGTGTGTATATGTGTACATGGGTGTATGTGTGTGCATGGATGTATGTGTGAGTCAACGAGTTGAGTGGTAGGAAGGATGAAAAGTTTTCAAGTACGAGTGTATAGATACAGGAGCGAAGTGTTGTGGATGGCTAGGATGGGTCTAAGGCATGGAAGAATGGGTGGGTTTGAGTGGTTTTGTGTATTGTTGAATAATTATCTGTGTGTCTAATGTGTACGCATGGGTATGTGACTGGATATCTGTTTAGGCATGTGTGCTAGTGGTGATAGATTTGTATTTCGGTATGGAAGTTGGGTATGATAGTATATCAAATGTATTAATATTGTATGTCTATGTTTTTGATGTTATCTCTTTTCTTGCACTGCAAAACAAATATCCATGCCATGTGTTTGGACAATAAAGAATCTTGAAGTGATGTGAAGCTGTTTGAAAGTATTGTTTTACGTGGTGTGTTCTCACATAAATGTCTGTTTATGCATTTCAGTATGTTATGGAACCCTATGAATGAAGGTCTTACTAAACCACCGCATTAAGTTACATTACAACATATTAAGCAACAGTTCAACATGTTTTACTAAGTTACGTTTCACATCCAGGTAGCATTTTAACAAAGTCACAGTTCCACAAAATAAAGTTACTTTCCGAATTTTGAGTTCGAGGTAACATTTCACAGTTATAAGTTACAGTTCTATCGTTATAAGTTACATTCCATGTTGAACTATTACTTATAAGGCTTATAAGTTCCCGTGTGTGTGCACCAAAAAAAAAAGGTTACCCCTTGAAAACTATTGTTTTTTTTTTGCTCATAAAAATCAACGCACAGTCGGCATCACCTTATCTAAAATCGAATGCACACATTTCATTTTAAAAATCAAATTAACTGCTGCTTCCATTGGTATTCGTTGTTTAAAGGTTATGAAGTGCATAGATAAAGGATTAGACGTTTAAAGGGACATATAACACCAACATTGCTATCACATCAACAGAAGAGTTGTTCAGGTCACACTGTATCATTTCCCGTTAATGCTGTCGAACGTGCCATCACTTCAACAGTCGAAGTAAACAATACCAAGGGCTACAAAAGTATTATGACCACTTACATTCGCTTATTTTTCTTTAAAAAGCGCTTTTACCTTTAAATTTGCACACTGCAAATCATCCATGAGTTATATATGTATTGTAATATTTGTCGGCTCTCCCAGAATACAACTGAATTGTACTATAAAACTATGAACTAATGGCTATAAGGTTATTTATTAGCTGGTCAATGTTGTTTTAACAAATTGTTTCATGTCAATTTAACAACATAGCATATTAGGTAGCCATATCACCATCAAGTAACATTTCACGTAATAGGTAGCCGTGGTGGTGAACTGCTTAAGTCGCCATTCACAGGCAGGTAACCATTCACATTTAGGTCGCCTGTCGTAAAAATGGGTTCAAAATTAAGTAGCAGTTCACAAATATGGTTAAGTAGACATTCACATTATAGGTAGCCGTTCAAAATAGTAGGTAGCAAGTTCACAGTGATCGGCTACCTAAATGGTATTTAGGTCGCCAAACCTGTGGAAATAAAGGTTCACCACCACCACCACCACCACCACCACTACTACTACTACTACTACTACCACCAGCACTACTACTACTAATACCACCACCACTATTACTACTACTAGCACTACTACTACCACCACCACTACATCTACTACCACCACCACTACTACTACCACCACTACTAACTACTACCACTACTACTACTATCACTACTGCTACTACTAACACTACTACTACTACTACTACCACTACTACCACATTGCAAAAAGGTGCCAGCTCATCCATTATCCATGGGCGTTTCGCTGTTTACAGACGTTTTTTTCTCTTAGCAGATGTGGTACGTAAGTGGGTCCACTCCCAAACACAGAATAATAATAAGGAATACTGAGAAGAAACGTAATTATTTAAAATGGTTTACCGTGTCCGTTTTCACGTGCAAATACACATCTAAGTTTTAAGTGGTACTAGTTTTAATAAAAGTTGACCCACCCCCCAAAAAACTCACGATAATGAGCAATTTACGGAGCTGGAGGAACTTTGTTACTTCAAATGTTTACATTAGTCATTTCGACGTCCTCTTTCGTGCCACCTCAGTATTTCGTTTCCTTTATTTGTAAGATAAATGCGCTTTCTCTGTAAAGACTTCGCAAAGGTAACCTCGCCCTTTGCTTGTTGAGTTCCCATATTGTCCTTTGTGTTTTCTACCAAATAAGCAAACGGAAAACATGGAATGATAGGCAACTATCTGAGCTATTTGCAACACCCCTCTTCACCCCCAATCCCGACCCCCAACACACACATACACCACACACACACACACACACACACACACACACACACACACACCCACACACACACACACACACACACAACCAACACAAAACGGATTTAGCACCAAAAAATTACCTTAGCGATCTTGACCTTTGAAAAAGGCAAATACGTGACACGGGAAACTGCCACTAACCTTGGTAATGTTCCCATGAAGTTTGAATAAAACCGTTACTGAGATGTGGTGCGCAACGGACTGACCGACCGACTGACAGACGGACGGACAGACGGACCGACGTTTGACTCGTTCCGATTCCCGACTATTTTTAAAGTAATCTTACTTCCAGATATGTGCTGTACTTAAATCAAATACTCTCGCCTGATCTGATAAACTCTACTCTATTTTACTGTACACTTTCTTTCTGCAGTGAAAATCAAAATGCCGATAGCGTGTCAGATGCGCAACTTGCAAGATGGTGGTCAAACATGGACGTCAGCCGGAATATACTTCAAATGGCGGAAACCATGGAGATCGACGAAGACAGGCGGCAGCTGCTTGAATATGTGAAAACTCTCGTCGCGGAACATTCTGGGCTATTTCCAGAAAAGACATTGGCAGTTCCCCGTGCCACAGATTCTCGCGCTTTCAGACGTCTCACGACACAAACCTACAAAGATCTACTTACCGAAATCCACCAATATGAAAATACCAGGATGCAGAAGAAAACAAGAACCAATAACAAAGTTGGTATGTTCGATGAGAAAACCCATGTAGTGGGCGATAGTCCAATCGCAAACCTGGAGATTTGTGTCAACGATTCTTTACATTTCTTCCAGGCAATTGAGTCTAAACAAGTTTGGGCTTTGAAAAGTGAGTTCTCTCTTCTTCTTCTTCTCCCAAAATATTGTAAAATGCCAATGGGTTTTGCTAAAGCTCCTGCGAAGGTCACGATGATGATGATGATGATGATGATGATGACGACGATAAGGATGATTATGATGATGATGATGATAATGATGATAAAAACTTCTAACTAGT